>PYHW01009542.1:4754026-4825507 GCA_013186435.1 Turdus rufiventris | reverse complement strand
CATTTCAAACATGAAAGCATCAAAGAAGCCCACTATAAATTGTGCATTCTAGTCTACAAGTAATTAATGCCTGAATTAAATATGCAAATTGACAAACCTTCAGTTAGTGTCAGAATAGCATACTATTATAAACAAACTGTTAGGAATATAAACTGTGTATGTTTTCAGTGCATTTACTGATTAAAATACAGCTACAACTTTTTATAAACAGGAACAGTATTTTTAGCATTGTCATCTTATTAGAAATAGTAATGAAATACATTTCTATTTCATTAACTGTTAGCATTACACCCTGTGTCTTTTATGCTCTCTGTAGTATTAATTTTCTTTCAAAACACAATGAAAAATTGACTATTTTAAAATAGGGGTTTGGGGCTGCTAAAAATAAATTTTTAAAAAAGAAAAGTAACACTCCAGTTTTCATTTTCAGGTTTTAGTTTAAAGAGAAATAAGAACACTTGACATTTTAAAAAAATAGATGCTTTCCTGATGATATGAGCAGGACATATATTATAACAGTACCACAATTTAAATTAATTCTGTTGTGGAAAATCCTCACATTTTTCTAGCTTTAGCTAGTGATTAGGGTAATTTTCTTCAATTGTTTAGATTTGTTCCCCATGTCTGCATCTGCAGGAGGACTACGGTCTGCTGGGTTCCAGTTAACTGTCATGGCCAGCCCAGATTTACTATAGATTGTCAAAAGGCTTCTGTTTGCTTTGCCATATGTGTATTCTGCAGCAAGGCACAAGCATATTGCATGAGCAGCACAATCTAAGGAAACACTGGGTGAAAAAACACAGCAGTTAAAGCCCAGAGTAAAAAAGCTCTTCTGAACCAGACAGGATAAGTGTAAATAATTGAAGGCTGAGGAGCGAATACTTGGGAATATTACAGATAAAGGACAAATTTGTGACTGGGATTTGGGAGCCTTGCACAGTAAGACTGGGAGCTGCAATTCCAGGGAAACTGCTCTTAGCACTCCAAAGTCTAAGGAAGGTAGACCAACATTTTAACAGAATAGGACAAAAAAGAGGAATCCAGAGAAAAAGAGACTTGATAAACACAGTTCAAAACCAGATTTTTTAAAAAAAATCATAAGAACTGTCTATATCCATGTTGATGCAAAAGGTAAATTAATAACCATGAGTCAGTAAAAAGGTATATGAGCCCAGCGTATTTAAAGAGTTTCTGGAGCTAGCAGCAGTGTGCACAGAATGGATAAAGAGGGAGACAACCACACTAGCCTAAAGATTTTGTTCAAAGGAAGATATCAGACCATTTTTTCAAAGATAGGTGACACTGCTAAAATGACAAATATTCTGAAAGCAAGTGGAAGGTTTTAAATTTTACACTGGATTAAGATGCACAAGTCACTGTGGTGCTATCAACACTGTTCCAAGCACTGGAAAAAATGCCATGACTGACACTCAGTACTGAGATGTTTTCTTGACCATTAAAGGATCTAAGAATGAATAGAGACACTATATAGCTTGAAAACAGACACTTAAATGTAAGGGTAAACCAGGAAGTCAAACTCTCTACGGAGCTTGGTCTGACTGGGTCAAGAATTTTCTTGCCTTACATGACTTCTTGATGGCTAGCATGTCAAAAAAAGCCATGTTCACATATGTGAAGGCATTGTTAAACCCATGTGACTAAGTGATTCCCAGTGATGTGACATAACTTGATCTCCAGATGATAATCCAAAGAGCTCTGTATCTCTTGTGAGGCCTGTGACATAACTGACAACCCAGACACATCCGGACTGAACCCTGGGTGTCCAGGGACAGCAATGAGAACACAGACATTTTGGGGGAGGTTTTAGTTGTCTTTTAAAGCAATTTTAGCAACCTTGATGCATCTTAACTAAGCTGCACGTGTTTCTTTATACACTCCAGAGTACTGAAGGCACAGGGCTGGCACACAACACACAGTGCATGTTCTGTACAGTGTCAACAAGAGCTGCATCCACAGAGAGTGATAATGCTCTCTGAAAAGGAGGGGAGGCCAAGATATCTTTTATGTTGAGTAACAAAAAGTCTGTACGTGTTCTGCAGTCTGATATGCACTTTTCTGAGGTGGTTTTATTATTTGGCCTTCCCCCAAAATAGCTGATTATTTGTATGGAACTCATCTTCCTTGGTGCATCTGACAAAGTGGAATGCTTTGACATTGGCAAACAAGTGAAAGCGCAGGAGTTCACACAGGCTGCAAAGTGTTTAGATGTGGCACCACAAGCTTCCATTACTCTCAATTTAGAAGAGGCAGAGAGTGTCAGAATAACTGAAAACATACATAAAAGACTGCAGATACAGCTCCTGATCTGTATTTGTCACTCTAAAATGACAGAATGGCAAATGTGACACTTGGTAGCACTTCACTCAGCTGAAAAGCTATTCTTCTAATGTTAGGAATTGAAGCCAGAGCCACGGGGAACTGGAAGGTGCCCAGTGACAGCAAGACCTGCTGTCTTATAAACTGGCACATCATAATGAGGATGGCATAATGCTTAGCCACCAGCAAACAGCACAGAGAGCACAACAGCTATTCATCCTGTCCCTAACCAGCCCCAGTGCATGCTTTAGACATACAGATGAAACTTCTTCTATGACACCAGAACAGAGAGAATTAAGAGGCACTGAACCAGTGGATTTTGATTGACAAGACATCAAACAGGTAACAGCCACATGAGGATCAGCAGGTTAATCTCCAAGACACAAAAATGTGAGAAGCAAAACCAGACTGATTCTGTAACTGAGCATCACTGGATAGTAACTTATGTATACATGCTTTTTTGAAATCAACAGCAGAACTGTAATTCTGAAAACCTCTGTTCATCAGTCTAAGGCCTGAGGGCTGTGTAATTTACTCTGGGGACTTTGCTTGTAGAGCTCCCAAGCCATTAGAAGTTCTGCTGCTAGGATACACAGGAGCTCCTCACTGTCCACAGGAACAGGCCATTCAGTTTCTAGCTTTGTGAGCCTGCATTTAAGACAAACCTCTTTGAAAAATACAGCAATTTCAAGTCTGTCTGTTAACATAGAAGAGGTATGTAATTTAAATACAAGGGTACACATGAGATCCAGTCCCTATTCCAAGGGGACACTGGTTTAATGCCCTTCAAAGTTAGAGAATTGCACCTCGCTGTCATTCCCAGTATGAAAACATAATGACACAAGAGGACTAGAAATATGTGTTTCAGAACTCTGTTAGGTGAGGTGAAACTGAAGCTGTATATTCCATAATTTGTATAAATATCATCTTTTACATAGAAGAAAAATATTCCCTTTCCTTCCCTTTTAGAATAGATGTCACTGATCAGTTAAGGTGTTTGGATTAGATCACAACTACAGTCCAAATTAAGCTGCCTAAGCAAATTGGGAGAGGATTTTTAATATTTTTGTTCTTAATGTAGCTTTTTCTACTGCTGGTTGTAGGAGTTCCCTGTGTGGGTTTTTGTGAATCTTATTCCAACAAACCAAGCTTAAAGCACTTGATGTCCAATAGAGTCTCGACTTTTCTTTAGAGATCAGGTGGTATTCATACAGGTTAACTTTTAACTACTGATGCTAGTCTTCCTGGGCTATCTCCACAATCAATGGATTTGACAGCAATTCAAAGCAGGATGTTAATTTAAATGATTTTCTTCCATGGCATAGTGATGTCATATATGAAAATGGCCAACAGCTTATGTCAAGAGGAGTTGCAAAATGTAAATCATAGTGACAGGTCTACTACCAGAGGCTGTGAGAGTCTGCATCTCTACTGGGAAAATCTTAGAGATCTGCGAATCCAAAAGCATAAAGGACCTGCACTTTGGGGGGAATGCACCACCCCCCACCCCCCCACCCAGGTAAAGGTAAACTTTGGTGAGTGTTAGCACATAATTCCAGCAAGTTTAGATGACAGGACTTGCTACACCTACATTTTTGTGTGTGTCTGTCAAGCCCTAAATGACAAATAAAATTGGAGACAACAAAAGAACAAGTAGGGAATTGAACCCAGATTTCTTCCCTTGGATAAGCACCTTTCTCCATCATTATGTAAGTGCTCTGATGAAAATTCCACTACAAGGCACTTATGATGGACAGGATGGTCTGGGGAAAAACATAAAAAGTGCCTGAAGAAAGAATTAAACAAACTGATTTTTCAAATTCCTTATGTCTATGAGATATTTTTACAAATTTTCCAGGATTTTTGCTATTCATGTGCAATGTGTATCCTAAAAATATATGTATTCTGTTTAGTCAGAAAGAGAAAAAACAAAGGCTGCAGAGAGCATTTAGCATTTTTCTGCTGCAAATATTGGCTACAATACTCAGCCAAGGATAGGCTGCAGAAACATTTCAAATTCTAGTGTGCTAACAGATGAATGCTCACCCATTCACACATAGCACAGCCTTACCTGTCCCCACCACATGCTCACGCAAGCACTGCAGCTTATATGTAGTTTATATGCAGCTTATGCTTCCATTTCAGCTCTGTGACTGCTGCTTAACTTGTTTTTATGGAGCAATGACACACAGAGTTGCCTCTTACATGCCAGTTTGATACTGCAGGAGAGGATTAAGATATTTTCTTACTGCTAAGTGAATTGTTTGTTGAAAATTATTTTAGTGAAACAAGTTAGAACTGTGACAAGTTAAGAGAAACATGCCACTTTTTAGCATTTCTTTTAACAGGTCAATAAAATTCTGCAACTAATCTGCAACACTGTAATATGCGTTGGTACATTAAATGACCTATTTGATTCATTCCATTAGCCTATATAGTATGATATCAGAATAGTTTTACAGTAAAAATGGCCAAAATGTGAGATAAAAGAAGTGTCCAAGGACACAAATAAGACAAGAGACCTTGGGCACTTGTTAAGTGTTGTAGATATGTTTGTCTTAAAATACAGATAATTTGTTTGGTGTGTGGTATTTCAGAATATTTCATAATATTTCAGCTACTAAAATTTGAAAATAATAAATCTGGAAATAGTGTCAACATATTTGAAAAAGCAACAGAAACTAAAGAATATACCAGGCAATGCATTTATAAAAGTGAAGCTAGATTAGTAATTTACAAAAAGAGATGCGGTGAAACATTTTCTTTTAAATATATATATTTTTTTTTTAACTTTCTGAGAGGTAAGAATGGATTTGAGTAATGCTGCACTGGCTGCACTCTTCAGAAAGGGCCATGGCTTGCACATGTCTATGCCCATTTTTGGCATTTTAATGTGTCTAAGAAGGTAAAGGACAGGCGTGTAGCAATATTCTCAAAAATGGAAGCTCAAAGAAAAAAAAATTATTCACTTTAAAAAAAAATAGAACTTTTCATGCCATCCACAGAATATAAACAAAATTAAAGAGATATAATATAATATAAAAATTATATAGCTGGAATTCTATCATTCTAACCAACTGCTTTGATAACTTTAAAACTTCCGTGAATTTCAGCAAAAGTTTGTGCTTTCTATCTGTTTCAGTTTTAGGGATGACAGAGAAGTTTAAATGCATTATTATAATGAATAAACAAGTAACTGCAGAATTACTGCTATTCAGAAAGGGAAAAGTGGGACAATTTGCAGTTGTTACACAACATCAGATAAACTCTGTAAAGTTTCCCAGTCCAACTGGGAAAACAGAAGCAGAAAAACATTTAAGTAAATTTTAGCAAAAGCTTGTAAGTATTAGCAGATGATGCAACTTTGCATATTAATAATTCTTTAACTTACTAAACTTCCCTGGAAGATTGATTTAAAAATTTGGAGGTTTTTATTTTTAAATAATGAAATGCCAGAAAACTACAAAAAACATGCCATAAGTTAATGAGTTGGAACAGAGGGAACAAAGAAATGTTGACACAGAATCTCTGCTGACAGATACTCAGTGATCATAATTGAAGAGAATTTGAGCTGGATCTGAAAAGAACTGTAAGCCACAGCTTTAAAAGGGATACTACAATCTGATATAGCTACAAAAGAGCCCTAAATAAGAATCTTCTGAAGCACTTTCTCTGCAAATAGTTTGTTCTAAAACATAATCCAAGTTCTACAGCCTGCAGACACATAGCCAGTATTCTGTGAATAAATCAAAATTAATTGGGAAACTGTCATAGGAGTAAAAGTTATTATTTGAAACTACTTACAGGTGCAAACAGAAAGTATCTTACAGGCTGGCTGGGGCTTTGAGCAAGCTGGTCTAGTGCTTAGCATCTCTGCCCATGACAGGGGGCTTGGAACTGGATGATCTATAAGGTTCCTTCCAACCCAAACCTTTCTATGATCTCTTTCTATGATTTAGCTTTGAATCTATTCATGATGACTGGTGTATATCAGTCTTGCTGCAATGTATAAAATCAGGGATATAGAAACGAGAGTTGTTAAACAAAAATCATTTACCATACTCACAGGTACCTTTGAGAAGAAATGGAAGGAAAATGAGGTTTGACAACTCAGGGGCTGGTCTGAGGATTTGGTTGGCTTCTCTCATAATGTACTATCAGCAGCAGATTGCAGAGCAGATGGAAAAGAACTAGACTTCAAGCAATGTACAAATTATGAAATTGAGGAGATTGTTTCTTTACCATATTACTTGAAAACAGTATATAAAGAACAACTGTGTCTAGGGCCAGTCATTTGACAGGAGCTGGCATGTAATTGCAGCAGAGTTTCACATGGAAAACACAGCAAAGACAGCCTGTTCTTCCACTCCTTGGCTGACAAAGCAAACACCTTTTCTGTGACTTCTTAACCATCCAATGCTTGATACCAGTCCAATACTTGATATAACTTTCTCTGTATTGTACTTCTGCTTTATTTACTCAGCATTTTAAATAAAATTATCATTGAAATATAGAGGGGAAAAGTGACAGAAGGTGTTTATTGATTTTTACTTTCAAATCAACAGCTCTCTATTGCAGACTGTCCATTTTACACTATAGACTTCTTTTAATGTCTTGAAAATGAGTTGTCAGAAGACAAGGACATCAGAACCACACACTGCTCAAGTTTTTGCTCTGCCACTGCCACTTGTCATACAATTATAAGACATACAAATGAAGAAAATATACAATTTGTGGTCTGAACTTCATTGAAAAGTATATTCTCCTAATTTTCCCTTAGGAGCAGCGCATCTTCAAACAATGGGGAGGGAGAGAGAAAGAGAGAGAGAGAGAAAGAGAGAGAGAGAGAGAGAGAGAGAGAGAACGGAAGAGAGATGTACACACATGCCTTTGTGACACCCAGATATTAAGCTTTGATGCTTTTGGATATATTTTTAAGGTCAGTTAGTTACAAATACTACTGAGTTTCATTTCAGCTACAGACTTTTTAAAAAGTATCCATTTCAGCAAGTAATTCTAGGATTCCCTAGAAGAGCCCACTTCTCTCCAGAGTCAATGGAGAAGAATAAGCACTTTAAAGACATAACTCATCTGATTTATCTTAAACCTCTGCACTGGGTCTGGCTGAGATGGAGTCAATTTTCTTTAGAGCCTCTCGTATGGTGCTGTCATTTAGATTTGTGACCTACAGAGTGCTGATAACACACCGATGCTGCCAACCTGTTAGCTCACCTTGTTAAAATGCAAGAAAACCTCTGAATCAAATGAATCATCTCGGGATTTCAGTTTCTTTAAATCTAAAAGTAGTTAGTTAAATGCAAACTCATCTTTATTGGATTCTTAAACTATGAAATATAACCAAATATAGATTTTTATGTTTTAAGAGTGACACAGTTCAGATTTCTGGAGTGACAGTCTAGCATTCCTTGCAGGCCTACACATGTCCCAAACTGCAACTAAAACCAGTGACTTCACTTAAAATATGTAGTCTGGAAAATACCATTCTAACTGAAAAAAATTACCTTTAAACTTATATGTAAGATTGAAAAATAAATTTCCAAATCATGCAAAATATTACATGATAAAACATTGTCAATAAGAAACTTATAAAAGAATGAGCAAACTTCAATTAATATTTTATTAAACTATTATGTTAAATTCAAAGGTGAATAGATGAAAGCAAAAGAAAGATATAATTAAATAAACTGCAGAGTAAATTTCTTTGTCTGGTGCTAAATGTGGAAAACATTTCATAATGCTACTCTTCAATGATAATTTGATCCAGAAATAGTTTTATACTGACTGAAACTTATCATTCACATATTATTAGCTGAAGCAAATAGGGTCCTTAATAAGGAAACCTTGAGATCTTTATCTTGGATGCACCCAAGCTTCAGGAACACACCAATGTATTTTACAGTGTTTCCTGAGTTTACTTACTGATTATGTGGGAGATTTTGTAACTAAACTGATATTCTATACTGATGAATGGAAGAAGTAAAAGATTGCTGAGTGCCATGGCAGAGCAATTCTAAACCCTCCTCTCTGCTCAGGAACAACAGTGCAAAAACTCTCCCCGCATTCTGAAACCAGTTGAAATCATGAGAATGCTTAGAAGCAGGTAAGATCAAATGTAATTCTTCAGGTAAAACCAAGTATTTTAAGCCTCGTACAATAGCATTTGATCTTTTAAAGGAGAAGACAGAAATAGTAAACTGCCCACTTTTAAGCAGCAATGGTCACACCACTATGAAGATACAAAGCAATAATGTAATGTAAGATTTAATCAATAGAAACTAGTGGCTACAAGGAGAGTATGATTAAATTATTATATTTCAGGACTTAAAAATCTCATTTGTAATTAACATGTATAAACACTTTACCTTAAACTTATATTATTTTTCAAAATAATTTTTTTTCTAGCTATATGTCAAATATATTGCCCAATTACTTTTTTTTTTAAAAAATGTCTTTTTCACATGTTCTTGTGAACAAAAAAGTATATGAATATCTAAATACAGCTTTGAATCAGACATAATACTGCACATCTCCTTTGTTACATGCTTTGAGTCTGGTTGAGATGGACTACACTTTCATTTTAGCAGCCCATACAGTGCTGTGCTTTGCATTTATAGCCACAGGGGTGTTGGTAACACACTGATGTTTTGGCTATTGCTGAGCAGACCTCACACAGCATTAGGGCCATCTCTCCAACCACCACTCAGAAGCAACAAGCTCTAGACAGGCAAGAGGTTTGCAGGGGAGACAGCTGGGACACCTGATCTGAGCTGACTCAAAAGATATTCCACACTGTATGCATTACAGTCAGTCATAAAAGGGATATTCAGGGTTATGGTGTTTGCCTTCTGCAGGAATTGCCATGTGTACCAATTCCCTACTCCCAAAAATTCACTGGACATCTATCTGTCTGCTGGCATGAAATGATGAATAAATTTCTTCTTTTTTTCTTCCCTTTCACATGTGACTTTTGCTTTTTGTATTAAACTGTCTTCATCTCAACCCATGCTCTTGTCCATTTTATTCTCTTTCTGTCCTCTTGAGGATGGGTGCTGGCAGCCAGCCAAAATCAGCCCTCCACAATATATTCTGTTCATACTGACTGATAAAGTAGTATGTACTCTGATTTAATATTAATTTAAATATTCCTGAGCAACATTTCAAATACAAATTATAATGCCCAATTTCTGGTAGGATTTTCAGAGATCCCCACACCTACATGAATCATATTTATCTCTCAAATATACATACTGTTCAAATAAGATTAGAGATTTTTTTCATTAATTATTTTCATTTGCTAATATCAATTATTTACCAAAACAAAGAGCTCCATAAAATTTCATTTTCATATTTTTTCAATTTTTCTGTATCTAGATAGGAGTACTGCATTCTTACATATAGACTAACTTTGTATCATCCCCTTTTGGTCGCTGTCTGGGACATTTATACCATTTACATCCACAGTTCAAAATTTATGAACCAGAAAACTTCACAATTACATTTATGATAAATGTGTCAACCTAGTGAGAAATTTTAAGATTAACACAACAATGCAGATGATCTACAAAAACCTCTAAAAATAAGTATCACCATGTCTCCTGCAGTGTTTAAAGAACTTTTTCTTGTCTTTGTTTGAAGCCTGTAGTCTGTCATATTTGTGAACTTAAATCCCATTTCTTGTTCTGCACTGCAAATGAAAACAAAATCCTCTGCTAGATAAGAGAAAAAAGAATGGATTGTGACACTGTCTCTTTTGATTTACTGGTTGTACAGGCACACTGTGCATTACACCGAGTCATCTCTTGAATTTCCCCAAAGATTGTATCTTAGAACTGGCAGGAGATCTCCCCCTTGCAGGAATCCAGTTCCACTTTTTCATATCCAGTTTTCCTATTTCCTATTGTACTGGAGGGGGGTCATTTACCAGCATTTACAGCTGATGGATTTTTACTGTTTTCTGTAGTGACCAGAATTCAACTGTTCTACAGATGTTCCTATATTCCAAATAAAAACCCACACAAGTAACACTGCAAATTAATGACTTTTACATATTTTCCCTTTTACTCATGAACACACAGAATAATTTAGGTTGGAGGAAAACTCTGGAAATGACCTAATGCAAACTCCTGCTCAACTCATGGTTTATTTCAATCTGCGCAGGCTGAGGGATGCTGAGATCTTCCCTTAGCAGCAAAGCACGGCCCAAACTTGCTGAGATTGGAGACCTCCACAGCTGTTGTGGTCAGAGGCGAGGAGCAGCACAAAGGAGAGCCACTGCCATGCTGGGAAACTGTTTGGGTTTTATTAGGATAAGAGTACAAATATTCCTACCATCTTCTGCAGTTTGGATGACCAGTCTCAGGAAGACTGACAGTAGAAAGAGCTCCAAAAGAAAAGTTTACTCCATGTTCTGCATACTTTAAATACTTTTCAACTGATCAGATTTGGAATGACAGAATGACAAAGACAAACATTATTAATCTAAATTTGAAGTAAAAGTTATATCTCCTTTTTATTATTGTCTTTTTTTTTTTTGCCAGAAGTTTATCAGTCTACTATGTTTTTGTGGAGCTTTTTGTGATAAGCATTTTGAACTGATGAGAAAGTGCACTCCATTTTTGAAAATTTCAGATGAACTACATTCATCTTGGAAGTAATCATGTTGTTAGATAAAGAAAAAACACCATTGAAAGCACAGCCTAATGTGTTAATCTGTTTTGGACAGAGAAGCCCACAAAGAATTATTGCTAAACAAGGACTTACTAACACAATGATAAATAAAAAGCTATAGTTTTGGATAGTTAAGAAGAAATCTCCACTGATAAGGCTTTGGTCTTTAACTGAACTGCTGAAATAGAGAGCAATTATAATTTTAATGTATTTTTCTATCCCCCTTACAGGAAAACAAGACCTTGGCATTAATTTACCACATTGTCAGGAATTTTTCCTAGGGCTGAGAGAGCTCCTCCTTATTAACAGGCCCCTCAGGAGTGAAAGAAACCCTGGTACCGATGAGGAGCATACGGGCATACTCCACAGGACAGTTGGATTCTTCACGTGGTGTGGATATGATGCATTTTCATTTACTTTTCCAACACACTTTTTCACCTTGTGTTCTCTCTAGTCTGTTGCAGGCTTGACAATATCTGGCACAGCCCCATAACCATTCTGTAAGTATTATGGCTAGCTGTGACAGTCAGCACAGCGCTGCCTTCCTATGCAAAGGCACCTGTGGCAACATAGCACAAGCCACATGGCTTTTTCCAGATAGCAGAATAAATTAGTGTTTGGAAAAGAAGTACATGAACTCTGCTGGTATGGTGCCTTCAGTCTGCAAGAGGAACAGCCAACAGAAGTTTTCTGAGGATTTTACACCACTTTTCTTATTGCCCTTTGTTTTAGAGTCTTATCATTACATGCACCTCTCTTTATGTCTCTCAAAAAAGATTTAGTTGTTAGGGCTTCCTTCTCTCACAAAATGTTATATGACTACCATGAGATAAAACTGAAACCTCAAATAAAAAAATATTTATAGAAAATACAGAAATAGACCCTTTTTATTGACAAAATAGATGATCATTAAAAAAAAAAAAAATTGTTCTTTTAGTCAATGTGGAAGTAAAGAAACCCCATACAGTTTGGCCAGACTGGCAAGGTGAGAAATAGCTATGCTTCAGATGTACTTCCTTATCAGGGAATTTTTTTCATTTAAAAATATCATGTTTTCCCTTATGGAAACTTTGTGACAGAAGTGTCTCCTCATTAAACAAACACAAGAAGTTCACTTCAAAACAATGAAGATAGAAAAGATTATTTTTGGAGTGAGACCAATAAGTCAATCCTATTTCTTCAAAAGCTGGATAGACTGTAGAGACAGTCACTGTTTTAAGTCCTTCAAGAGAGAAAGTAATCAAGAGAGTAGAGTTTCTTGATGCCACCAGCAGTGCCAGTTTGGAACAAATATTAGCTTTCAATAATATCAGGTGACCTCCAGGGCACAGAGAGAGTCAAAAGTGGAATGGATCCCGTGTTATTGGGAGAATTTTTTTCCCCCAGATAGGCTGGGGATAAATTCCCCAAAAGATGAGAAAGAGAAGTAATATACAATGACATGTTTGACAGGCCGGATTTGAAATGCTGACACTTTTCGTTCTTACTGTTGTAAGATACTGCTGTCATACGTTTGTTAGGAATGTTTGAATAATTTTTCTGAGGCCTTTTCAAATAATTATAAGCACTATGGTCAGCTTGAATAAAATATATACAAAATATAAGGGGAAAATTGGGCCCATACCAAATATACTTCATCCTGAAGTACTTCTGGGCAGGGATACAATAAAGCAAAAGAATCTGACTGGATACAGAAGAGATCAGTTGTAAGAAAAAATTGGCAATGAAAAAGTTTTCCATCAGTCTCCCTTCTCCTGGACAATGCAGGAGCTATAGCAAACTTTCTTGCTGCAAGGAAATTTTTGCCTCATAGAAGCTTTCATTATTAATTGGTAGTTCTTCCAGAGCTGATGACTATGGCTGAAAAAGAAATTTATGTTTTAGGCAGGCCAAGTGCATAAGTGACTACTGCTTACTGGAATAAGAGCCATGAAACAATAGTGTAACAAGTGCCAAAAAGAGAAGTGATGCTGAAGAGAGGAACCCATACATTTGTGTTTGAGAGTTTGTGTGGCCTCTAGTCTCACTCATGAGTTTTTTCTTAATGGAGCTAACCTACTCGGAGCCGATCGGTTTACAGCTGGAGAAAAAGGAATGTTCATGCACCTTGAGTTTTGTAGTACTAATTTCAGGCTCTGACTACTACTTCCTTGCAGATGCTGCTTGGTCCTTACGCATCATATCCATATGAGGAGAATTTTATTCATATTTCATGTTTTAAACTACTTTTTAACGATTTCTGACTATAACATTTGAGTTTCAGTTTAAAAATAAGGTATGTGTTAATTAGTAGTATAATCTTTGATTTATGGATAAGAACTCTTGATGGCATTAATGAACTCCTTGAACAGGAAGAGGGGACTGAGAACATGAAAAATTGAAGTTTTGAGGACAAAAGGGAAAACCTTTATAAGTTTGGTCTGTTATCCCTGCACAGACCTTTGAGAAGGCTAAAGGTTAAAGGTTAGCACAATGGATCGCTGATTTTCCAGATCAATCTGCCATTTCAAGAGCAGGAATATGAGCTCTGCAGGTGGGTGCAACACTTTCAGTACAGCGGAACACCAATCTGCTACCCTTCCAGTCTCTGACAGAGAATTTTTGAGACTAAGATCCTGAAGGTAAAACTGTGAAATAGCAAAGTGAAGCTGCTGCTGAGAATGTAAGTGGTATAAGCCAACATGCTTTGGTTTAAAACAAACTCTTTTTACTCAAACAAATGAGGGTTCAACTTCTGACTGGGGAAGTGCTTCCTAGAACGAAGTTCTTCTGACTGGAGAACTTGCAGAGGTAAAAAAGAAAATGAATTGGAAATAATATTTAAAGCAGCATAAAATAGATTTACCAGGGTACAAACAGCAAATTGCAATACAAATAGCAGATATCATTATCACTGTTTTTCAGAGCCTTGGATTTTTACTTTGTTTGTTTACAGGTTGTGAAAACAAGCATGCTTTGTTGGTCATTTACTAATCTCTGGAAGTCCAGCTCTTTCTGTCTTAATTGGCATTCTTACAGACTTGAGCAATATAAAGTCAACTCACATGGTGATCTGAGGAGGATATACATTAAGATGGATTTGTAAAGTTAAACCAAAAATAAAGCAAACACACACTTAACCTGAATTATATTTTATTATCTAAATTACCTGAATAATATTCATACTTACCTTCCAACATCAGGGTGTGTGAGGCATTCTGAGACTCATTTTATGTAAGCTTTTTCATGAAAACAAGACCAAGTCACCTCTGCTCAATAGCATTTCTTCCTCCTCTCTTCCTGACAATTTTTTTCGCAATATTCTTTAATTATATTGACTTTGGTACATTTTAACTACTTTTATAATTCTAAATATTGCATTTCATTAATAAATAAGAATTATTAAAGGCAATAAATAAATTATTCACTTCTGCACAAGGGTATTTAAGCTCATTTCAGACTGATATAATCAAAATAGGCTTCTGTTATAACATTTTGGACAGAAAGGCTGTTATGATCAAAATTTTTGTTTCCCTAAATTTCAAAACATAAGTTCCTTTAAGCCAATCTTGTACAGAACTTATGCTGTTCTTGTGTTAGTAGGACTGCAACGTTTCTTCTATATAGGCAGATTTATCACAAAATATTTTTGTAAATTCTGCTTTCCACCAAATCAATACTGCTGTTAATGGGAAAAATTGAGTAACTGTATGGGTTACTATTTAACATCAACAACACTAAAAATGGTTTGTGCAATGAGTTTTTAAACAACTGCATTACATGGCCATAAAATAGACTAAAATACCAGTATGATATTCATGAATTTATTCTGCCAGGATTTCATTAATGGAATTGAAAGCCATCATCTTACTAATGTGCTGGGCTTCCCTAAAATAACCTGACCAACGAGATTAGGGATTTATGTGTATACTCTGTCCCAAGGCTTTTATCTTGGATCTATTCCAGCATTGAAATATGTCCCATTGAGATTTACTTCCAAACTGCTAATAGTCAATAATTCTAGAGGCTCAATTGAACAGTTTCAAGTCAATGAAATCTTATAAATGGGTTCAAAGTTTCAGATGCTTCCTTAGTATTACCAGGTTACAGGAGTCAATAATTTTTACATTGTTTTGAAATTTTCAGCTAACCATCTTTTTAACTGTGTTTTAATCTTTTAGAAACCTACACTCAACATCTCAATAAAACCGTAACGTAACTCTAGTAAAAAATACCCCAGCAACTAGAGTATTTCCATGGGTTTATTAATTACAAATAAGAACAAGTATTGAGACAAAACATGCAGCAGGGATCCAATGAAAGGATAGGTCCAAATACAAATTGCATTAAGGATGTAAGGAGTACATTACAGCATGTAAGGAGTAGTGAAATATAAAACTGGCCTCTACATTAATGTGACTCCTAGAGAGAAAGAGACAAGTTAGATATTTTACTAGCAGCTAGGTACTGAAATATACTTTTTGGTTTTTGCACTAAATTATGCTGCAAGCTGGCTGATATAGTCAGCTACAGCAGAACACTTACCTTCAGGTATAACACTAAAGCTAGTGATATCAGAAAGTGTGTACTGAAATTAAGCATGATTTCCTGAACCACAGTATACTGGTAAAACCAAGTTCTTTGGAAGCAAGCTAATAATTCTGGGGAAACAGAGGCCTCTTCTTATCAGTCACTACACAGCAGATGTTTCTCAGCTAGCTTAGGTGATACTGTCTGCAGACTGTTCTCAGCATGCACATAGGAAAAGTGAACAAAACCAGAATCAATTAAACAAACAACCAAAAATATTTTAAAACAGCTGTTAGAAAACCACAAGCATTACAGGCCCAGTTCTCCACTATTTTGTGTCATATATGTAGGGCTTCACAGAAAGTGAATATAAAGCTACTAAAGAAAGTTGCATACATTTTCTTTGGCAGATGACTGGACTACCCTCAGTATAAAAATTCCTTACACACATAGGTAAACCATACAAACTAAGAACAAGTCACAATATATAACCAAGTTAGGAACATAGAAATACAGAAATAATCTCGAAGTAGATGTTATCAACTGTAGCAAAGCAAAATATAACACCAGGTTATCATGTCAAGAATTCCTTGTAGAGACCTGCTTGAAGAAAAGACAAATGTGACTAAAACCACAAACGCTGGATCAGATAGTCAGCTAAGGACAGCAGCTTGGATTCACAAATTAAAACAACTCATGGTTTCATCTCAGTTGGCTCTCCTTTAAGTGGACTCTTTACATTTTCAGTGTCATGTAAGTTGCAAACAAGCAGCAAATCCAATTTGATCAAAAAGGGCTAAGGTTGAATATGGGCATCTAAACTGGCTTCTAGAAGTGCCATTCTAAAGGGCGATTCTAAAGGTTCTAATCTAATCAATCCAACAGTGAACTACCTATTTCTGGACCAATACAAAGGGTAAAATTTTTTAAAAATGCAGAATTCAGGACATCAGTGTGAATTAATAGTAAGTTTTCAGTAATTATTTTCAAAACTAATTTATGAAGTAGACAAATAAGAAAAGCAAGAGTTCACAGTGAAACAGTATCCGTTCCTCACTGATTCATTACTGAAAGTAGTTATCAAATAAAATATTAAATACATAAGTATAGATGCAATTCTATTTGGAATTGTCAATTTCAAAATAAAACTGATACACAATGTATTTTGTGTGTATTAATTGAATTACTGCTACATGTTAATTTTATGACTCGAACTGCAGCTAAAAGACCATCAAGAATTTAATGTGCAAGTATGTAATTCTGAATCTCTGCACAAGGCCATGAAATACATGTAAATTGGTACCAACTGGGCTGGTCTAATTTACATTCACTGATGAGCTGACCCTACCTTTATCTCGTTTCATTAAGATACAACAGTGATAGAGGTTATCCAGTAAAGAAAAAGAATCTCGAGATAGATGGTGGTCGTTAATGGTGCACATTACCTTGTTGTTGTACTGCATACAGATGGATTTCACCAAATACTAGCTTTTACATATAATAGAAGACTCAAACAATAATACTTAGGAAAATTGCTGCAAGATGAAGAATGCAATGTCTACAAATTTAGGGTTATTACACATTTGAATTTGCTGTGCTGAAACATCCTTATGAGCAAAATATTCAAGGGCACTTTTAACTTATTGTAATTTAAAAATTATATACATATACTTTTTCATGCAGACCTAAAAACAATTTTACTGAATTTCCCCTTTTACTGCATTTTGCAGCAATTGGCACTGTGCACAAGCATGGGGGAAATTATATTGATTCCTTTATTCACATTCCAATTCCTGAATCTTTATCTACACTTTTTATTTACATTCTTAGTTCTGTCATCTCAGTCTTCTAGTTTTCTATTATTTCTCTTTCTGCCACCATGCCTTAGGTCTGCTCACACTGTGGATTACATTACTGGAGTGGGAGCCAGGAGATGCTGACACTGCAAAAATGCCTGGTTGAGGAGGAAATAATTCTGTTATGAATTAATATCCCAGACACAAACAGACCAAAGAAACCACATGGAGCTGACAAGAGATAAATAAGATCATGCTGCTAGAATCACTTGCCTTGCTCTAAAGAGTGCCAAAATAAGAAGGGCTGACATTCCCACTAACATTTCAAACTTCCAAACATAAATAGAAATAATTTATTTAAATTCCTTGTAGACAGACATTCACTCACAAAAGCACCAAATGTAGTTGAGCAATTTCACAGACACCATTTTAAATGAATTCTAAAGCTATAGAAAAAAGTAAAATATGTTGGTTCCATACAAATTAACACAAAGATACAGTTCTAGTCAAATTCGACATGCTAATGGAATATAGAATTTGATGTGTTTATCTCAGAACAGTTCACATTGTTGCTTATGTTTCTATCAATTCTAAATGAATTCTAATGATGGAAAAGAACTTATGCATCTTTAGAATAATACATTTTTTAATTTCCTGGGTTTCACCATGCAGTGAAAAACAGCAAAGCTATACAAAAAAGTCAGATGCAGTTGGGCATTTGGAAACATTTCAGAGAACCAGAGAATCCCAGAATGATTTGGGTAGGAAGGGACCTTAAAAGTCACCTAGTTTCAAACCCCCTGCCATGGGCGGGGACACCTTTCATTAGCAGGTTGCTCAAATCTCCATCATGACCTTGAACTCTTCCAATATTGGGATATGCACAGCTTCTCTGGGCTGTGTGTGACCTGTTCCAGTGTCTCACCACCCTCATCCGAAACCAATTCCTCCTTCTATCCAATCACTTTCAGTTTAAAAGTGTTGACCTTTCTCCTGTCATTAAAGACCTTGCTAAAGTCCATCTCCATCTTTCTTATGATCCACCATCAGTACTTTGCTGATGGTGCTGTTCCAGTGGAGCTGATGTAATAGGCACAAATACGTAAGTACTGAAAGACTTCTATAGAGTCTCCCCAGAGCCTTCTCCAGGCTGGAAAACCCCAACTCTCTCAGCCTGTCTTCACAAGAGAAGTGCTACAGCACTCCGATTAACTTTGTAACTCTTCATTGGACCTGCTCTAACAGGTCCATGTCTGTCTTTTACTGGAGCCCTACACCTGGACACAGTATTCCAGAAGGGATGGCGGGAGAATGGAGTAAGGGAGCAGAATCAACTCCTCAACCTGCAGCCCACAGTAAGACTGGCTTTCTGGGACATATGTGCACATTGTTGGGTCATGTTTTTTTTTGGTTATGCAAGCACTTTTTGGGTAAAGCAAGAAAGGGAACCCAGAGATCTTTCCCACACTTTTATTTGCAAAATATATCTAGCTTTAGAGTCACTGACAGCAGAACACTTAATACAGAACTAAATACAGACGTTTCATACAAGCAACAGTGTTAATGATCTGTTTGCATCACTTGAAGCAGGTTAAGACTATTAAGACTTTATTGCTGCCAAGTATGGCAAATATACTTGTTATCTCCCTAAGAAGTTGTCATAGGGTCTCATGGTAAAGATGTTTTTACATTCTCTAGTCATTGGTTAGTGAGTAAAAGGTATTTGCCTGAAATATCTAATCGATTATACATATTATCTATACGGCAGCAGCTTAAAAGCCTGACTTTATAAATGGTCTATAGCTTAAAGATGACTATTTCTACTCCTCCTCATTACTTAAGGGCCTGAACTTGACCTGCTGGTTGTGCCTACTTTTAACAGGCTAGTGAATGCTCTGCCAAGTCTTCCTACAGCTGCCTGAAAAAATTATGAATTAGTCAATTAACTTTATGTGCATGTTTAAGCTAGCAAAAAAGATAATTTTCTGATTCTCAATAAATTAATTATTTCAATACTCACTTTTCCCCAAAGTAGGGGCCAACATTTATATCAGAATACTTTCTGATAGAAGATGGTCTGAAAACTGAGTTCCAAATGTAGTTTTGAAAAAAAATCATCTATGCTGTGTTTGAACTATCCTGCTACAAGAAAGGATTCAGTATATAATAAAGTTATATTGGTGACAAGGAATTATGAAGACAAGAATTATTCAAACTATACCTCCTGTAATTTCATAAACCACCACAGTGACCTAAATTTATGCAAGCAGTAATGGAAAACCCTTTTAAAAGCCGCCACTTTTAAACTATCTTTCCTTAAAAGCTAATAAATAAATAAATAAATAAATAAATAAATAAATAAATAAAGTAGGGTCCTGTTGAAAATTTTAATTTAGTAGAAAACATAGTTTCTGTAGAAAATTCTTAATTCAATGTTTTATCCAACTGTAATACAAATTTATGAGAGTTGGTTGGTTGCTTTTTTTCCCCCCTGCTGGGTCTGTCTGGAGTACCAGATTTTGGTCAAACAGCACACTTGAAGAGCCACAGCATTTTCCACCTCAGTTTAGCTACAGTTGTCTTGACAGCAGACGTCAAGAAAAATCTGCCGCAGGGAAATCAGACACATATGCAGAACAAATATGGGGAAGACTTCAGGAATGGCAATGTGCAAACATTTTTAATGACTTGCTGCAGGAGTGCTGAAAACTAGTAGTTACTAAAGAGTTTCAATCC
This sequence comes from Turdus rufiventris, assembly GCA_013186435.1. NCBI lineage: Eukaryota > Metazoa > Chordata > Aves > Passeriformes > Turdidae > Turdus > Turdus rufiventris. The sequence goes on along the minus strand of PYHW01009542.1, from coordinate 4,805,441 downwards.
ATTGTTAAAAACAGTAACTTTTGTAAATACAGACACTTCACCCAAGTTCCCTGACACAGTTTCTGCAGTAGATTTAGTGGCTGATACATAATATAGCTACATAAAGGATGAATCTCCTTGCAACTTAAAAACCTATGTAACTGCTACAGGGAATTACTTTTATTGCTACAAAATTTATTTATTGCTGTATTAGAATTACTTAGTTGCTGTAACACCTCGTTACTAAGGTATCAGTAAGAAAACATGTGACCTAACCTTGAGGTTTTTTCCACTCCAGTGGTCAAAATGAAACTAAGTAAAAGCAGAAAATGAAACATTTTTAACATGGACATCCACGAGTACAAGTGAAGAAGTTCTATTGCCTTAAACTTGATTTGGAAATATTTATATTTTGCTATTTCTATTTCTCCTCCTTTTGCTCTTGGCCTCACATAGTTACCCTCTCCTAGCTTTCAGTGTCTGAAGTGGCTTCTCAAGAAGCTTTCTATTTTCACTCTTGTTTTGCAGCTCCTGATGCCAAAACTGTATGCACATAAAGCATGAGTAAGATTCTCAACAATGTGCACAATCAGATATAGATGTACCTTTCCTTTTCCTGTTCCCTCTCCTGAATATATAAATCCACAGACAGATGCTGTTTCTTTTCTCTCTCAGTGGTCCACAGGCAGGAGGATATCCTTGGAATGGCAGTATTTTCAGACAGACTGTCTCTTTTAAAGCTTTCATTACTGAGCAGTAGATAGAATAAAGCCTTAAAGTCTTCCTGCAAAACTTTTGAAGAGAGTACATACCCTGCAAAATTAATGCTTTGTTCTGAAACTCAGTCTTCTGATGTGCTTGCACAGAGCAGCCCTGGTCTAAGCAGAACTCATCACCAGCTTCATAGAAGACCATACTGCATTTTTACTCTACCACACTCTGAACTATTTCAGTGTATTTCAGATTCGAAATGGTAACAGCAGTACACTGCCAGCCCTGATTTTCACTGCCTTATACTGTGTTCAAGTCATTTGCTCATGAAAGTTTCTTGTTGCCTTAACTGGTTTCACCTGCCAGCATCAAGATCAAATTCTTTAAAATTAATATTCTGCTGATTTAAGCAGGTGTGGAAAAGCTTGTGGTGTAGATATCTGCAGTATGCAAACCACAACAAATAGATCACATTTTGGTGGCAGACCTTTAATTTGATTAACAAATAGATTGAAAAACTTTTTAAAATGTTTTGGAAAGAAGCAACAATTCCAAGTTCATGTGGCTTTTGTATATTAAGAATTAGAAATGAGGGTACAAGAGATTAAAAGCTAACAAAATATTCTTTGAAGTGCTACTTTCAATGGGAGCATTCCTCCCAGAGTTAAAACAGCACTGTTGTCCAGCAGATTTAATAACTCCATTTTAGTGATGAAGAGAAAAGGGATATATAGGACAGATAGATCATAAAATAGAGGAAATATGCAAAAAAAAAAAAATCATTCGCTCTGCTCTGCTCCACTTCATTACTATCTGGGTGTAATAACAATTCTTTCTTCAATGACAGTAAGCAAAATTTTAGCTTCCTTTTGCAAGGTGTCTGGTGCCAACTAAATTGCTGTTCTAATACGTAAGGAGCAATAATAAATTCTAAGGGAGTTACTTGCATAGAGATGTAACAAAGGGAAGAAAAATGCAGACTGGGACAATTTAGGGAATTCATCTATATAAAGTCTATGAATTTCCTTTTATGGTGTTTATTTTATTTTATTTTTTGTTTTGTATGTCCCAGAAAGTAAATTCCATTTTATATGCATCTCCCCATTTGATTCTTCCTTCACTGTAAACTGAAATTTCACCTGGTGATGACCTTGCATATACAATAATGTCATTAATTCAAGATGGCCATTGTCCTCCTTGTCCTCATCCTGCTTTTTTTTTTTTTTTTTTTTTNCCTGGATACCACTGAAAATAATGCCATTTTTGAGGCTTTAGTAGAGCATTTAAGAGAAAGGAAAGTAAACAGGAGCAGAAGGCATACAGAGGATTATAAATTACAAAATTATAAAAGGAGAAACAATATGAACAGAGGGTGTTATTAAATCTGTCTTGTAACACAAAATCTAGGAAATAGCCAATATAGTTATCAGGAATTTAAAATAAGTAAGTATTTTCCAGAGTGCCTAGTTTAAGCAAAAAATGTAGATAGTTTGAAAAAAGTGGAATTCCAAAGTAATGTAGGAAAACCCATACTACTATAAGTAGCACATGCTAAAGTAGTATTAAGTACTACCATATAGATCCAGAATATAAGTCTGAAATCTATAAAAAATAGTATCACCACAGAAGTTTTTATTGTTTCTGGGTCCCAGTGAAAACAAATATGCAGGAACAGTATTTCATTTATGTATATGCTGGCAACTACATTGACAAATAATTTATTAATCTCTCAATGTTCCTCCTAGTACAACACAATTTCATCCAAGGACACTTTGAAAAATTCCACAGAGCAACTAACCACTGTTTGTTTGAAGTGCAGATAGTTTCACAGCATTTTTTTAACATTTTGCGGTACCGCTGTGCATATTTTAACCGTAGCAAATTACACCAATAACAAAAGAACTTTTTCTCCCCAAAAGAACTGCAGAACAATAAAGTTCCCCTGAAGCTGTAATGGTCTCTGGTGTACAATATCAACAGGAAATCATAACTTGGTGAATCTATTACAAAAAAAGATACTTTGACAAAAAATAAACATTATAAGTAGATAGGAGTAAAAATTCAGTTATCTCAGTTTAGCCTGTATTGTTCTTTGCAGTATTGCATCTAGAGAGTCACTGATTTTTAGATGTCTCATTTTAGTGATCCACAGAACTTCAGAGAAATGGCACAAAAGGAAATTATTACAACCAGCCTAATGGCCTGGAAGCAATGTGCTGCCTTACTTATCCTGAGACAGAACAAAACGAGCTTTCACTGTATGTGACCAGATGCTGTTCCACATCTCTCTACAGAACATCTGTTTGTTTGCAACACAAACCATTTTCAAGGCTGCTGTGCAGAATGGTGCTGTGTTGGATCCTAGACATCATCTGCCTCCCAGTGGTAAGGAATATAGAAAGCGACTGGAAAAAATTGAAACTGAAAGGGAAGGCTGACCACTACTGAGGTCCCAGCTTTCCACTCAGCTCCCACCTTCTGTGCTCCTGCAGGGGCACTGGTGCTCACTCCAGTACCAGACTAGAGCCAGGGTGAACTCCCTCACATCCCCCCAGTCACGTGTATTGAGGATACTCAGTCCTCAGCTGCTCTTTTTATTTTCTTTACAGATTCTATTCTATTTGCTAAGGAACTTAATAATGCAGATATAGGCTGCATAGGTCCCTCTTGACTAGCTGGAAGCAAGATGAGTCTGTGTTTATTCTCATTCCTTTGAGAAAACCAGAAGTTAGTCCTAGCTTAGCAGGGCCTGTTCTCGTCACTTGGACTTTATCAAACTGTGAAAGAGGCTATATTCCATGACCTTTCCTTTTCCAAGCCAGGACAAATTTTGACCTGACAAGATAAATTGGGCAGAATTATTTTGGAATAGATATAGGTTCTCAAGAGAAAAAGGTTTTGATACCCAGGTAAGAAAATATATACTACATCAGGAGTTAAGTTTTTACAGTGGGTGTCACAATAAGAGGCAGTTCTTCAGGAATGGTAGATCCCACCCATGCAGTGTTGAATTCCTGATGTGTAAGCACAGCAGACTAGCCTAAGATCTGGTCTTCTGCAAAGAGATGCAAACAGATGTGTGGAGGAAGACAGAAAGCCTCCATCAAATAAGTAACAATGAGGAACAAGACAATCACAGTACTTCTTGACTGTAACAATTAAAGTGGTCCTGTGAAGAAAACACAGACCAGACCACATCAATAAATCAGGCTGTTCTTGTGAAACACCTATAGATAGTACTACATATTTCTTTTTTGCTGCAAAATTGACAAGGAGAAAAGAATCAAACTGGTGGCCCTGAGGTGGTTTAAGAAGAGAAGTCAAGACCATCGTGTCCATAAGAATTCAGCTAGATTTAATGTGTCAGATGAGTCATGTGAAGTCCTTTAAGTATTTGAGTACATAAGAAACATTGTGAGTCCCTTCTTCTCTTGAGGTGATCAGCAAATTGGTCTGTCTGAAGAATTTATACCTTATGTGGTCTCTGTGTGGCTCTGTAAGCTGGATACTCCATCCAAATTTCCTGCCTAACAGTTAGGAAGTGGTGGCAGAGGGCTCTGTTTCTCAGGTTCTACTCCTTCCCCCTCTTTGAATCTCTTTTTCCATTTTTCAGGTGGGAAAGCTCACCTCTTGCCAGAAATGAAAGAAAGGTTTCCTGAATTAACCAAGATATCAAGCAACCCTCAGTAGTGTGCCTGTCCCTGAAACTTCCCCAAAACCTCCCTCAGGTACTCGTCTCCTGAAAGGCAGGGCAGTGGCCAAAACCAAACCAAATGCCCAGCAGTCTGAACGAAATTTCCAATACAAATGGTAACTCACACACAAATAAAGTCAGATTCCAAGGGGGAGTTAACAATGCAAAAACAGATTTTAAAACCAGTATGGCACATCTCTTTGCAGCAAATTGTTTAGGATTGAAGAAAATCTACACTTGAACTACACTTGTTGGTCTCCCACAGATATCTTCACTGCCCAGCTATGTATGCTCATTGTTCCTGTGATACTATCATCTCTAGCTAATGAATTAATTGCCTCCAATTAATTGATGGGAGCCTCATACTGTATTACCGAAGGATTACAAATTAAATATTAATTATGCTTCATTGTGCAGAAGAAATCAAATTAAACATAATCACACTCCATTATGAAGTAAGTACACTAGACATTTTCCAGAACAGATGCACACTGTCCAAATTATAGTCAATTCTGATATACTGTAAACAAGCTAAGACTCATTTATTAAACTGAAAGTATCACACCTCCCACACAGAAATGCATGACACAAATGTTTAAAGCTTCAAATTTGCACAGATGGTAGCAAGGAGAAAACACTCCTATAAGAAAAGTATTTCATGCGTGCAGTCTTTAGCAGTAACTGGTATTCCACTGAAAGGAAAACAAAATTCCCAATGTAGTTTTTCCTGTACTGCATTATCAGTCAAATTGCTTAATTATCACTATCAGTTTGGCCTGACATCATGCAGAACTTCATCCACAACCACAAGTTGGCAGGTACCTAACTCCAAATTGCTAAAAATACACGTCTGAAAAAAATTTAATGATTTTCAGAGAAAAAAAAATCTTTGGCAATAAGGGCATCTGAGTTTGAAAAAACAGACTGAGAGAAGAAAGCCTAGAGAAGTGGAGTACATCACTCAGGAAAAGGGTATTTTCATCAGTGTGGCGCCTTGGAAAGGACAGCTCTGTTTTCCTCCTCGTTTTCTCTGAAACTTCACCCACTCTGGGAGAGCAAGTGGAGTATTTTTGGAGGTAGTGGGAGGAAGAAGGATAAAGGAGAGACAGATATCTCCAGAGCAACTTTTTTTTTTCCTCTCAAAAAATTGACTTCAAAACATCAGATTGTCAGCTTACCCAGTGAATGGAAAATTTATTACAGAAGCTGAGCCAGATCCTTAGCTGATAGAAGTTTATTTAACTCCACTGATTTCAGTAACAGGAGAGGTGAGCTCTCAAGGAGGCAAGACAGCACCTTTCTCAACAATATTGCTTTTGGATTTGATTCCTTTTTAAAAGATACTTTATGCATAAACAACTGGGTAAGAATTTTTAACAGAAAATCCCAAAACAACTAACAAAACCAAAGCAAAACACAATCCATATTTTGAAAAGGCTTTTAGTCATTTCACTCTATCAGTTACCACAAACAACCTGAAAATGTTCATTCATGAGCATATGATAGATTTCAAGTAGGTAAGTATTCTCAAAATACTCATGCAGGTGAGTCTTCTCAAAAATTCTGATTGAAGAGCCACACCAACCAGTGGCCATCCAGCAAACACATACATCATGTGTGGCAGCAACAGAATACAACCCTTTAAACTGATCACATCTGAATGCAAAACAGAATCAGTTTTTCATAGATAATATCTAAAAGAATGTGCATTATAAGAATTCTTTTGCATTATAAGATGCAGTTATGTACATTTTGTTCTGGCATCCTACAAGATCCGCTGTCATTGACCTGAAAACACTACAAGTTTAATTTTTAAAATATTGCACACAACACAGAGCTACACTGAAAAGCAGAGGTGCAATTATGTCACCTGTATCATTTACAGATTTGTTCATTCATTACACATCACATTGTGTTCATTCAAATAACATTTTCATATTCAATAAAATAATCCTAATCTGTAAAACAAGACAGATACCAGCTGTGAAAATGCACTATGAGCATCATTAGTGCTAACAAAACTCAAGGTCCCAATGCAGTACTAGAGCCAATGAATAACAACATCCCTGGGAATATAAGCAGAGGAATAGCTATCAAGACTTCAATGATGGTATTCCTTGTCAATATGGAGGTATTTTTGGACAGTATGTGTATTTTCACAGTGCTGGTTTGGATTCTGATGCTCTGAAGGAAAACACTGGCAAAAAAAGAAAAAAACCACATATAGTAGATAATCAGAGGGCTGTAAATCCTGCCTTACACTGACAGACTTAAGAATTAGTGTCTATCTGATCAAAGCAAAGATTAAGAGGGGACTTGATTACACTGTACAGGTATTTACATGGGAGATTATTGATAGTGGAGAGCTCTTAAATCCAGCCAAAAAGCAAGTAACATCATTATTATGGAAATATTAAGGTAAATACCAAAATAGAATAAAGGTAGCAATGTTTTGCTGTTAAAATCATTGATCTTGGAAATGTCCTGGCTCCAAAAGTCTATGAATTATATACAACATAAACTGGTAGAATTTATGATGGCAAAGAGAGATGCCTCCCATGCACCTAAGTACTTAAACTGGCAAATTTTTTAATAGTATCAGTCAAAAAATATTTCTGACACTCTGACATTTTGGTATAAGTCAACAAAAATCAAGAACACCTTAATTTCATCTGCACTTCTATAATATTTTACAAATCCACTGTGTTTATATTATACAAGTGTAGCTAAAATTTAATTTATTGTCCTGCATCTTATCCCTGCTCAGGTAATCCTCGGGAATCAGGCACATGTTTCTGAAAACAGAGATACACATTACTAGCAGTACTGAAACACTGCTTTTCAAGACCTCCAATTTGCTACATGTTCTCCAGTAGGAGCAGAACTGTTGATATTCTTTCTGTGAAGTAAAATCATTTAATTAAGTAACAGGGGGGGCTGCTAACTGGAGGTCATGATACTGTCACCAGTCTTCATGGAAGATTTAACTCAACATGCATACAGGCATGTCAAAAAATAGTACACATACACATCACAATCAGATTATTGATGACAATTTTTCAGTCTATAATGCTACAACTTTAAATGTATTCATCTTAGTTCTCACATGGGACCTGCAGTCTATTACAAGATGTTCCTTTATGTATACTGCAGACACTTCACTGTCATTTAGCAGTCTGACAACAAAACCAAAATTATACCAGTGACATGCAACAAAAATGTGTTACCTAGAGGATCTGGAAAAACAAAACCATAATATGCGTATACTTGTGATGATAAACAGTATAAAAATTGCAAATGTAAGGATAGATACTGAACTAATTTAAGGATTTGAATGTTTAATGTGTTCCACTACACATGTGCATGTGTATGTGTGGGTGTCAGAGAAACTGAGAGAAGCTGATTTATATTAACAAGCATTCCTAAGTTTCCTTCTTTGGATATTTATAGCAAGATGTCACTCTTTAGGGTCAGGGTGCTGATGGCTTATTTAGCTAATAATTTACGACTGTAGAGAAAACATATGATTGAAAATATTCAGTCCAGTGTCTGTTAGGTGCTGTGCGAGTGAATGAATGAAGACAAACTGAATGAAACCAGCACCTTTGTCTTTAGTACAGATTTGTTAACAGGAGGATTTGGACAGAGCTAGAATACACAGTGTACCCCAAGAAATGTACATCTCTCCCAAAAAACCTTCAAAACATCTTTCTGTTTTCACTTTCTTATGTATGTTTTGCATGTTTCACTAGCAGCGTGTTTTAAAAGAAAGGACAAGATTTTATACTAAAAGAGTAGTTAACAGTTTGATGGAAACTAATTCATAAGATTGCTGACAAAACTGAAATATCCTTATGAATCAGCTATTGATCTCTCTCACATAACACTGTATCAATTCACAATCTCACTTACTCTTTTGCAGCTTTGTTGCATTGTGTATATGATCCTTCCTATGTGTTTAGCAGCATTGTGAGAATGACAAAATATTCATTCCATCTCTGATGGATATTTAGATGAGCTTGATACACTGGCCTGTACTTGCTGCAACTCTTAAATAATACATACTGAATCAGAAGCTACTGTTCCAAATAGAATAGCACAGAAACAGAATCCCAAATAGAATTAGACACACAACCAGAATCTCAGATGGGTAAGCCAATTTTCCTATTTGTAAATCTATATGCACTTCTTTCCCCATGTTTTTGCTAAATTTCTTTTCAGTGCCAAAGCATTTCCTGATTTTTAAGGTCATCACTTCTTATGGTATGTGGAAGAGAACATCTATCTTTCATGAGATATTATGGTATCTGGAAGACAATTTCTATCCTTCATGAAATTACTTAGAAGAAAACTCAAAAAGCATCAATTTTGTGTTCAGAAAATGGTAGAAGGGGCACATTGGAGATGTGATCTGTGACATTCTTCAGTGTGTTTTTACAGAGATTAATGCAAACATGACATTTTTTAAATATCTCTTTTATTATCCTCAAACACTAGAGAGAGATACAACTAAAGCTATAGGATACAACAATAATGGCTTTACTTTTTCCAAACACCTGTCTGTCCCAATATTTCACCCCTGTAAGATGAGCAAGGAAAGTACTGGAATAGAGAAACGCTATAGGTGATACCTCCCCATTACAGACCCCAGATGGGAGGACTTTCAGGGACTTTCTCTGACAAGGGTGATAACATTGTGTGTAAAACTCCAGCATATTCTTGTTCCATGAGTTCATTAATTGCTTTTGCATCGACACAGACATCTGCAGTTTTCTGTGGCAATGAGTTCCACAGCATTTTTTACATCATTTGATACAGTCTAAATTTTATATCAGGATAAACAGTTTAATTAATTAATTCTCTCTGCACCATCCATGAATTTATAGATCTTTTCATAGACTTTAGTCTACTTCACAGCTTGTAATATAGAAGACATTCCTTTGGCCATCCTTGCTGCACTTCTTTATGCAATCTTGAGCTCTTTGTACTATTTTCTGAAGGGGGAGGAGAACCATGTATATTACTCAAGATGCAGGAGCATTAGTGGTATGAGGAATTGCCCAATAATTTCTGTTTTGTTCTAAATGCAATTCCCAGTTCTCTGCTCTTTTTCTAGTAATTCTTTACATTCTCTTTCTTGCCCACTGCTCACCTTTGCACAGACAGTTTTTATACACCTACCTATATTAGCTCTGAGCCCTGTGTCCTGAGAGGGAATAGCTTGTCACCTGCCATTTTGTCATCTGCTAACTTAGTATTGTGAAATCCTTCTGTATCTCTGCAATAAGCTTTCATTTTTGCTACACTGAGTAACTCCAGACCATCAAAGCCTTTGCCATTCTGCTCCTTTCCAGTACACTTTTCCAGACACCAAGCAATGCAAATATCAACAGAGAGCCCTTTAAGACACTCCAAATAATATATTTTCAATCTAGAACTATCTGAAACCTGTCAGGTTACTGGATTTTTAATGAGTTTAGTAGTTTAGGCCACTTTTAGTTATTATAATGCAGCAATCAGGGGGAAAAAAAGTATTGTATACAGTAAACTGGGAGCAGGGGGAGAATAAGCAAAACAAAGAAATGGCTCCTATTGAACACCAGATGCCTGCAGTAGGGAACAAGATAATCTCCCATAACTGTAAACAGCTTCAAAAGGCCTTGGTAAACACTGTGAGAAACTCATGGATGAAGGAAACACAATTATGTGGGAAAACAAACCTATCAAACTTGAATGCATTAAATCCAAAAGTGACTACTACCTCTACATTCCTTTACTGGCATGGGGAGTGCCAGTACAGAGGAGTCAAACATCCTTCCCCGAGCTTTGAACCCCTCCTACGTAAATCTTATTGCTATTTCCTTCCCACAGTCAGCTGCTGGGCACTGAAGGCATTTGATTTGCACTAATTTCAGTATTTGTTTATCATATATTAAAGCAAGTTACAGGAAGTCAACTTCTGTGCTCTGCCTCCAAGGCACTTACCTATGGAGCCTACAAGTTTTACTATTCTATCTTCCAGCTCTTTCCTGTAGCTCCAGGAGTAGCTCATGCAGTGCAATGTACACGGTAGCACACAGATGACACTTACTCTCCTTCAAAACATGGGCAGAGGTTTAAACTAGAAATCCTTCTGGCCATAAAAAAAACCAAAATAATGGAATGTAGTTGAGCAGTGCAAGGTGTACCCCAGTGTTCATCAACTGTTTGATGAGCACTGATGGAAGCACTGAGAATGCCAGGTGCTCCAAACACCCTCTCTTTCAGTACTTCCTGCAGCCCTAGAATGTATTATCAACAGAGGACAGGCATCTCTGGTGGAGGATATTTGAGCTCTGCCAAACTCATTAATATTCAGAATAAGGTGATATCTAATAGCCCCCAATATACAGGCAGTTGGGCTGGATAAGGGATAAATAGCACCTTCCCAGACAAAGCTCAGTGGAATGAGAAGCAGGCTCGTTCCCAGGAGTGGGTGAAGGGAGGGCTTTCACATGAATTGATGGCTGCAGCATAGTGAGAACTCTGTGGCTGGGCACTCATACCCACATAAGTGCCACCTACACGCAAGACAGAAAACTGGATACACACTATTCTCTTCTAACATTTTATTATTAAAAATACAGCCTGACAATCAATTTCTATGTGTCTTCATTTCCCTGGGAAAGATTTTTATCAGTATAAATCAGACTTGGATCCATCCAGCCTTTTGAGCCATCTGACGATGATGCACAAACAAGGAAAGAACAGGTGCAAGAGAAGGCACTTCTCTACCTTTGGTTTTATAATACCTAGATGTAAAGTACATTGTCAGTAATGACACAGAATTATTACAGGGATGAAAACTGCTTGCTGGGTTAAAAGATTATCAAATAATCAGAATAAAAGCAATTTTCAGGTTTCATTACATATACATGAAATTACAGTTTAAGTAGTCACAAAAAATAGCTACAGAGCAGTAACTCTACTGGTTCATATTAATTTTCCTAAATAATAAAGAAAAACCAATTTATGTGGACTTCTGGGATTATACAAAATTACACTTATGAAATATGTGTTTTGCAGAATGAACTGCTAGGAGGACTTTTATTTAAAACATGCACTGTACTAAATCCCTGAGTTACTCTTGTTTTGATCCTTATACCACAAGACAGAGGGAAGTCAAACAAGTTTCCTGTTGGACAAAGGTACATGAAAGAAAATCATGCCTCAAACATACGTTAGAATTGACAAAACATTAATATAGAGAGGTTACATTTACCTTAAGACTCTGGATTTTAATGAGAGGACTCAATTACCCTCCCATCAATTATCAGGGTAATTTCCCTTTAATCTAAGGATTCGAGCAGCTCAATCTGATTTTTTCACACCTACCTCAATAAACGTTCATTTCCTTTTTGTGGTTTATTATACAATTTTCTCATTGAAAATAAAGAACAACCAAACTGATAAAAATCAGACAGCTGCAATTAAAATCACTGAAGATAAAATCTTACAAATTGTGAATTTAATACACTTAGTGTAACCACGTGTTTAAGTCAGCACAGTGGATCCAGTTAACATTTTTAAAGTATACTTTCTGCAATAGTATCAGAGAAGTAGAACAACTATTGGTAGAGTGACAGAAATTCAATATCAATATTTAATGTTTGCAAGCCTACTGGAAATTCTGATGTTCTACAGGATATACTTAGTGCTGCTGTAAAGGCGCAGACACATTTTTCAATGACACTGGAAAAAAACAAGTCCAAAAACCAGGAATAGGCTCAACCACAAGAAGCCTGAGAAGAAAAAAACTTACTCCCTAAGGACAGAAATCACTTTATCTTTGCCTTGAGCATGCATTCAAGTCACCAATAAACCCAAGACCAATAACTGGCTCAGCTGTTACCTATACTGTCATCTCCCTAAATAAAACAGAGACAAAAGAGAGGACTTGAGTAATGGTGCAGCTGCAACACCCAGCATGAAACTAATCCCAGTTGAACTGCACAACTGATAACAGTTACCAGCACACATCCAATTAGGTGGGATTAATAAATGATTCCATCAAATAGACGATGCAATTAAATAGCACAGCTAACTGGTATGTGATTTACGTAGATAAAAACATTCAGACGTGTCAGATGTAAACTTTGCATTAATGAACCTTATATATAGCCATTTTGCATCCTGATGAAGTATTAAGCCAAGAACTCTAGAACTGTGAAAAATAATGTTATATGTCCTTTGATTTTCAACATTTTGATCCAGAAAACAGAAGCTAGTGCTCTGAATCCTTAATTTTACATTTCATCACAGCCTTACGTATTTCAATACACTTTTCTCTGTACATTTAAAAACACATTTTGTAAAGATGACATATTTTCCCCACAAGCTGTCCACGTATCATTTATGCAGCAGAGATTACCTTATGATTTAGAGTGGATTATCTGACACCTGAATGATTAATTCATAGCAGTTCAGCTATGGACAGTCTTGGTGTACTTGACTCACATGAGAACCAATTCACAGTAGGTTGTTCTGCTGGTTTAAATGAGGTCACAGGAGAGCTAAGGCATTCCTCAAGGAAATCAATGCAACAAAATCTGACTTTAAATCCAGCCTTATGTGTTCAGAAGTTGCCATTCTCGGTAAGTTAAAATCTGCAACCTTTCTTTGTTAAGATTTCCAAGAGATATATCTCACAGTTGACATATTGCTAGTTCTGTGTAAAGGAACTAAGGAGGTTACAGAAAATTATTAATTTCTCATAGTTTTTCAAACATGCAGACTAATGGCCAAACAAACTCAAAAAGCAATATTTTATGTACTGCACTGAATTCCTCCTCAGGGAAGCATCTTTGGACATATATAGCAATATTTCATTTGTCACTTATTTACATACATAAAAATTTTAGTGTAACATACGAATATCAACTTCTTTAAAAATTATTTATCAATTAGACAAATGTGAGTAATGGATAGAAGATTTCAGCATCCTAAACTGTGCAGATGATACTGTAAATAATCATATAGTTTATAGTCAATGCATTCTTTTGTGGGACTTCAATAATACTCAGTTCTGTATATTTTTGTCTCTTCCTTCAAAAGCTCATGAAAGACAAAGAGCATTTTTACAGTGATTTTGATGCATTCTACATATGACAAAAGATATGAGGAGGGGTAACTTTAACGCTGTTCTTAATTTAAATTACACTTTATGTCTGGTAAATAAATCAAGTCCCATTAAACAGCAGATTACAAAAGTTTAGCCACAGTGCCCTCTAGCTGTCTTAACTCTTATTTTACAATTTCAGTGCAGTTTTCATGAAAGCAAAAAGTCTGCATGAACCACCAGCTAGAGAGGTACAGGTATTGCCAGCTGTGTTCCACCTACCCAGTTTTCCTTATCATGATTGACCCACCCACCTCACTCCTAAAAAAGTCTTTCTCTAACATACAATGAACAAAATATATTTTTCTTATTGAATGTCCCAGCCTGAAAAGTACAGATCAGGAAACCAGTCTGAAGAAAATAGAAACAGATTCAAAATTTTAATTGGGACCCAAAAAACCTCAACATAAAAAAATGGCTTTCTGCCTTTCACTGCTCTTTACCTCTGTGTGAAATCCACGCTGAGTGTTTTGAATTTGAAGTGCCAGAAAAGAGCAGCACATTTGGGCACACCTGGAAAGGTGGGCTGTTAGATGACAGCATGAAGGACAGGCCCCTTTCTCAGATGACACCAGTCATACACCAGTATCTTGCAAACAGATAAGATCCAGCTTATCATGTATTTTCCTAATCCAGCTGGTTTAGGGAACTGGGTCACTTTCCAAAGGCTGTGTCTTCCAGCAGCACTCTCTGATGGACACTTGATATTCTCTTCCTTCTTCCTTCTCTTGAGATTAGACTTTACCCACTTCCGACCTCAAAACCTGATCCTACTAAACCCTGATATACTCAGTGTCTTAACTACAGCTTCACAATTTTATTCTCTGTAACAAGATGCACTCAGCTTCTTTCTTAACCTTTAATGGACAAGATGACTTACACACAGGATTTTTTTAACCATAATCACTTCTGTTTTAAAAAAACACCAGGAAATTGCAGACCTTCACAAAATAAGCATCTATTTAAACTGTTTTCTTCAGCAGTGTGCTCCAGCCCCTCTGTAATCCTGAAGTCTGGGCAGTGCTTTGGACACAGCAATGTTCCTTCCTTGGATTTCTGTTTCCATGGAAGGTGAGAAGAAGGAGTGAAAATGGAAAACTTAGGTTAAGAATCACAGGGGTCCTAAAAACATTTCAAATTCTCTATCCCAGCCTACTGTAATTTTAATTTATAAATCCTGAGAATAACTTTGTGGAAAACAAATTTTTAAATACCCATTTTCACTCTGCTCTCATTTTAAATGAAAAGCAGCTGGAACTACTAATACCAGATGAGAACATTTGATTTGTTGCAATGTTCAGAGCTACAGAATTCAAGACATATCTCTGTTGTTGTTTCCACTCTGCTTATTTAATGCTTATGTTGCGTTTATGGAGCTGCAACATAAGGTAAAGAAAAACTAGGAGAACCGTATCTTAACATCCACTGTGTGGAAATACCCTGGTCCTGTCTCCTGGACACAGGATGCATTCAACAACAGACTAAAAACAAGGTTTTCCTCAACCCTGTCAATATGAGAACTGAGCATTTACTTTACAGTTCCTTGAGGAGGTAGACAGTTTTTACTTGAAAAAGCCCAAAACTGAAATATCTAAAAAGATCAGTGTTTCTGAGTCACAAGAACTGATCATAGGCTTGTGATGGTGTTATACTCAGATTATAGAATTTTGGTGTCACCTTACCTGCAAGGGATTTTTTTCTTAATTTTTCCTATGTTAATTGCATTCACCTTTTTGTATGCATATATGGAAACTGTTTCAGCATGGAATGCCTCTAGTAGGTAAATGTTGCGAGAAAACCATTCCGAAAATCACTAGAAGCTATCTTTGTAACCCCAAGTGCTACATGATACTACATATGATCAGAGGTTGAGAAGAGTATTTTCAGCCCAGGAAAATTTCAGGTTTTTGTGGTATGTTTTTGAAGTCTCTAATCTGGCATTTCTTTTTTATTGTTGTTGCTTTTGCTTAGTCCCAGGCCAGTCTTGCAAGCCTCAGTCCTAAGCCCAAGAAGCACAGCACTCACAGCTGGTGTCACAGTCACAACTGCAGGTTTCTGCCTCTGCTGTCACTCTGCTCAGGGGTGGATTTGCCACCCAGGGAGGCCCAGGGGGTGCACACAGGACCAGCCTTCACTCCTCTAGGACAAGAACAAAAGTCCTCTGCAAGTTCCCTCACTGTACTTCATACAGAGCAAGGTGCAATCCTTCTGCTACTGCAGGGTACTAAAGGAATATTCCCCTTATCCTCACCAGCATTTTAAGGCTAGAAAATGGTTCTTTTGATTCTATTATCATTTATTCATCTCTGTAGGACTAATTGTAGGTGTCAAATGCTGCTCTTACCTAGCACCAATTTATGTTCTCAGTAACCATTATGTGTTAGATAGACTTGAGGTATTACAATGGGTCACCTGAAAGAAGCAGAACCTATTGTGCATCTTGACTCTACTTTTCAGAGCATGTGTCACTGAAAGTCATTTTATCACAATTCATTTTACAGGTTGATTCCATTTAGATAGGCTCTAACCCTGTCATTTTCAATGTTTCATTGTAATTTTTACAACCAGCAGTGCTCTCCATCACAGTCATGCTGATTCTCTTACAGCAAAAATGTCTCTAAAAATAAATTTCTAACCTATGCTTTCCTAGGTGAGCGCTGGTAAGTGGCAAAACATTTCTAACCTATACTTAGAGATTTTCTGTCAGAAATCTTAGCATGGAGAGTTTTTTATTGGAAAATGTTTGTATCCTAAGTTGCATTAACTTTTTTGCATGCCTTTAAGCATAGCAAATTTGGAATTCTTGCACTCAGCTATTTGTAAACTCTTTCATTCCCAAAATGGTGAATTGCATTAAAAGTTTAACATACTTTAAAAAAGGAGAAAAGTTTAGATAACTACAGCCAGTAATGCATTTAAGGAAAGCTATATGTCTCTAGAATTAAAAGAGTATATTTTCTTTTCTTTTTCAGAAGCAGTAATATATCACAATTCCCCTGAATCTACACATATATATATATCTACACACACATATGAATTAAAAAACAAACACTTACATACTAATATATATCGATATATTCTCCATTGCTTCTTTCACAGAATATTTCTACAGAATGGACAAGAATGGATGTACCTGCATTTTGTCCAAATAATACTGAAACTTTCATGCTAATTTTAAATCTTTAACACTAAATTTAATTGAAGAATGATAACATGGAGAAAGCTTTTGGCACATTAATTATAAAAAAGTCATCCTCTTTAATTTAGCAATTTTTTTCTGCCATCTGGTACCACCATAAGTAGTTATCTGTACATTATTCAAAATTATTTTAGAATTCTTGAATTTTAGACTGCTTGTTAATTTTTTTACAGCAAGCATTCAATGTTTTATTGAAAATATCTGCTTCAATTTTCTGTAACTGGTGTTTTGGCTGCTTATCTGAAAGTGAAGTTCCTTTGGGTGCTGAAACTACAGAATAAGCAGTTCTGTTAAAAAAAATTAAATAAATAAAAGAAGGGGAGCAATTCCTGCCTCAAAATTTTGTACACTGCTGCTGTAGTAAATAAAAATATTTGCTTCAAAATCTATAGATAAGTGTAGTAGGGAAATGCTTAAAATGTGTAATGCTGTGAAAAACACTGAAG
This sequence comes from Turdus rufiventris, assembly GCA_013186435.1. Lineage (NCBI taxonomy): Eukaryota > Metazoa > Chordata > Aves > Passeriformes > Turdidae > Turdus > Turdus rufiventris. The sequence continues at coordinate 4,788,255 of PYHW01009542.1, read as the reverse complement.
ACATTCTAAGATTTCTTGTTAACATGAAAGAAAGTAGAGCACTGCAGCTACTAGCAAGCAAAAAAATCCTAGATCATCTAGTGAGTATTCTGTCTGAAAAACTCAGGATTTGGCACAAAGACTCACAGAGAGAAAAAAAAAAAGCAATCTGAGTAATCAACTGGAAAAATATAAATAAAGTAAGAAAGCCTTTAAGGTCTGAGTACTTAAACATTTCTCCTCCCTTCACAAATTTACTGTCTTCTTTCCTGTTGGGGGCCTTGTATGAAGGTTTCTCCATACTGAGCATATGAGTATTGCTAACAGAAGATTAAGGATTCAAGTCCAATTCCATAGTGAAAACACTGTTAGTTTAATTTTTGATTAACTTAGGTATCAGATGAAATAATGCAAGTAGCAGGAGTTAGATACAGTATTGCTCTACCAACTTAATTTGTGCTCTTCACTATCATGTCATTCATGGAGATTAAAATACTTGGATATTTTTAACCTTTTTTCTTTCACTGGAATATATCCAAAGGTTTTCTAGAAACTCAAAAACTGTTTGTACCTTCAATTTTTAACCAAAATTTGATTAGAATTAGAATTCATAAGCCTGGATGAAAAAAAAAATCAGAAGACTTTCATTTAAAAAAGTATGTACTTTCTAGTTTTGAAAAAGGTAGTCAATTTTTAATTGGCATGAAACATTTATAACTTCATATGTACAAGGACTTTTTAGTCTACTGATTTGTAGAGGTATGAACATATTAATGAAGAGGTGTCACCTACAAGTGATATCCTGTTTTAAAAAATACTGCATTAACCCTGCAGGTTAATCACTAAATCACTGTTTTATTTACATCACACTTACAGATTCTCTTTAAGAAGACCTAGAAAACAGGCAGTTGCTGAAAAATGCAGGTAAGTTTTTTTTTAATTGACTACTTATTCTTGTTACAGTTGTGTTATTAGGGTGATTGACGGTTACACCATCAATAAAGCAATAGGGAGACATGAATTATCAACTGCAACATTCAGACATTTCTATAAAAATGTGCAGTGATTTTTCAAGATAACAATAAAATGTGTCATACAAATGCATGTACTTTTGGGAAGGACTGCAATCTTGCATGTTTTAAATAAAATCAAGTCATATATTCTCAGAAAGCAAACCTGGTTTTCTATTTTCTTCCATTATCTCTTGTACTAGTAAACGGTGAAGAAAACAGATACTTCAAATTGCCCTCTCTAGCAAGAGCAGCTGAACTACTAGCATTACAGCCATAATTTGGCAAGAATTACGTCAAATGTTCAATTTAATTCACACAAGCAGTCACCTCCAAAGCCAAGGCAGTTGCCGTCTCCAGGACTGTCGGAAGGGCAGACACCACCATCCTGTGTTACCCTGTGGGAGCTGAAAGCACAACGTGGGCCATATTTGTCTCTGCAGCTGCTGCCAGGGGAGACCAAACGCCTGCAAAATTTCTTCCTGCACTTTCCAATTCCTTCTTTTCCTTGCCATGGCTTTCATGTTCAGCAGCCTCCACCACAACTGCAGCCTCCCCTCCACCATCCCCACAGGGCAGGGAAACAGGCTGCTCCCCATCTGCTGCCACCACCTACCTCGCTGCTGGCAGGCGTGCTGGGGACAGCTGGGCTCTTCTCCCCAGTCCTGCTCTGACAACAAGAAAGAGAATACAGCAGCAGCACCTACAGCAAGCAATTGCCTCACTAGGGTGGCAGCTGGGCTACAGATTTTTCTATTCCAGGTACTTAGTATCTCCAGGGTTTTCAGCCAAAATAAAGAAGGATAAAAAGTGTGAAGAAACCTTTTCTTCTTAAAAAAAAAAATGGTTTTAATGGAAGTTTTATTAAATTTATTTTTTTAAAACAGTGTTTATCTCAATGTCCTCCTGTAAGCTAAAAGCAAACAAAACAATAATGGACCAGCTCCTCAGCTAATGGAAATTGGCAGTAGGTCCTCTCAGAAGATAAACCTCAATTTTAGGTTTCTCTGGCGAAGGAAAAACCTCTTAGAAGTGCAGATTACAGCTTTACAGATTTTCTAGTTCAAGGACAGATGATCAAAGAAATGATATCCTATACAAGAAGAAATTATGCTTCACTCATACCACTCCAAAAGGACTATATCCTAACAGGCCTCAGGGGGTGTCTTTGGACCATTTACACAGAAATATTACCCACAGATATGGCCTTACCTCATAAATTGCAAACACAGGGCAAACCACTAGCTCGTTCCCCAGATTGTCTTTCTCTTTGGAACTCAATAATCTGGGTTAGGGGAAAGTATTTTTCAGTCTTCAGGGGACTCAACTTGTGTGTGTCATGGGCCAAGAAAACAAGAAACGAATGCAGCAGCAATGCTATAGCTCCTGAAATGGCAAGGGGGCTGCTGGAGCTGAGCATTTTCACATAACCCTACTGTAATGCCACAGCAACAAGGTCATAGTGTGGTTAAGGGAAAACACTCTCAATATCCACATATCAATTCAATACAGAGGGGTATGAAATAAGGAAAGTAATGTTGCTGCCATTATCTGAGCCTTAAATTGAGTACTTTTTTCACTTTAAATTAGCATAATATTAATTAAAAAAATAAAAAGCAAATGCAAAATACATACTAGCACCATCAATTAACTTTTGCATCTGTTTTAAAAACATTGTGCTGTGATCAATTTACCTAGTCATTTATCCCTAGCACTAGAATGGATATTTTTTTGAAAGGAGGAAAGGGGAATATGTCTATGAAGCCCTAAGACATTCCCACAGTCACATCAGTCCACCATTGCAACACCATAGGACAGCTAGGACACAGGCACAGGGCTGCTCGTCCCTCTGTCTTGGGTGTGAGCGAGACCCCTCTGGTGCGGGCCATGGCTGTGGCTCTCCCATCCTTCTCCCATTGCAGCCTCCAGCATCCTTTGTACTTGCTCTTCACAGCTAACAGGTCTGGCTGTGCTCAGCACTTGCAGTTCTTCCCTCTGGCATCTCTTATCAGTGACAACCTTCTTGAAACCAGAGTCACTTTGGGCAATAGGAAGAAAGCTCTTAGAGGAAGGGGGGTTTTACAAAAGTGCTCCAACTACCTTAACACTCACAAGTACCTGAGACTAATTCAGTCAGCCCACATGACAAGTACTCAACTCCCAAGCTGTGTCTTCTGCCTGAATCTTGACAAAGAACTCCTTCCAAAATTGATATTTGTTGCTTGAAATTCTGTGGTTTGCCCTTTGCCTGTAAGCTATCGAAAAGAGTTTATGGGAAAATAATTTGGCTTCGATTTTTTTTTCTCACTGTTTGGTGTTCTCCACGAATTCCTATTAATTTCAGTCATTCTATCAAAGTGATTAACATTGCTCTCACCCTGATTGACCTGCCTTATGAGAGAGCAAATTATGCCACAGGAGTTTTGGCAGTCTTTGAGACCAACAACTAGGAGGTACTCCTGGGATAGCTTTATGGATAAGAGAGCTCTTTGGTGTCCTGGGAACCATCGTCCCTGGGATCTAAGATGATTCTATGACAACTTTTTTGTGATGTGAAAGACCTCCTTTGTCCTTTTGCTGCATAGTGTGGTTTGGGGAATGTTTCTTGGTCCTTAAATGTTTGGGTTTTCAGAGTCACCATCTTGTAATTGCACCCAAATTAAGCATTTTCTGTTCTTTGCCATTTCCTGTCTTGGAAGAAGGAAAAGCTTGATGAAGTCTACTTCACAGATGAAAGAAGCAATATGGCAGATTTAGCACATGGAGAGGTACTTTTTGACTAGTGGGAGTTAGCTATAAAGGTTGAAACACCATGAACTAGCTTGGAATTTTCAACTTTGATTTTCAAGCACTAATTCTGGCTGAAGACACTTTCCAATCACAGTGACTTGGAAAACAGGGTTTCTGTTGGTGCTGTGATCTCACTAAATGCCTTACGATTCCAGCTGGGAGGACAACCTACAATAAAAAGGCTAACTTGAAAACCTCTTGCAGACTGCATTCTTAGAGCAATATTTTACATCCATATTTTGTAGAACCATAATAAACTTTCTGCCTTGATACACTTCTACATAATGCAAACATGTCACAGTTTATTCTGTTTAGAAGCTAACATTCTAAGGGAGTTCCTGTTCTCCACATACATTTTGAGAAAGAATGATGGCCCCAAAGTATTAATGTCTGAAAACAGCATAGAGGCCTCAAAGATCTGGAACCTTTTCTTCCAGCAGTTCACAAAAGCCTGAACTTTCTAAAGTTCACAGTATAATACTGCAATCTTTGCTAAATATTAAACATGACTACATTTAAATACCCAGCTACACCTAATATACACAAAGGATGTATCAGCACAAAGCCCACAAAACATGTGGCCAGGTAGATACAGCTATGAAAGTGTACTGGAGGCCTAATATAGATCCACTGTTGGCCTCACAGTTCTGTAGGAAAGTAACCGTGGTTAGGAAAACAAAGGTTTTTTTGTCCCTAAATCTTGCTCTAAAATTATGCTAATGATGACTAATCCTTGACTCTAATGAGCAATCAAACAAACTAAAGCACAGAATCCTGAACAACATGTAGCTTTAAAGCTTGGAGTAAATACACATTCCCAGGGACACAATAATCTGTATCTTGGGGAAAAAGGAAAAGGAGCAGTAACTAATTTGGATAAAGGTATTTAATAGAAAGCTATTATTGTGGCTTTTAAATATATAAATAGCTGTTTCCTTGTTTGAGCTTGTTAAACAAAATGCAAGCCATTTTAGCAGGCATTTGTCAGCTGCAGATTGTAACTGGGTCCAAATTCACTAAATCACTCTGACTAAAATTAATTAAAGTTGCATTTTTATTCCTAAGGAATTTCTGCGAGTAATGTAAACTGTATTGAAATTTCACACTTTTTCTGCAAAAGAAATTAGCAGTAAGAGAAGATAAAACTATACCAAAAAAAGATATACTCTCACCCCAGTGCTCAATAAGAATCACCAAACCTTTTGACAGCCCAGGTAATAAATTCACACAAAACTCTCTCCTGACACATGCAACACTCAAAGAAGACAATCCCAAAAATTTGTATTATTGCTACAGTAATGTGACGATTTTCAGCTAAAGAGAAAATGGGCTTGTGTCTGTTATTTTGATGACTCTTTACAGTGTTGAATAATGACGTACCTGAACATCCTTTGGACAATTGAAAATCTCTTTATCTAAGACAAGACAGCTGACATTTGTGAGACAAGCAGTTGCAACTTTGATTTTTGGATACCATATGAAAAACACATCAGTGTGCCATAATGTTAAACATCAAAGCAGTATTTACTGATGCAGGCTCCCCAAGGAGAAAATGGATTTCCTTTTGGTGATACAGTCTCTACTTAAAGCAATACAGTTGGGAAAACTTCAGTGTGTGTAGGTACAGACCTGGAATACTTCAGTATGTCAAGGGTACAAAAGTAACATATAAATGAAAAAAAGTATGGGGCAGTCCCTGGAAAGTTCCAGACCTGAAACTCCTTTAAAGAAAGACACAATAAATCAATGAGGTCTGAATTTGCTTGTGGCACAGAAAAACACAGGAAAAAAGTTTGATAGCAAGGATCCCTGTATACTTTCACGGGATTTAGCTTCTTAAAATGTACCCTTTGCTGCCACCACGTGGTTTTGCTGCAAGACACTTTTTGACACAGAAAATAAAAGTTTTTGCCTTTCATTTATGTTTCAAATACAGCCTTGAATAAATAAGCCATGCTGCTTATCTGTTTCACAGTTCAAAATCACTGCTTAATTTCAAGACTCTAAATGCCCCAAGATAATAAATAAACACTCAAGTCCCTCCCTTCTTAAACGAAGTAGTCAATGGTATTTTGATAACAGATATAGTCACCAGGTATTCAGCTCTGACTATAAAAACAGTGACCTTACGTATAGTGGATCGGTGTCCTACATGTGAAGTACCTAAAAGGAAACATCACTAAAAAAAAAAAAATAGTGACTTTAAATTTAAAAATATATATACCAATCTGTTACAAAATTTTTACTTCAAATAGTTACATTTTCATCCATCAGACAGCTGTATAATACATATTCAAATACCAGCAGCTTGCTCATATAATTATAGAATCGTTAACATTGGAAAAGACCTCCATGATGATCAAATCCAACTCTTAACTGAGAAGTAGTGTATTTACCACTAAGCCATATTCCGAAGAGCCACATGTCTTTTGAGCACTTCCAGAGACTGTGATTCCTCCACTTCCCTGGATAACCTGTTCCAGTGCTCAACAACCCTTTCTGTGAAGCACATTTCCCTAATATCCAATACACACCACCCTGGCACAGTCTGGGGCCGTTCCCTCTCACCCTGTCAGAGATGCCTGGGAGAAGAGATGGACCCCACCTTGCTATCGCTTCCTTTCAGGTTATTGTAGATGCTGACAGGGTGTCTCCTAATTCTCCTTTATTCCAGGCTAAAAAACCCCAGCACCCTCAGCCACTTTTCTTATGACTCACTCTCAAGACACTTCACCAGCCTCCTTGCCCTTCTCTGGCCCTGCTCCAGCACCTCAATGTCTTTCTTGTAGTGAGGAGCCCCAAACTGAACACGATATCCAGCCTGTGCTCTTCCCTGCAAACTGCAGACCCTACTGCTATTTTTTTTAAGGGATATATATTCACACTTTTTTTAGGTTTGCTGCACTAGGATACATGTGAAATGTCTTCAAAAATACCTTTTAAAAATCCCCCAATTTTGGCAACTGTAACATGTACCTTTTTTAGATATAGTTATATGACAGAACTTTCAATTACAGGTTTCTCAAGCCCTCAAAGGGGCTTTTGCTGTAACCAACCATGCTAGCATAATGCAGGATGTATGACTTTCCTACTTGTGTGCCAGAAAGGGATTTTCATTGATAAGACCAAGCATCTGACATAAAGAAACTTTTCAGAATCCTTCTGGGGCAAGCAGCCAGGGAAAAGTGATACAGAGACATTGCAAGGAGAAAACAAAAACAACAAAAAGAGAAAAAAAAAGCAGAAAAAAATTGTTTTTCAGTTAGTCTTGTAGACAGGAAGGCTTTCATAGCCCTCATATTGAAAGATATGTAATCTGGGATGCCTGTGTTTCCTAGGAACCCACAGGCTCAAAGATCAGTTTCCCTCCACAAACACCATAACTTTCATGCAGGTAAACTCTGACCTTCATCCTGGAAACCAGTCTCTGCAGTGACAGTCCTTCCAGTAAGGCAATGTGGTAAAAGATACAGACAGAGCTGCTTTTTAGCACAGAAGTACAAAACATGAAGCAAATAGCTTTAATTTACTCAGGAAAAAAATTGTACTTCTTGAAATACTTCATTAAGGTAACATTGAGCAGTTGGCTTTGATGATGTTTGTTGTAGAAAACCTCTTTTCAAAAGTACTACAGATTGTTCTACCCCAACCTTGAGAGGACTCATCCAAGAGCTCTGTTTCACTGATGATTTAAGTTCTGTTGTTTGAGACTAAAACTGTTTGTTCCGTATCCTTTCCTGCTGGAACGGAGAGCCAACTTGTCTGTAAATGAGCCCTCAGCCCACTTTGAAAAAAGCTGTGCAATTCCACGAGCACATTATGGTGAACCTCCCACAAGAATCACAATAAAATCCAGAGATGGAGCATAAGCTCCAGGAAAGGAGAGGCTTCACCCCACAGAAAGCAAGAGGGCACATTGTCTGGCACAGCTATTTTAGTACTAGGTTGTGCCTATTTCCATGGATTTGGATGATAGCCACACAATCTCTTCAGTGCAGCTAATGGAAGCTTGTAACTGATACAGGAAGCAGGAATGTGGACAAGGACAAATGAAATGTGATTTCCAGACATGAGTCAGGCTTTCAAAATTCTTAATGCTTTGTCTAACAGCTAGCTGGTTTTAGTTTATGGAACATTATGAATACCAAATATAAATCTTAACATAATACCAATAATAGTATGACTACATAAATAGAGAAGCCAGAAACCTGCAATGCTCCCTGCTTCCTCATCCTAATTATCCCACCTGTTATTGAGCACCGACTCATATTTACCATGTCATTACTGTGATCGTGTCATAAAACAGTCGATGAGTCTGCTGCTTTACCTGCCTGGCTCAAACCAATACATTTAGTCTTCATGTCACAATCTCATGATTATCCCAGCTGGTCTGTGCTTATGCTCATTCAGTGACAGGCAGTCTGCCTCCTACTCACCTTTTTCTTTATGTCACATTGTTTACAGGACTTTGAACACTGCACATTTTTGTTGACATGCTTAGGATCTGTAACACACCATACCACAGCCCATTAAATTGCTCATTATCAGTTTGTTTGTATGGCTCTGATATTCTGCTAGGAACAAGAAATTTGATTATTTGAATTGTTCTTCAACTCAAAAATAGTTTGGATTTCTTATTCCCTGCTGGGAAGTCTTTAGATGCTACCTTGCCTTTCATAAACAACATAGCTGTGGGGTTTTTGTCCAATGAACTCATTTTGTACATATTAGATGATTAATAATAGACGTTTTCTCAGGAAAATCAACACATGAAAGTGGCGTTAATTTTGAGATAATAGGAGAAAGCAGGTCTTAAGACAGAAAATTAATATAAAGAGGTCCATATAAAATAAATCCATATATAATAGATGGCTGTTCTTCCCTCAACCAAACACAATTTTGCTCTGTCAGAGCACCTTATGGGGAAAAAAGAATATTCTAAACAAACTGAATCATCAGTTATTGTTTTACATAAACAAAACAGAACTATACTACCCATTTAATACCTATGAGCTTCCTCAAATTTAGATGCTTCAATTACTTTTTACTCTGAACTTCCTCCCCAGGCATAATAGTAATGCTTAATCTTATAAACCACTCAGCCGTAACTTCAAATCAGTCCAGCTATAATTTAAAAAACCACCAAGATATAATGGTCATTACTACCATGATCTAACAGTTGCTAACATTAGTCTGGGACTCCATTTTTTATAACCAATATTTTTATCTTCTTGGCTAATCAACCAATTACATTACTATTCCACCTAAATTCAGAAAGCAGAGGAATTAAAAACTTTACAGTGAAGTATATTCTAGAGCAAAATAGACAAAAATAATCTCTGGAACCTACCTCATATTCCCTGCCATAATGAGGAACAGGTTATAAATGTGAGAAAATATGAAGAGGAAGAGGATGGTACTGAAGAACATCGTCATCCAAGACCCATGGTCCTCTCGAAACATTTTTAGACGGAGCAACTGACCTATGATACAAAAATTATGATAAGTATTTTAGTTAGTCAGTAAATACATGTTTACATTTTAATAAAACCAAAATATAATACTAAACTGTATTGCTTCCTATATCCAATTATTCCACTGTGTGTGAGGAGGACAGACTCAGCATTATGCAGACAAACTACTCTTCTGTAGTTAAGCATGAACAGATATCATTGCTACAAAATTGCAAATATTTGCAATCCAAAAGGGGGGTAAAATGCAATAATAACTTATTAATAGCAATATTTTTAAGACACTATGAGAAAGACCACAGTTCATAACAATGCATTTCAAATGCTAAAAAAGGTTAGTGATTCATACATAATTTTCTTTTCTCCTGTCTAAGACAGCTTTTCATGTCTAAGACAGTGTGAAGTATTTGAGCTATGTCCACTGAGAAATACTATTTTCTTCCCTAATTTAATTTGGAAATCAAATTATTACTCTCTGTAGAATCTCACAGTGTATGTTTTTCTTAGACGTAATCACTTTAATCATATGATATGGTATTATACTTTATTCTGCAGAATTCTATACAGTGTCTATGCAGTAATCTATACAGTATTCAAAAAATACTGGTGTGTCTTGCCACTCGAAAAGAAGCTCTGCGTACTCTCACCACTGGAATTAAGTGAAAACTTTGTGATATTTTTGCTGCAAACATATTTTTCCTGGGCTAGCTTTTGTTCTCTGTCTTCTCTTACCCTTAAATAATTGTTTAGAGTATTGAAAACCAGCACAATTTGGGAATTTGCTTTTGCAAAGCTGAGAGTGCCACAGCAGAAGCCAAGAGGGAGTAAAGGAAGATGATGGATAATTCAGGCAGCAAGGTGAAGGACAGCATCTAAAAAAGAGATAGTGCAGTCTGGTGCTAAAAGATGTCATAACAGAGAGAACAGAAGTAATATGACGACCTAGACAGAAAGCATCAAGAGAAGTGATACAGCAGACTCAATGTGAAATGGTCTGGGATGGAGGCAATTTCTCTGAGCTGGTAGTTGAACTACCAAATCCACATTTAATATTGATTAGGGCTGGACACAGGGGAAAGCTGTAAAGTGGAAGAAAATAATACAAAATTTGAGGTGCTTGTTTAGGCAGACAAGAAGATCCCAGGACTGGTGTTTTCTGCTGAAGGTGGAGATGCAGGTTTGGGGGAAGAAGAATTGAGGACATGGAGCAGACATACGCTATGGTCTGAAGAGGTAGGATGTGAGCTCTAGATTAAGCAGCTGGAGGATGAGAGTTCTTTGACAAAGCTGAGACTTTGGAATTACGTGGGAACTATGAGGCAGGAAAAGTGACAGGTAGGTATAGGGGGGCTGAATGAAGCTCTATGATGGGACAAGAGTGACACAGGTCCACAGACCAGTCCAGCAGCAGAGCAGCAACCAGGATTCCATGAGTGAAGAAAGTGTGCAAACACACATACACATGCCCCAAGCCCCTGTACTCTACTAAGCTTTCACTGCTGGAAATCATGACAGTCCTAGGCCTAACTAGACTGAGGATGTCCCATAAATCTGTCCTTCCCTAAAGAGCAAGCAGAGGCTGCTACGGTTATATTATCCTCGCTTACTGAGAGGAGGGGCTTAATGATAAAAGATATTTCCCTTGCAGTTTGATACCTACTCTCTGAACAGCTGCCATTGTAGATGGAATATTACCAACACCTGGGATAATAAACAGTACACACAAAATAAAATTGTGATTTCAGGAGGTCCAGATTAATGGAGAGAAAAAACACAGCCTGGAATCCAGACTTCTGTAAAACAGATAACTCCAACTTTTCTAAAACAGGTAAGAGAAAGATTTAATAAATATTCATTGCACCTGTACTCCCCAAAGCAATGTTTTATCCTATTTAGTTACTACACACTGATTAATATCTACAAATATGGTAAAGGTCATATTCTTACAAGAATATTTTCATAAATATTGTCTCCAGTAGGTAAATTCTTGCATTCAACTTTCCTTCTACTGTAGCTTGTGTTTGCCATATAGGACTTAATTAACTCTCAAGCAAGTTTCATCAACTTATTTTTTTTAATGAAAAAAGTAGTACTTCAATCACAATACTGATACATAAAAATGAAAGCAATTGGATATTAGCACAATCTTCTTACCTAACTGCATACAAATGTTGCAGGTATTACTATTTGTTCCCACCATACCAGTATGTATAATATGCTAAATGCAGTTAAACTAAAATTTATTAAATAATCCACCTAGTGCTCACATTGCTTTATATATCCTTTCATATCAATTTAGTTGAAATTAAAATAGGTTGCATCAGATGATTACCTAACAGGTAAGTTGTTAAAGTAAAAATTGCAAATAATGCTTGGTGTTTTATAAAAAAACCTAGGACTGTGCATAATGTTTTTTTTTTAATAAAATGAGCTGGAATGTTACACTTTGAAAGCACACATAACAGAAATATTATGGGGTATGAATGGTCAGAAATTTGGGAAACATATCTAGTAACTGAAATAGACTTGTACTAGATTAAAATACAATTCCAAACAGCCCAATAAAATTCTCAGAGTAATTCCAGAAAAATAGAACAGTTCATCAAAAATTAGGGCTTTTACTCTAAAGAATAGCAAACAAAAAGTAGCAAGGGGCAAAGAGAGTAGATAAGGAATAATATTACACAAAATAAGCTTTTGACTCAACTTTCTTTTTATGTTTTTTTTTACTTCAGGAAAAATGAGTTGCTTATTATGAACTTGTTAAAAATGTGAAAAAAACCCCAACAGGTATGACAGAGAATAATACCATGGTTATTAGGATATATTTACACATAAAAAATTATATACTTTAAAAATCCCAAATAAATGTGTTAAGCCTAATGGACCTTTGCATATGCAAATTAAATGCCATATAAATGACCACCAGTGATAAAATGTGAATTAACTATACACAAAAATCAATTAAGATTCTCCTATCATAGCTCCACCAGAAGCTTCCTCAAAGTGTAATTTTTTACTGGAAACAGCTCTTTTTATCTGCTCCAAGGCTTTGGAGAACACATCAAGGATACTAGGGGAACACAGGGTAGCAGAAATTTCAGTGTCTAGGGTCCTGCAACAAACCAGGCAGTAACTCAATAGGCAGATACAAAAAATTGAGTCAAACAGGTCATTTTTTTAAAAACTAAAGCTTTCCAGTATCTTTAGATACACAGCCCATAAGATGGTTGCATTCATTAAACTGCAGAAGCAGAACCAAGAGAAACATCAAGTTCTTACCAATGCATTTAGTATGCTTTCTTTTTTTAATTATGAGTGATGGAAACCATAAACTTTAACCATTTCCTGGGCATATTTCTAATATTCTAATACTTAGCACTTCACTGAATCAGAAGTATTTCTTTAATTCTGCGTGTCACATCAAGGAATTGCTCTTTCTGCCCACTTAGAGCTCAAGGTCATCTTCATCAATGACTGAAACTGTTCAACTGAAAAATTAACCTCAAAAAAAGGGAAGTATTTTTTTAACCTTGAGAACCAATTCCACTTTCACAAAAGTTTGGCAGGTCTGATTTTAGTCAGTAGGAGCAACACATGCACACTACAGTGCCATGGTGCTGCTGCTTATTCTATTCCACCCTAATACAATATGCATATGTGTGTTGGCTGGCTTTGCTTAAGAATACATGGACTAAGAAGTGAATGCTATAATGTTCAGAAAAAGAAAGTTTTCTTAAAAAAAAGAGGCAAAATTTTGGATTTGAACTGTGAAGACAATCTAGTCATATTCTGTAAATTGAGTGATTCTGTTGGTGCTAAGACAGAAGACTTGCATTTGTCTGATATAAAAAAATATTGCTTCTGAAAATTATTTCAGCACATAACTTCTGGCCATCAGGGCAGCTCCAATGGCTTCAGCATAGAGCAGGGCATGCTGTCTGTCTTCCAGCCTGCAGTCAGACTGCATCCTTGATTGCATAAGACTTAAATTCTTCTGATGGAAGAGCAGGAGATCCTAGAGTACCAAGCTGGGGGTCAGACTCCTCTTGCTTATTAAGTTAACTCAGGAAAGGTTCTTTCTATCTCTGCACCTGCTCTCCTGTGTCCATCCTGTAAGTCACTCATTTCAATTGCAAGGCATAATTTCAAGAATCTAGCCTTATTTATAGTCTCTAAGCTCTACTACATTACAAAGAATTAACAGGAGACAGGAAAAATATTTTAGAAAATTCACATAGGAATACCAAGGTCGATATGGGGGAAATGCCTACACAAACAGACACATTTTCTAATGACTCTCTGAGCTCCAAATGCACCTTACTCAGCTGGGTAGCTCTATCCCCTCCAGCTACAAAACCAACTTCATACAGCTCAGCCCTGAGTGCAGCCCAGTAAACTGAAGGTGGTGAAGGAGATAAGGGATTTTGTTTCATTCAAGTCTGTGACTGCCCTAACACAGTCATAAGGCTGCACGTCCAGACTTTATCTGGCCAACTTAAAGCAAAGCAGAGCAGGTGGCACAGCTGCTGGCCACCCTCTATTTAGACCTACCTACAGCCCTTGGTTAGCAGCTTAATAAGATCAGGAGCCTGGCATTACAATTCTCTTGTGCAGCTATGGCCATACTGTTTGTAGCCAGTTTAGGACTTACTTATACTGCCAATACAACTTGGAATCAAGTGTCTCCTGCCTTCATTTGTAAGTACTGAAAAGGAAGGCAGAGAAGTAGGAAATGCCATTTAATTCCAAGAACACACAAACTCTAGCCAAGAGGATTTTAGGAAAATATAAATTTCCTATACCCATTCAAACTATTTTTAATTGAACATATAATGAGAAAATGTTACTTAGCTATGTTTCACATTTTAAAGAATTTACAGGGATATCTTATAAATTTCAGCAGAAGAAAACAATTACACAGTTTGCATATTTTTTTATATTCACAAAGATAAGGAGAAGGGAATGTATAGCTACCTTAGGTTAAAGTCCAGTGCTTCAATACTTTAAAAAAATACATTTATAGAATGAACACTCCCCAACTGTGAAATACACTGTGAGTAGAACAGATGGCTTTCTATCTACATAATTTCCTGAAAGTCATTTGACTGCCTTTGTTGCTGAGTTTCTAGAGAAAACACTTTCCTTCCTAGTTGTGTTGAGTACAGTCTAAACCAGCTTTTCATCAAGTACCTGAGTGGACTATAAATTTGCAAAACACGATAATGCAGTCTTTATTTAGGAGGTCTTCACTGCAACTTCTGTTCGTTATATTTTGACCCATGTATGTGAACATACCTTTTGGAAAAGTCTTACTGTATTAAGCTAGACATGAAAACAAAGCATTACATTAGGGAAAAAAAAACACTATTGCCAACTTAACGGTTGAAGATGTTTCAAAATTTTCATTGAATCAAAAACAATCTGAAAAAGAACCTTTCTTCCACTCAAAGTATGGCCTGTACTGATGAAAATTTTATTCTGTCATTGTAGCAAGCACTGTAGTGGACTCTGATCTACAAATTGCTGTTTGGATGATCCTCAAACAAAGCTTCTACTTGGACAGACCTCACAGTTTGGCATCATTTGGAAATTTTCTAGAAACATAACAAACTGCAATTGGTAACAGCTGATTCTGACAGAACATTTCAGCCTTTGGTTTTATTAGGAGAAAAAAAATCATTAGAATTAAGCATAAAAACTTGCTTCGAAAATCTTTGAACTGCAGATCTATATTACATGCATTCCATAATGGGAATTGATACAAAGTAGGTCATAAAGTTAGACAAAAAGAACTCTAACCCTACTAAAAAAACAATTTTTAATACCGGGACAAATATTTACAGAAGAATATCAAAGAAAAGGGTCCAAAAAAGCACCTTGTCTAGCTCTTTAGATTGAAAAGTTTCTGTGGCCTTCCTCAAAAGCAGAATTTCATCCTCCTTTGTTTTGATGCTGTTTTCTTGATCTCAGTCACAGTTCACTGCACAGCTGCCCACATGAAACTTGCCCCTAGGCCCCATATGAATGCTCAAAGCAATCAAAGCAATGATGGAATGAGCATGGGCAATTATTGTCCTCCTGTCATCTCTTCTGCTTTTTCCAAAGATAGATACAAACACATTAGTGGCCAAGGGACACTGCTCTCACTTGAGAGTGTACACTTTTTCCTCGCATCCATCATACACTACAGTAAATAGCAGAGAGGAAAGTATATAAAGCTTTGCAAATAAGTTCATTAAGATGTTTGTGTGGGTGTTGTAGAGTAAGCTGTGTTACCTACTTGGAGTTTATATTTTTTTCAAATAGAGAAGAGAGTGTGTACATTCTACTATGTTCTGAACTCTTTTGCCAGTTCAAACGCACTGAATTTAACTTATTATTTTTGAATTTTAAATGCAATGAATCCAACTCAATTTTTATTTTAAAGGCTCTCGGTCTCTCTTTTCCCTTCAGGTGTACTCCATGGACAGACGATGAATGGCACATGCATTATTCTCATTTGCAACAAAAATCCTAAGCTGGAGTGGTACTGTTATTTGTTGATTGTGGTTTGCCTTTTCACTTTATTAATAGGATTTCTAGGCAATATACTTGCACTACGACATTATGTTTACTGCATGAAGACATGGACTACCAATACCATATTTCTCTTTAATCTGGCACTGTGTGACTTTGCTTGGACTCTCATGGCACCTTTTTCAGTGTTTTACAATATCCAGAAGTTTGCTGTCTATTTCAGTCAAGTGTTTTATCAGGCAACAGAGCTATTTTTCAGTATTAACATCTACGGAAGTGTGTATTTCCTGACACTTATCAGTTTTGACAGATACATAGGTGCTGTTCATCCCATCAGTTCATTAACATGGTGGCACAAAGAAAAGGCTGTGTTTTGCACCGTTGGGGTATGGATCTTCATACTGATTGCATCCCTGCCTGAGGTTTACTCCACAGTTGCAGCTAGCAGACAGCATGACATCATAATTTACCTGGATATCACCAAAGAACCATTGCAATTTGCCACGCCATTCACATTCTCCAAAATTGTACTGAGGTTCCTAATTCCAGCCACAATCATCTTTACATGCTATATGTTGACTCTCAAAGCATTACTACAATTCAGCAAACGTCAGCAAAGAAGGAACAGACTCGTTAGACCTCTGCTACTGATTTCAGCTGCCATGATCGTGTTCGCTGTTTCTGTCATACCTTACCATGTTATGATGATGGTGATAATAATTTACAGAATTAATTGTCAACCACCCTGTGGGAATATAAGCACATTAAGTGCCATTTACAAAGTCACAAAGGTCATCTGCGGCATAAACAGTTGCCTTGACCCAATCATTTTCACAATAGCAAATAAGACATTCTGTCAAAGTATAAAATGTCATCCCAAATGCCAGTACTGCTGTTGTCTGAAAGGAAGGGTAAGGGACATCACTCTGTCCCTGAGAACAATGACTTAAATACCAGTCTACAAAGACTTGTATCTCCAACAGCTCATTTGGCTTTGTGTCATCAGACCCATTTCATATTTGTCTCCCATGTTGTACGGATATCTCTCAAATAAGCGAGAATACACAGAAATGCAGAGTAAAATTTTACATGACAAGAAACACTAGCAGCTCCTAGCTTTACAGAATGGACATTTTAAATATTGTTGTCATACCCTAATTGATTGTGAAATAATACTTCTAGCTGCATGTACATGTAACATGGAATAAAAAATGATGAAAAGTTCTAAGTAGCTCCTTTAATTCTGGGTGAGATTAAGAACAGACAGTGTTGAGACGCCTCCTTATAGTTACCATTAATTATTTCTTCATCTGTTTGTAAGTGCTGCTGTGATTGTGATTGTGCAATTAATAACTGCCAGAATGCTTACAGCTGAACTGCTTGAGCATTTGCAGAGAGGCTTTCTACAAGTACTTCATTTTAATGCTACTTGCACTAGAGTTCCAATAGCAGTGGAACCTCATTAACCCAGCAAAGTGCAGCACATTTCCAGAAACAAACAAACAAAAAATAAACAGTAAAATAAAGTCCCTGAGGATAATCAGAGCCACAGTGAATCTGCTCATGAAAGAAATAAGCATGGATTAGAGAGCTGTGCTGTCTTCTCCCAGGCAGCGGGGGCTCCCCCCAACCCCAGGCAGCTGCAGCTGTTTGTTAATAGTGCTCTGCTTCAGGGGAGCCCCTGTTCTGCCTTGAACTCTGAACTTCTCTACAGGGAGAAAACTGCACTGGAAAAGCTCTGAAATAAAAAGGTGGCTGAGCTGCAAGAAGCATAAGAGATGCCACTACACAGAATGCTTCTTCTCTTGTTCCTCTGGGGTCTTAGCATCACACTTTCAGGACAGTCCAAGATAATTAGACTACAATACATTTTAGTCATTCAACCAACACAACAGTCATCAGAACATCCACCTTCAAGAGTCATTAAATATGTGTTCTTTCATCACACTGTATGGGCAAAATAATCATGTTCCAATAATCAGCCACCTGCTGATTTGTTTTCTTGCCAAGTTCCACACATTACCTTGTTAATTATGAAAGCCCATGTATCAGTGAGCACATTAACTTTACTCTCAAAGTTACTGATGACGAAGTATATACTTTATATACTATATATACTTAATATACTTTGTACAGTCTTAATTCTTTAATTTCCACAGTTTTGTTATCATTTTCTCCTTGTATGTATTAGAAAATTATACCTACATGGGTATTCAATCTCTCTTGTTTTGTCAATTATATTGTCTAAATATTTATGTATAAAATCTAAGAAAAAAATTGTTTTAATTGTCTGTGACAAGAAAAGAATCTGGTTTTGATAATCTGAAACTCTTTACAGGTGTTGGGATGTATTACTACACTCACAAAAGCCCAGAGAAAAATTGTACGTCTATGTGTACTTTCCTCATGCTAATTACTGCTTCTTTCCTTTGATATTGCTCAGTATTTAAATTTTTCTTACTTTAAAAGAAAAATATTTTTCATTGTCTGTTAGAAAGATGCCTCCATGTCTGTTTACCTCCATTGTCTGTGTCTACAAGTTCTATAAAGTTCATTAATTATCTGTCAATAAAGCCATCTATAACAGAGGTCCTAAATGCCCACACAAATAAGTGAAAAAGGGGAGGAAAAAAGAGAAGAAATTACCTCATACTTCTAAAAGGAACAGTCTCAACCAACCTTGAATAATGAAGAACAAAAGGAAAAAAGCAGATAAGGCATTACTACAAAACACATCTGTGCCACAGTGCCTCTGCTGGCTGTTCTCCCAGCCTGGACATCTCACACAGCATGCCTTTGTCCTGGGTTGAGTCTAAAAGCACAGCATAATCTTTATGCTTCCATCTCTTGCACTGAACTATTTTTGTTTCTCATGATACTCAGCAATGAATACACTCCAGTAGCTGATAAGGGTTCTAGAAACTTGTTTTCCTGATTATAAATGGCTATATAATCAATTAAACATACTTTTTAAAAGCATTTTTGTTCAACTAGGCTGATCTAATGCTACTGTTGCTCTGAGCGAAACCAAAAGTTTTCTGCAAAGTAAGAGTTAAAAGGCACAAGACATCTGTTCATATTTACTTGCTTATATTTTTACTTCGAAGTACATTATTCTAAATTGTTTTATTATATTATTACCTGGATAGACTGACATAAACAAATGAAATTAAATGTTTATTCCATTTTGCTATAATAAGTGAAACAAAACACTAAACAGCCAAGAGCCAAAGTATCTTCCACTGTGACAATTATGTTGCAATACTGGTTTCTCACAGATCTTTGGATTAAATCTGAGGACATGGTATCCAGTTAAATACCTAATTATTATGAGCACATTATTATTGAACACATTATTGTAATAATGTATTGGCCTACAAAACTCACTACAAGGTCTTGGTAGGTTTTGTGTACCTTATCTAGATATTCTAACATCTTCATAATACATTCAATGAACACAAGATAACCATGGCCTGAAAGATTTGACTTTTTGCTGCTGACAGCAAAACAACTTTCTCATTTACTATTGTACATTCAGCATTGTTATGCAAGCAAAAAATCGTTAAACCAAAAATCTCTAAGTTGAAGAGATAAATTTTGCTACAAATTTCCCAAAGTTGCTAAGGAAAGCAATCTTTATATTCTCTATTTTTCTTTGAAATACTTTCATCTCAGAGAGAAACTACTGAAATGTTTACCTATTAAGACAGCTTAAGAGCTTACTTTTTTAAATAAAAATATTCAGATTTTCCTAAAATTTGCTTTTCTCTTCAATATACATAAATGAGTGCATTCTGGTATCAAAATTTTTCTTCGCCACGCCTCAGTTGGCAAAAAACCGTAACAAACAATACCACAATTGTATTAAAATACTTCCATTGCTTTCATCTGTGGAAGTCAAATCTCTTCAGGCAGGAGAAAAATATGCCTAGACTGATTCTACAGCTGGAGGAAGCACAGCAGAGGCAGATGATATGGTCCATCATCTGCCTTGTAAAGAAATGTAGCTTCTCTGCTCCTGCTCTACAGAGACATCCAAGACTGAGTGGCCAAGTGTCCCTGTGCTCTGCCTGCAGCCTGCAATCAAGAGATGATGGGATGTGCTGGCCTCCTGCAGAGACCTGTCAAATCTATAGCCTTCCCAAGTTCTCTTCTCAGGACTTCTCCCAGCTTGGCACTTACCAGCTCAGTCCCTTCTACTTCGCATGAGTCAGCATAGATGGGGCTTCCTCCAGCTGGGAAAGGTGAACCTTAATCACGGAGCACTGCAGTTCTCAGCTTTTGCAGTCTAAGGTAAAATGCAGCTCAATGTCACAAAAGGCAACAGTCAAGGTCTCAGCTACTGATCTGACTAGAAAACTGATGTCCTCACGCAGAACATGGTGTGCTAAGACAAAGGGAGCTTAGGATCTCCGGTTTCCCACCAGTTCAGCCAACACTGGTCACCGGACTGATGCCCACAGACAGATGTCTTTCCATTGGGCTTCTTGCGCCTGTCTTGTCTGATTTTGGTGGTCTCAAGGGCCTTGTCTGAACAAGAGACTGCAGGTGAGTGCACACAGGTGAAATGCATAGCACTCTACCTTCTTTAAAAAAAGAAATGCCACTTTAGAAATGCCACATAGCCTTTAAAGATTTCTTGCTATTTCTCAAAGAAAAGAAGAATTGTTCAAAAGAATGCACGTTCATCTTTTAATACCAAAACAAGAACAGGAGGATGGACTTTTGCTGCTGCAAGGAAAGAGCTGTCATTTTCTTTTCTTGGTGGATTACCCAAAGGCAAGAAAGAGCTAGGTGGTGATGGTCAGTGCCATCTGCCATACCAAACATTGCAGGGGGGGTCCTGAAGGCACCGCATCTCTGCTTTACGTTAATGTCATTGCTATTACCTTGAGGCAGTATTTCAGACTGCTGATTTGGAAGAGTTGTAAAATGCAGATGATGTGGGAAGATGTAATGTTATGCCAGAATTAGTGTGCAGGTAGGTTGAATTCAGAATTTTTTGTCACCTCTCAACTTCCATTATAAAGATTTACCTTATAATTTTAATTTTAGACTTTACTATTACTGAAATTATTGCTTCATGTTTAGACAATTGTGCTGATGCAAATAAAAGGAAACCTGTAAAAATAGATATTGATTTCCTGTAATGTTTTAGAACATTTTTTAGTGGAGAACTAACTGAAAACCTTGCATTAGCAACAGAAAATGCTAACGCATTTGTTCCTGAGGTGTAGATTTTTAAATTCTACCTGACTCATTCCCAGGTTACAAAACTAACATGAAAAAATAATTCTCTTTTTAAATGGCCTCACTGCATAGTATTTTTAAAAAGTTATTTAGAGAGCATATAAGTATTTAATTATAATTTTACACTCTTTATTCTTTTAGAATTTTTAGCATTTTTGAAAAACTTGGGTTTTAACTGCTAAACCTATGTAAGCAATTTCATTATCATAATTTTTTTTAAATTTTCAAGCTAAAATGTTTAATCACCATATATGTCATGCCCCCAGAAACTACATTTTCCTTCTTTGAATTCCTTGGAATCCAAACTTCATAGCAGATAAAAGAAACATAGCAGTATTTATAGCCTGTATAATGCTGTCTGAACTCTGAAGGGAAGTGCTGAAATCTCTGTTCTTCAATACCAGTTTGATGATGCTCTGTAACAACTTGTCAAAATAATCAGGGTTTTTTCCTATACTGTTTGTTCTTTTCTCCTGAAGCCAATTCACAAGCTTATTTTTAATAGTAAATAGAATTGCTTACAATGTATCTACTACACAGACCTTCAAAATAAACATTTATAAAGAATTTTGAGTCAGAAAACAAAGCAAATTAAGCATGAGGTTTATTTTTTTGTCTTCAATAAATATTTGCAGCTCTTCAGTCTATGACAGAGACTGTGACCAGATCTCACATTGGACAGGCACTCCAGGTGTTACTGAGCATGTCTGTGTTCCCAGTGCAAAACAAAGTGGAGAACTGGTTTTGTGGGACTGAGAGGAAGCACATTCCAGTGATAAAAATGATGCTCTCTATCTCCCAGTGGAATATAGGGGCATGCACATAGACCTTTCCAGCCTCGGTGAAAACTGGTTTTTTGTAAGCTATTCACTTCTCAACCGGCAGCTGTATATGCATCCAGATCAACACTTGTCTGAGCACCAAAAAGCGATGCAACCAGTTAAACCAGTTCTCTGTCAGAGCTAGCATGTGCTTCAATCTGCACAGATCTTACACAAGAAGGCTGATTATTATTCTGCCAGATTTGGACCAGTCTTATGGTTAGCAGTTGTACTTCTTACAAGTGAGTGTGTAGCACTTGCAATATATTCCAGAATATTGTGCCTGTGGTTACAGAAGTGGTTGACATCCCCAAAACTCCATTAACTTTGTCTTACTACCCCTTTGTCCTTCTAGCAGGGGATGGAGGATGCCAAATTACTATTTCAACAAACCTATTTTATAATGGCACCACCAAAACAAATGATGCAAAATTAGCTTTCATAGGTTAAAGTCTTTGCAAGACTTGTTTCAGTTTTGGGCCAAAGTTTCCAAATGTTGAAAAATTTCTTCAGGAAAAAAATGGTCAAGTTCCCTACTTTGATAACTCAGGAATATATTTAAAATTTTTATAGAGTAAAAATTGAATAGCTATGTCTTCCTTTAATCACCTGAAAATCTGAGGTTTTGCACTTGACATTTTTCACTCAGCTGAAAAATTCAGAGCAATGTCATGAAAACCTAAGTATGAATACGTTTCACAGACTTAGCTTCCACCAATGCACAAATATCCTGCAATGGCAAGATATTAAGCATTGCTTATTAATTTTAATTTGTCTTTCTAGAAATAGCACATCATTCATTTGTATTATGTACACTATATAATCATGTCTAAAAAGGATTATCAACTACATTCATATTGAAAGAGACCACAGACAAGACTAAGCTGCCATAGCCCCTATATTTAGTAGTAATTTTGGAAAAATTGAATTTTAAATCATTTTATACTATGTTATTTGCAAAAGTAACCAGGCCAAATAATATATTGCAAGATCTATGTTTACTAGGAGTACTCTGGCTGGAGAAACTGTGTTATAATAATCAGTGAAACTGAAGAAAAATATATTTCCGTGGCAAATTTCCTTTGGAGCTGGTATATAATGAAGACAAATTCTCATCACTAAGAAAGCAAAAGGGTGTGTAGGTTACAAGTAGAACATACAAAAGTACTCTTTCAAGGTGACTGTATAAAAAGGTAGTAAACTATTAGATCAGCAGGGAGAAGGGGAGGAGCAGAATATTTTTTAATTGAAAAATGTTTTAGTTTTTTCCAATATATTATTTTTTCCTTTGTTTTTAAATTAACTATTAATTTTTCCATAAAAATAGCGTACAGAAATATGCATTGCTATTCTCTATCTAGCATATTCAGGTCTTCTTATTTGGAGAACTGTTTAACTAGCTGCTGTGTTCACTCGAGACCACTAGAAGGTGCTCCTCTGTTGAAAGAAATTATTTCTGTCTGAATTGCTGTTAAAAGCTAATTTTCCTCCAATAACTGTGGTTCTGGCCAGTTGTTTACACAGACTGTAATTGCAGCCACTACTCCTGCTATAAAACAGCTGGACCTCGTCTGCTATTACCATGATCACAGCATGAAAATAACAGATCTGTTATCACTCATTTTCTAATAAATCGAAATCCCATCTGAGCAGGATTCTAATTAGTTTTGCTGGAAAGTGAGGCATGGAAATTGTGGTGGAACTAGCAAACCACATGTTTTGCAAAGTTAGGAATCACAGAATCATTTAGCTTGGAAAATACTTTTATGATATTTGACTCCAATTTTGCACCTAACACCATCAAACCCATTCCTGAAGTAAATTAAGGCAGAATGCATCCCTAATTAGAATTTGCACACTTGTCTGAAGTCTGAAGGAGAGCCCAACATTTAAAAAAATCTAAAAACAAAAACACCAAACCAAACAAAAAACAAAGAACTAAGACAAACATACAAACATCAAGCGTATGACCTACGCCAATTCCACATGATGAAAAGTATTGGGGCATCAAACTCATCTAAAAGTACAAGGACCAATAATTCATCTTTTATATGCAGCCTTATATGAGCCTCAACCAATTTCTGGTTTAGTTTGATACCCGATAACCTCTGGGTACACACGGGTTGCCTTGGTCAGGTGTGTGCCCGAGCAAGGCAAGCAGAAACACAGTCTCCAGAGAAGTTTGTTTTCTCTCTGCAGCCTAAGAGATGGAAATCTATAGACTGCCCCAAGAGAGTAGCACTCCTGTTTTACTCTCTGTATTTAGACAAGCCATACAAAAGTGACCTCTGATTTAGATAAAAATTGCTCTACCTTTGGCTGCCACAGAGATACGGCTTGTGGGATATAAGCCCCAAACCTCTTCAAAGTAATCTCAGCTGGAACCTATCAAGGGCAACATGAAGTCAAGTTGTAGGCATAGAGAAAACTGTCTGTAAACACTTTTTTATTTGCTGTATGAAGGTGACACAAAATTGAACGTTGTTCTAAGCCCTGATTTCTCCAGAGCAGGAACTCCCCAGACATTCCACATAAAATATTAGTTTTCAGTTCCTCCTCCCTTTTCTAGCATATTACACTGTCAGGTGTGACTTAACATCCATATTCTTGGTCACATACATCTACAAGCAAAGATTAGCAAAAGAGCTAGGATATTTGTGGGGTTTTGTTATTCAAAATGGTGGTGTCTCAATTTCTAGGCCTTTTATGCAAGTAAGCTAAAATTAGATATTGTTGCTGTGACTTTCCAGGAATGTTTTTCTCCATCTTGCCTCATCTCTTTACTACCTTTACTCATCTCTTTACTGCCCTAATTATTTTTTCATTATTTGTTTACTATGTTTGACTTTACCTGAATCTTGTACAGATTTAATTTCTTATTTGCTTTACTACTAAATGAAAGTGTGCTTCATAGTAGACAGACATTTCATCAGTGTCCCAGAAATAGAAAACATTATTTAGCATGTACATAAGTGAGAATAATAAGCCCTATGCAGCTGGCCAAAGATCATGCCCCAGTGCTGCAGATGAAAGCTGAATTCAAGGTTCTGCTGCTATCTGTACTCAGCTGTCCTGCTCTTGGGAGACTCCTTTCCTACATAAAGACACCAGGAATGGTGTGAATCCTCAGAGCAGGAGAGTTTCTGCTGGTCCTGCTATCCCTTGGCATGTTACTCGATGGGGAAAAAGGCATTGCCCTTTGTAATGAAAAGAGGAAAAGGAGAAGGCAGAAAATTCTGTTTTCCCACATCTGAAATTAGGGCATGTGCCTCTCATGTCTCAGCAATCATATTCAGAAGATCTGCATTTCTGCCCTACCTGTGTCATAAGGAACAATTACTGATCCCCCTCCTTGAAAGTCACTCTTGTTAGTGAATACATTTACAAATTCTTTTTACTTTTGCCATATGTAAAATATTTATGAGAAATGTACATACCACACCTACTATTTGCCAAATAGTTTTTACAGCCTGATAATTTTTTCAAAATTTTTTAAGGACCAGAATATGTTGAGGATTTTTCATTCTAGAATTTACAAAAAAACCTCCATTTATATATAAAACTTTATAAGACAGGTGCACAGGCTGGGGGAGTGCTTGAGATCCCAGCAGCATCACACAGAGAGAAATGTTGGTTTGTAGGTGAAGGACCTTCATGCTACTCTGACAGCCTAAGAGAGGACCTTCTAAAGGACACAGCATGACCAAGGAAATCATGTTCTCCTAGGGACTCTCAAGCAAGCACATGGCAAGGTGATGTTCCACACTAATATCCTCTCCATCTCCTCCTTGCATGGAATAATGATATATGAAATTTGTCCCAGCACTAGGTTGCACCTGCACTATGCCCATCAGGATGCATCTACTAAGAATAAGCTCATTTCTATTTCTGGAAACTGGGGAATGGAGACACATCATTCCTGTAAGTGGCAGACATCGTTCCATAATCACTCTCAGCTTCAAACAGAAAGAAAAATCTGAAAGCCATGTCCAAAAGATCAAAACATAGTTTTGACACATCAATCTGAAGTAGCAATGAACTTATTTTTAGTTTTCAGTTACTGGGTGCAAAATATTATCTAGAGTTTTGCCATTATGGAAAATCTGACACATGTAGCTCTTCTTGCACTCTTATGCTACTGCTTGGGGAGAAGGATATGCATATCCAGTAGAATCAAAGCTTTCACTGAAGAGAGAATAATCTTTTTGTTGCTATTGCCTGTATCTCTCCAATTAAACTCTATATTTTATTACCCAAAGACTGATTCCACAACAAAGGCTAAGTGCAGACAACAGCAGTCTTCTCACTGACTGTGAAAAGAGGAAGCAGTGAGATGTTATGGCTCTTCTAAAAATAAAAGTAAAAGAAGAAATTAAGAGGTCACTTGCATGCTTTTCATTTATATTTGAAAGGTCACTTGTGGTCTCTCTCATGAATGATGTAAAGTTTAAAATAAACTGGTATCTCAATTACTGTCAGCTTGCCAAAGCTGGAATCTGATGAGCCTGCAACTCATTCAGTCACTGGCTGAGAGCATCTTCTTTTTATGTTGCCTTTTTTTTTTNTCAGAAATGCTTGCTCACAGTCATTTGTGCATTATTATTAGCAAACTGTTAGACTGGTCCCTTGGCACACATTTTGTAGGACCAAAATAATTTTATTGTACTGCTTTAGTATTTTACTGGTACAAAAGAGGTGAATTGATTGTGAGGCGAAATCACAGCAGACCTTGAATACCTTCAACAGTATTAACTTGGTCATTGTTATTAAAATACTGAACAGCTCTTGAGGACAGTATTTTTTACCAGCTATCACATTAGTTGTTTTCTATTAGGCTGAAGTCATCAATGGAAAAGAAAGAGCAGGAACAAAGTTGTTGGGTATTAAGTGACAGTCCTTACTGTAATGTAAGACACAGAGCTGACAACAGAAAAGAATATGCTCTACCAATCAGCTCAGAAGTTTATGCAAGTATTGCTATATGCACACCACTTGTCTCACAGATGGTGGTGTAACTGCTCCTATCACTACCATCAAACACGAACGGGAAACAATCTGGCTGAAAAACAAGCACGCGAAAATCTTAACAAATCTATGGGAAGCTTCTTTGGAAAGAAGATCACATGGCTCATTAGCTATTTCACAAGCACCACTGTGAAAGTGATATGCCAACAGTAGCAGCAATGCCACTGCCCAGATTTTACACTAACATGACCCTTAGTATATCAGGATACTAACTAATTATATATGTAATATTGCATGAATTTATCCTGTTACCTGACTAACATCCACTTTTCCTATGTAGTGCACCATCATCCTGACTAAATCCCAGTCTGCCTAATTTCATCTTGCAATCTTCATTCAGTTAATATACCCCTTACATTTCACCATAAAAGCAGACACTGAAGAGTCTGCTTTTAAGACATTTGCATGATCTTTTAGAGACTTCCAGATAAGATGTTTGACAAAAAGAGTAATGTTTTCAGACAGCATAACCTTGGTGGGTGTTTTGTTTGAAATCCTGTATCATGAAATTGCTCCCAGCATGGCACTACTGTCTGTTAAAAAATCTGCAACATTTGTGTGCACCCACAGTTAAGTGCAATTCCTATAATGAGTGTTTTATTCATTTAGCTCAGATTATCATTTAATTTTAAACAAACAGCATACTGTGAACATTTGTAAGAGAGCAACCCATTAAATTCAACATTTATACAACAGGTCTAATTTACTTGCTGTATTATGATTCCTCCATTTTAAGAAATACAGATTTAGTTATATATAACTTCTTTTCTGAAATTTTGTATAACACATTAAGTATTTCATTTTTCCATCCACATCATTTAGAAAGGAACTCACAAGCATAAATTTAAGCACACTCATTGGCAATTGATTAAAATACAATACAAATAGAAATACAGTCTCTGTAATCAGACTTTTAACCTGATTTTAATACATCTTTAGAATCAGAAAAACGGGCAGGTAGAAACACATATGTTTTGTGGTAAGATTTTAAAAACTGATATATATAATATGCAGCATAAGCTAAGCATTAGTGCACATAAGGACCAGTTAAAAAAAAATGTTGGAACGGAAAAACAAGATATATTTCCAAGTATTTATGCATACTGCTAATAATCTATTCAAATTGAAGATTATTTTGAATTTACATGATAGATGGTGTTTATCTATATTGATGCAAAATGCACAGCCTGAACTTTGGGCCAAAAACATCCCACAGAATTCAGTATTTAGCTCTGAAGTAGTGCAGAAGAGCAACTGTGCATATGCTGAGCAGATGCCAGTTAAAAGCTACACTTTCTACACCTTAAAAACTGTGTTATTTTCCATACAATGGCCCAGAACAATATGAAAAATAGGCAAATGCTCATTTAGGAATTTATTTTAAGTCAAGATTTGAATGCATTTTTTGAATGCAGAGTATCACCAAATGGGTCATTTTGTAAGCTCTCCCTGATTTAAATAAAGCAGAAAATTCATCAAGAAATTAGCACTTTCCCTTATCTCAAGTAATTCTATCATATAGAAAGAAAAAACCAACCAGGGGTAGGTATCTTTACTTTTCATTTCCCCAAATTTTCAGTAGTCTTCTACCTTTCATTTTCCATCGCAAAATAGAAAGCACTGCAGAAGACAACACTGAACCAAATAGAAGGTATGCTTAGTAATGGATCAAAATAGTACAGTGGAAAACAGCCAAAAGATAATGTTAAATTCTGCTTGTTCTGACCATATGTCATGAAGATATAAAGAATGTACTAGATAAGGGCTATTTTCCACAGAAACATTTATTATGGGAGATGTTTATCAAATTAAATAAGCCATTTCTTGATGAAGAACAAGAAAAGTAATTGTTTTCTAATCTTGTTCTAAGTCACAAGGAGTGTCTTGAAGGATTTCGTGAGGATGATACTGCTCAAAGGTTGCAACACAAAACATCCCACCGTGTCCTCCAGCCAAGATCTCTCCTTCTTATCCATAGTTTACCTGCTCCCTTATCTCTCTGTAAACTCAGACTGATGAAGCCTAAATCAGGTTTCCAGCACCTGTCTCCTTCCCCTTTTAGACACATAAGATGCTTGAACTTATTTCTTTTATTTTTTTTAGTCCATTATAGTCATGGCTATCAGGCAGTGACTGTCACAGACAGTTAAATTATGACACAATTCTAGCTATGCTATTTTTCTAGTTCTTATGCAAACTCAGCAGCAAGAAATACAGAAGACAAGGAACAAAAAAGCAATAAGGGCATAGAGAAAGAGAATCCTTTCCTTTCCTCTTCATTTAAAGTGAGATGTGCAGACTAATCCTTTTCATTTGCAGCCTACACAGTGAGCCCAAGACCTGAAAGGGGGAGATTGGTGCTATTTGGTTCCCTGACTGCAGGAAGTTGTACATAGGCCACAAGAAACAACAATCACAATTTCCTCTGCAAACAGAGTTTAACAGAGAAAAAAAACCAAAACAAAACAAACAAAACAAATAAAGAAGGATTTAAAACCAGAGTGGTCCTAAGCAATCGCACATTTAAAAATGTTAAATTTTAAAAAATTGCAAAAGTAGCAGCTACTTAGAAAAATAGACTAGGCAAATTAAAAACAGTAAAAGGGTGACTACATTAACTGCTTGATGCCAGAAGATCCAGAGGACCTACTCAATGAGGATCTTAATAAAAGGAATTATTTCTAGGCAATGAAGTCATTAAAGTACTAGCAAATAACAGGCAGAAAATATTTCAGCACAGGCTGTACTAATCTTCTGGAGACACAGAGATAACTGAAGCTGTAAACTCACATTCTTATTGAAGCTATCTCTATCTACAGGAGCTACACAGCCACATCAGTCAGCGATACAGTCAGCTCCCCAGTCACACTGCCTGCCATCTGCTCACAGTGTATCACAAGCAACAGCACATTTCCACTGACACACTGTGTGGGTGCAGTCCCACAGCACTCGAGCCAACACAAGGTACGGCTGCCACAGCCCCCAGCTATCTTGGCTGCACAGTCCTTGGCCATTTCATCAGCACTGGCACTGGAGTGATCACATCAGTTCAAGGTTCTGCTGTAGCCAACAGCAGAAAAAACTAATTTTCCATAAGATTGGCTGTGTGAGCTGGCTTGCTGTGCTGTCACATCAACAGCAGCATTGGCTCAAGGGAGGCACCAAACTCATGGGGCTGGCATTAAGGGGGTGGGGTTGTGACAGATCTACATTGGCTCAGATTGTCATGAAACTCAACATGCAGCAGCTGGCCTCAAATCAGATTGCACCTACGCCCATGTTACTTGCCCAGACCACAACCACAGATATCTATAAACCAGCACTGCCTTCAGGGTTAGGAATTTCTTGCCCGTCAGTTTCCTCTCAGTGCTGACCCCATCCTAGTGCTTCCACAAACACCAATATAGTCAGACATGTGATCCTTACAGAAATAAAAGATGGGTGCTGCTAATATGGGCAAGTTCCCTATCCTGTTTCACTGAGCAACTGCACAAAGGCATACAGCAGCAGATCCTTAAGGCTGGACAGACATTCTCTCTTTGGCAGTAAGATCAAATCAAGCCCCTTTAAAATTTATGTTTAGCTACATATGATATTCACTTACAAATCCAGAAAGTATTATCAATAACCTACCTAGACAGAAGATAATTACTCCATAATCAGGGAAATGTATTCTCAAAAAGAAAAATGTATGTCTTGATGAGGTCATATCCTATAAAAAAAATCGTTCCACTGATTGTCTAGTCCTTCAGATAAGAAAAAAAATGCTGACTATTTGCCACTTCCAAGCACTGGACCTTGCATTGCATATGCTGAAGTGAAAGTTCTGTCCTTCAAATTTGAGCAAGTCACTCTCTAATCTTCCCTTTATCCTCTCAATCCTCTCACTATCAGGCTAATTTTCTAAATTTATCATCAGTTTCATCACTTTTCCTTAAACTTCTTCAGTTTAACAAAATCACTTCTCAGCTGGGGAAGCCAGAATTGAAAACATTCTTGTGATAGCCCTTGTTCCGTGTAAAATGTCCTCTTTATGGGAACATTTTACATGTACCATTACACTGTGGTAAAATACCTGAATAGTCCTCATGGATGTTTAATTATTTTCAGAATAAGTGCTTCAACAGAAGTCTGTATTAGAAGTCTCTTAACGTGGCTTTGCTTGTTCATTCCTCAACACAATAGCTTTATATTTGATTTATTGAAACAACGGTGACTCTCTCTTGATCTTAATAGAATGAGACAGACTAAGGAAATGGCCTATTGCTCATGTGCTTCCAGGTGTTCCCATAACCATCCACCCTTCAGTACTACCAGTAAAAGAATATGGGGATTGTCCATCTAGACCAGCAGCAACACACCCAGAATCAGATGTTTCAAAGAATAGTGCAAATAGCAAGAACAAAGAAATCTTTTCTACTGAAGATTTCTGGTTATCTCTAGGACACAGAGGCAGCCTTGAGCCTTCAGATACAGAATTATCTACATGTAAGTTAAGACAACAATGAATATTTTTGTATCTTTATATATTTATACCTAAGCTCTCAGTCTCAGAAATTATTCCAGGGCCATTTCATTCCTTTCAGTTAGTCCACGTACAGTATGTTCCTCAGTTAAGTAATATCTTGTGTATGGAAACATTTACTGTCAGGTTTTTCCCCACTTCTCGCCTTTCCATTTTACTGATTTGCTCTTGCACTAAAGCAGAGACAGGTCCTACCTCTCTAGAATTCCCATTTTCATATGGGAGTCCTTCAGCACAGCTTTGTTAGTACTTACAAGTGCCCCTGCTTCCACTTAAGTGTCTTTTGACAAGACATGAAGAGTTGCCACCCCAAGCAAGAATTCCTAAAAACCGGTCTGAAGGTGCAAAGAAGTACATTTGTAACATGGAAAAATGGAAAATTACTGACCTCACAAGTATGTAAAACATGCCTGATTTCACTATTTTTATTCTTTTTTTTTACTTAAATCATTGAGAATCATGCTATGGCATTAGTTTCCATACAGCGTAAGCTTTGATGTTCTGAGTTCTACAGCTCTAAACAGCAGTAGCAATTAAAAGCAAAGTTTACAAAATTGCCACGAGTAGAAAGCTAAAAGGAAAAGTCAGAAAGCCATTACCAGGAAATCAACAGATGCGTCTTTTAACTTACCAAACAAGCGCTGATGGAAGAGAAATTTCCCAGCTATCAGTCCTGTGAGAATGGCAAGGAGCCACAGAAACACCTTCAAGAATCTCCAGCCTCCTCCTTCAGGGTATTTATTTGTTACAAAGGAGAAACAATTACCAACAACAATGACATTGGCTTCTGTCTGGCTGTGAGATACAGGGTCCTCAGCAAAGATTAAGAAGTTAAAGAAGATCACTAAGTAAGCCACAACTAAGCGAGACCACGGGTGCTGGAAGTAGTAGCGGAAGTCTTTATCCATCCTCAGACACTGAAGAACTGGATTTTTCCTGTATGCAAAGACACAAATGCATAATGTTATACCCCAAATTCTCAGAGCTTAGGAGAGACTCGCACATTACAAAAATCAAATCATTGCAACCTTGTCATAATTTTTAACACTTTAGACTTGACTAGAAATGAAAGTTTCAATCAAAAGAGATTGTTAGGTCCAGGCAAAGAAAAACTGAAATTTCTCCCTATTCCCATGTAAAAACAACAACCAAACACATATACATTGTGGCACAGGATTTGCAGTCTCAAATATACTATTGCTTTTATGACTCCTCCATAATGGGGCATGAAAATAATGAATATAAGAACATGCCAGACTACCTAAAACCCAGACTGCCTTTCCAGCCACACAAAAAAATACAACACAGATTTCACAGATGTTCATGCTAAGCCTAAATGGAATCTTTCTCCATGTAGGAAAAGAATGGAACCAGCCCAGGCGTTCAAAGGTCTTCTATTGGAAACTCGAAAGCGTATGACCCAGAAACATCAGAAACTTATGCTCACATGAAAGAATAACGTTTGGGAAAAGTTTCTAGAATTAATTCTTGCAAGAGAGACAAGCCTGTATAAATCTTTCCACTGACTTCAGGGAGTACACCTACAGGTAAGCATATTTTCAAAACCACAAAATAAGGCACCCTGAAAACAGACTGTCCCATATGAATACAAAAACTGAAAACAGATTGTTCTGTATGAATACAAAAACTGTATTTTGAAACCTGTTTACTTAGTAAGTACTGTTATAGAAAAATGCAACTGAGCACCGTCAACATTTTAGTTGCTCATTTTATTTATTTTTCTTTTATTCACAACCAATTAGTTGTTTCATCCCCTTGAACCACTTTGCATGAAGATACAAGGCCTTTGTGTTGTCGAACACCAAAATTATTCAAGTGACACAGTGTGTAGGAAGAAAAACAAAATGTGCCTAGTAATACTGCTTGTTTATTACAGCATGATCCTTGAAGGATACATTGACAAATCTTTGCAAATGTCATATGCCTTGCAGCAAAAAACCAACCAACCAAACAAAACCACCTCACAAAATACCTGAAACCCCAATTAATTACTCATCTCTTCCTGGACTTCTAACTTAGGACTTGCAAACTTAGAAATGGCACGAATTTCAATGTCTCCCTTTAGTCAGTCCCAAAATTTTTTAATTCCATAACCCAATTTATACTAGTAAAATTGCAAGGAATCCTGTACCTATTAAATGAAAAGGATAAAAAAACCTCTTGACAGATTCAGGCAATGCATTAAGCAAATAAGAGAACGGAATAATGTCCCATTATCCATAAACTACACATGAAAAAGAAAAAAAATACCACATTATGGAGTCAAAAAGTTGGCACAAGGAAGTGTCAGTCCTTCAAAAACTTTATGAAAAAAGTGATTTAAACTAAGGTCGTCGCTCTGGGGGGATTAAACTGCCTTTAGAGCCATAAGGATGCCTAAAGCTATTTCTTGTTCTGCTTTCATTCCGTTAGCAGTAAGAAAAGTTTTGGTATTTCCTTACGTGTATGAACCATCTTAAAGCCCGAATGGGGCTGGAGATAAACAACTACATGTCCTGGCATTTTTGACAGCTGCCGGATACCCGAGAGTTATCAAACACCCAGCTGAAGACGCGGCTTCCTAGGAAGCGTTTTGTAGCATCAGAAGCCAGCATTAGCAATAGCAGCAGTGACGAATTGCTAACAAAAATCCTGCTGCCAAAACCGCGGGTGCCGAGAGCGCCGCGGAGCACACGCCGGGCGCAACCTGTTCAATGGCCCCGCTTCCCCTGGCCCCGGCGCACACCCGGGCACCGCGGCCACCTCACCCTGCCGGGGCCGCTCCCGCTCCGCCGGGCTCAGGGCCACGGCCCCGCAGCGCCGCCGCTCCGGCCCCGCC
>PYHW01009542.1:4701945-4746987 GCA_013186435.1 Turdus rufiventris | reverse complement strand
TTAATTTCCCTAGTAAAGAACTGTTATTCCTAATTCCCATATCTTTGCCTGAGAGCTGCTTGATTTCAAAATTATAATGATTTGGAGGGAGGGGGTTTCCATTCTCCATTTCAAAGAGAAGCTCTTGCCTTTCTCAGCAGACACCTGTCCTCCAAACTGAAACAGCAACTTTTCATTCTTTGTCCATATATAAGCCGCACCTGATTATAAGCCGCACCTGATTATAAGCCGCACTTTGGGTTCAGACCAAAATTTTAGTCAAAATGGTGCGGCTTATATTCGTGAAATTACTGTAAGTGCAAGGAGCTGAGTACTAACAAAGCAGTCTTACGTGCTAGAAGGGAACAATGCAACTACTTTGGGTTTTACTGCAATTCTTTGTCCTACTCTTCTTCCACATTTCTGCCTATTTAAACAGTAAGCACTGCATATTAAGGATCTGTTAGAGTTTTATTCTCTAAATCTCAGAAATGACCTGCCAAATCTCAGAAATGCTACATAAAAAGAAGTGTGGCCAGCAGGCTGGCTGGAGATGATTTTACCCCTCTACTCAGCTCTGGTGAGATTCCACCTGAAGCACTGCATCTGTCTCTGGAGTCCTCAGCACATGAAAGAACATGGAGCGGCTGAAGAGAGTCCAGAGGAGGGGCATAAAAATAATCAGAGGGATAGAATACATTTCATATGAGAAAAGGCTGAGAGAGTTGGGGTTGTGGAGAAGACCTCCTTGCAGTTTTTCAATAGTGAAAGGGTGCTTTTAAGAAAGATGAGAACAGTCCTTTTAGGCCTCTAGCAAAAGGAAAAGGGATAATGGTTTAGAAAAAATTGTTATCCAGAGAGGTAGTTGATGCCCTACCCTGGTAACATTCTAGGTCAGGTTGGATGGGGCCCTGAGCAACCTGGTTTAGTTGAGGATGTCTCTGCTCATTGCAGGAGGTTGGATTAGATGACCTTAAGGGTCCCTGGCAACCCAAAATATTCTATGATTTTATGATATGTTACATCATAGTCACACGTAGCATGGAGAAACAGGCAGGAATCTGGGGGCTCAGAAAGGCTAGGCAAAATGTCAAATATAAGATAAATAACCAGAACTTTGAAATATTGATACTTCTGGGCTACAAAGTCAAAGCTCTCAGCAAGGCCCAGAGAGTCTGCAACAGTGATTAAGAAAGGAAGTGACTTGGGACTTTGTCTTCAGCATCAAGTGCAAACAATGTCTTGGCCAGAACTGCATTTGCTTCCTCTGGAATTAGTTTGTACTAGTTGTACCTTGTCAAGAGAGGAACTGCCATCCTTATAGTAATGGAAAACAAGATAAACAATTGCGCAAACCAGCACAGTGCTGATGTTTGAGCTGATACTATTTTACCATGACTCAATGCACCCATCTAAAGTAAATAATAAAGTGGAAATGGGCATAAAAGGAATGTTGCCCAGCATCTCCCTTTTGATTTCACCAGGAAAATTACTGCATCCATGCTAATGTTTTACTGGTTTATCACCCAAGATCATCTGCCACTAAAAGCATTTCACATGCTTTCTACTAGTACATCCTGTTTGTACCAAAATCAGTGAGAGAATTCTTAATTATTTTGTGTAGGGTTATTATACCCTCCATGTAATGTTAGGAAAAGCAGAATAATCTCTAATTTTTGTAATATGCATTTTCCCTTAACCATTGCATATGTCTTGGCATTATTTTTTAAATATTTGTGATAACAGGAACATTTGAGGAAGGAAATCTTTGAGAAAATTAGTAGTTTTCAGAGTATCCGAGGCTACCTACCAGCTCATTAGATCATGCAAACTTCAAATACTGCTCTATGTTTAGACATGACTACTGGCCAGACAAACCACCCCTGCAGGAGGTAATTAACAATCTTGGCAGATAAGATCTAGACTGCATTGTGTTTGGTGGCTCTCTGCCAGCACTCACTAGCTTTCTAAAAGGGGTCCTTCTCCAGTCACCATGTGCTGGGCTGTCAGTATGATCATCCAAATGGAACTGAAACAGTCCCAAGCATATTTTCTTTGTCATTAAGAAAAGATAGCAAATCGAGTGAAGTGGAAGGTAGAGTACTCTTAACTGACATGAAAACATACAGGGAGAGGTTACTGTGAGACATACCCACTCTCTTAAAAAAAAAAAAATAAAAGGATATTTGAAATTTTTTTTCTATCATGAGTTACAGATAAATGTTTTACGTGACTGCACATAGCACCTCATGTTTGCCTTGGAGTTTTTTTTTCCAATACAAGATCCCCATTTTTAATATAAGTGTTATTTAAATGAAGTTTCCATTTGCTGACAGGAAGACTGACTCACAGTTGAATGAAAATAGTAATATGGCTCCAGTTACTGCTTTTTTATATCATCTTCAATCGGAGCTACAGCAACGTAGCATCTTGCTACAAATAATTACTGCATCTCTAGCCCCTAGCCCTCCTGGCCTATATTACATCTGTCTCGTATTATCTTGATTCCAGTAAAATTTGAAACCTTGGCATTTATGGTCAGGAAGATGATGGTCTGGGAAGTAGGCACAAATTCACTAGCTCAGCCCTGATAGCTTAAAGTTTAACTTGTGACTTATAAATCTCTTCCAAAGGCTTGAGAGAGCTACTTGGTCTTTAAAAAGGTTTTTTTTTTTTTCCTTTTCTGACCCAAGAATCACTCTTTGAACATCATGTAAGTTTCCTAAGAAGCTGTCATGTGCTTTACACATTAGGAAACTTCTTGAAACATGTCATCAATAATGAACAAGCAAACATAGGTTTTAAGGAACGAAAACAAATTTTTCCATTAGAGAAAAAAGGTGGAATAGAGAAGCACAGAGATATTAGTCTTACTGTTTAATGCACTTCAGAAATGCAGTCAAATAATACCTCATGGAGACAGAACAGAAAATCTCAGGAGTGACAAAAAGCATGATTGGATCACAAGTCATTTTGCAGTGATACTTACATGTTAGTTAATCACTACTACTAGGGAAAGTATATGAAAGAACTAACAACATTTGAGACATTTCATAATTTAAAAACCACTGAGAGCAGGAAACTATTTGATCATGATACTGTCCACTATGCTGTGCATAAAGAATGCAAATATGCCATGTCTAGTGACTGTCTACAGATTTACCAGATTAGCAGATTAGTATAAGGACTAGAAATGGGCAGAGATAAATTAAAAAAAAAAAAAAAAAAGGAATCAACTCATCAACTCTTTAATAGTCTGGCAGTACTTAGCATAAGATAAAGAGCTAAGAAAAATGGGAAGTCCCACCAATTGCACTTTTTTTAGTTTACTTCACCTTTAGGATAGCAAAACCTATTGCTGCAAATCTGTTTTCATTCATGGCAGTGGCTGGGAAAAACCCAATCTTGGCTATTTGCTATATTGCAATTCAATTTAAAATAGTTGTCTATCTAGCACGTTCCTGGCCACCCACAGAAACTGCCTACTCTGTCAGCTGTTTAGGGAGCCAGAAAGAAAAGCCCCTCACATTATGGATATTAAGAGAAAGGAGTTAGGTGGTTTGTTTGTCATTTACAATAAATGAACAGAAATGCCTCAAAGCATAAAGAGATGAAGAGATACATTCTTACTGCTGTAAAAGCTTACTGACAAACATGAACTGAGTGCTGTCCACACTGTACTGAAAATCACTTGCTGTAATGGCAAGAGAGCAATGAATTC
Source organism: Turdus rufiventris (assembly GCA_013186435.1). Taxonomy (NCBI): domain Eukaryota; kingdom Metazoa; phylum Chordata; class Aves; order Passeriformes; family Turdidae; genus Turdus; species Turdus rufiventris. The sequence continues at coordinate 4,743,287 of PYHW01009542.1, read as the reverse complement.
TTACATCAATAATTCTTAATAGCAGACTATCCATAAGCTCTGTTTGTCATGAAGAATATCTTTTTATTTGGCATGCTCATAAATCAAAGTCTACTTGCTAGGAACACCTTTCACATTATCCTCAAAGTTAAAAGCAAATCTGACTCTAGGAGTGATGTGATTTCTAATTTCTTTGTTTAGCTACCTATGAGTGTGTTGGAATGGAGATAACTAGAAGCAGAGTTGAAGAAATTAAGTTTCCACATATTTCTAAAGGAAGAAGTTGATACCATATTTTTACTCTATGTAGAAGAAATTTCCTCTTGCTGATGAACTCGCTCATACTCTAATTACTTCAAAATATGGTTTGTTTTGAAGACCTTGCTGATGGGGAAAAGCAAAATCTAAACTGAAGTTTTGAAGAGCATCAGGATAGACATCTACAGGCAATGGAGGTCTGCAGCAAGAAACTGGAATTATAATATTGCCTGGTAAAAAGACACAGGTTTACACTTCCATTGTTGGAAATGTGTTTAATGCTTAAGGTACAAAATGCAGTAATAGAAACTGTATGTAAAACAGTTCATGTATTTTCATTGTGAGACAATTATAGTCAAACCTGGGACATGCCAGCAACATCACAACAGGAGAAAATGATTGCACACCATTACACAGCTATGAACAGAGTGAACTGATAATTCCACAGAGCTTATAACCACGATATTTAATAAACTAGCATAAATATTTGAATAGAACATTGTTAAATCAATGAAGAAGTAAATGTATAGGAAAAGGCATTAAAGACATTGAAAACAAGATCCAGAAATCACACAAAAAGGGCTGCACCAAAATCTATTAGAAGTATTTCCTTTTAAAATGTCATTTATTATTCAGTTAAAGAAATCTTATTATAATTTGGGAAACAGCAATATGCTGTGTCTACCAAAAGAGTCACAGTCTTAATTAGATACAAAATCTGCTGTAAAAAGCAGTTCGAGTATAAGGAAGATATTACCAATAAAAAGAAGAAAAGTTACTTAAAATATAAACATTTCTATTTTTGTCCAGGCACTCTTTATGATTTGGATATGAGTTTAATTATTTAAAGCACTTTAGTAAGAATCTGAAAGGCACAAAAATCCAGAACTTTAGGAATCTTCATTACATATAAAATCCCTACTTGTTTGTGTTAATTTCCATTCAACATCTCTTCTTGGTCACATATCAATCACTGTAATAAATATATGTGATATTGAGAAAGAATATTTTAAAGAAAATGCATTTGAATTTCAATTTGTCTTTTTGCCAGAAAAGTGGTATAAAATGCCAATGCATACCAATTTGTTTTATATAAAACTGATGTTAAGATTGCATTCCTGCACTTTAGAGCCCTCAGATTGGTGGAAGCTGTAGTGATACAACCTCAGACTGACAAATAAGATTATCTGAATATAGTGACAGATGTTATACCATTTTGGTATTTCCAGTCTAAGCATGAATTTCCACTGAAAAAACCAGCTCCACAATCTTAGCCACACTTCCTTCTTACCACATTGTAACAATAGTAGTGGTCCTGGGGACACATGACTAACTGGAGCAAGGAAATGATTGGTGTTTTCATGACACCTGTCTATCAAGGAAAACTTTTTCTCTCATAAATTTTCAGGCAACTCCATCTTTTAAAAGCACTAACAGCAAAATGGGGAAAACCCAATAATTTAGAACCTGTGGCAAGCTTATATAATTTGAAATAATTGCCAATAATTAAATAATTTAAAATAATTGCCGATAGAACCACATCTTTGGTTGCCATTTTGGTTGGAACTCTAGTACTCCTTTCCTCTTGAAAAAGCTCTTCTCCAAGAATTTATTTCTATTTTTATATACTCCTGGTGCTCCTGGAGCCTTACAATTGAGGAACAAGAACCGATTAGTGAGTACCTGGTAGGCGCTACCTGTCTCTTATTTCCAGGTTTCACATGAATGCTTTTCCCTGTTTCTTTCAGTGTTCTTGCTAGAAGAACTGCAGCCTCCTGTTTGCTCAGCTGCTGTTGGTCCCAGCTCATTAGCTGATGACGTGTCTCCACAGTGACTTTGTATTTGCTGGACTAGCATTACATAGCACAGTTCACATAACAGTTACAGTGCTGTTTCACATTTCCCAAATAGGACACTAAATCCTACTTGTTCTTTAAACTGGGGATCTGACAAAGCACAGGAACCCCCATTTATCAACACAGTTGACTTCAGAAATTCCTGAGCTGCAGCAGGCTGAAGGCTGGGAAGATGAACCAGGCAAGGAAGGATTACCATGCTCTTGCCTTACTCTTCAGTTCTTGCCCGGTCCATTGGGTTGGATATTTTATATACCCTCTTACAGCACTTCTTGTGTTCTGTAGCTAAATGGCACCTCATAAAACCTGCTAACTCCCAGGAACCTGAAGGAATCATCAGCATCAATGCCTACAGCATGCACATTTTATCTGTGGAGCCATAATCTAGACCACAGCGCAGAATAAAAATGCTGACGATATGACAATGAGGTCACTTTTAAAGAAGCTATAGTACCCATCTTTTTATTGTTTGAAGGATGGTGCTTCTCAATCCATAGAGAGACGAGCCTGAAAAAGAGCTAGCAAAAACCAATTGACCTTCAGAGTACGCTTAAATTCATGATGCAGGACTCTTCTTCACTGGAAACTTTGAAAGAAAGAGCTGAAGGAAACTGTACCAACACAGTCTGAGAAGGCATAAAGAAGCCTTTGGTCATGTGGATAGGGCCCTGAGAAGCAGATGCCCCCTTTCTCAGCCTGGATCCATGCCCTGCCGAGGCAGATGAGCGGCTCAACCACCAGGTCCGTACTGAAAGAGAAGAAATCTTCACTGTTTCTGCTGATGCAGTGCCACCACGTACCACATACTGCCAAATTAACAGAGAAAGACTGCCTTGTCAGGGGCAAGGGCCTGAACTGAGCGAGCCCTGAGTTTGGGCTCTGTGCCCTGACTTGTGGGCTCTTTGTCAAGGACTGTTTAATCCGAAATTTACATTATATACATGCCACCTGCTGTCACTCACATCTGATGGCTCATTGTGTGCTGCCCCAAGCCAGAGCCACAGGTTTCCACTACGGGCTCCTAGAGACCAACTAATTTCACCTCAGGTACTTTTCAGTACTTCGGTTAACAAGCAGCCGAGCCGCGGGCACACATCCCTCCCTGCCAGGCAGGATTGTCACAGGCTTTGCGCAGGGATGTCCGCGCTGCAGGCTCTGGGACAGCAGATGAAGGGGGCGACAGAAAGGAGAGAAGAGGAGAGGGCTGCGGCCCGTCCCGGCTGCGGAGCACCGAGAGGCGGCGCAGGGGGAGCGGGCGCGGGGCAGGGCGGTGCTGGGCAGGGCGGTGCCGGAGCAGGGGCGGCCGCTGCCCTCAGCCCGCTGCCCTCAGCCCCCGGCCCGGCCCGGCCGGCGGGCCCGGAAGGCGCTGCGCTCCCTCGCGGCCGCTGAGTGGCGGCGGCGCATCACGTGCGCGCGGCCGGGCCGGGCCGGGCCGTGCCGGGCGGGCGGGGAGGAGGAGGAGGAGGAGGCGGTGGTGGCGGTGGTGCCCGGGCGCGGTGCGACATGTCCCACCAGACCGGCATCCAAGGTACCCGCGGTGCCCACTGCTCCTGATGACAGCGGGCGCTGTCTGCGCTGTGGCGGTGCGAGCCGGGCGGGAGGCGGGCGGAGCGCCTTTCCCCGCGGGTCGGGCGCGGCGCGGGGGCAGACGGCCGCGGCGGGCGCTTAGCGGGCTGTTCCCGGCGGGATTTCTCCCACTGCTGCGCTCTTTCTTTGTTGCTGGAGGAGCCCGTCCTTTGCGCCGCGGGCTGGGGAGCTGCTGCTGGTTCCGTCCCCTGCGGCCACGGCTCCTCGAAGCCATCGCTCCGTTCCGAGTCGGGCGAAGGCTGCGGGGTTTGTCGGCCCAGCGAACCGCGCCTGTCCGCCCCGGAGAGGCAGGGAGGCTGCCCCAGGAAAGTGTTCGCTGCAGAGCCCCGTGAATGGCGGGCAGGGCCGCCTAGGCTCAGGTAGATCCCCCAGCGCAGGTTTTCCAGCCTGCTCGGGGTCGCCGTAGCGACTTTGAGATGGGTTGGACAGCACGGGAAGTGCCGGGGGTCGCTGCCGGTGCCCTGGAGCGAGAGCCGTGGGGAGAAGAGGAGCCCCGGCGTACGAGAGTCACTGTAAAACCCTTCGCTGGAGGCCACAAAGGGGAAAACTATGTGGGAACATTTTTTTTTCCCAATGTTTCCAGGCCTTGGAGAGTGCGAGGAGCAATTAGGAGACGGCGTATTGTTTCGCAGTATTAGCGGGTTCGCCTGAATCACAGAATTGCTAAGAGGGGATTATATTGCAGGATTATGGAAGGGTCAGGTTTTACTGTCTGGATTTCTGCAATCTGCGTGTTCGGTGACTAGTACCGTGTACTTTGCCTGCACTCAGATATTTATTGTTGAAGGTGACTTTTGTCCCAGCCACGGCAGCCCTTAGCTGCTCTTCTGTTCCCTTTTTTGTCCATTGGCTGAGTGTGGTTTGCGCCCTTTTCCCTCTCTTCTTTTCCTTCTTTAGCATGCCAATCTTTGGTCTTTTTTGCAGTCTTGTTTTAAATTCTTCAACCATTCTCAGGCTAGAGGTGCACCTGGAATAGTTTGTTGGGGTTTTTTCTCCCAATCTGGGGAAACCTGTTAGTTACTCATAAGCGCTTGTTCTCCTGGCGATGCTGGCGGGGAGGAGCAGAAGAATACTCTGTTGCTTATTCTAAGCAAAAGAGTGGCTGAGCCTCTTCTGCAGCTCTGCTTCGTGTCTGAGAATCGTTCGTCCTCTGAGGAGAGCTTTCCTTCGGGAACCTGTCTCAGCAGGCACTAATCTGGAGTCCTGTTCGCAGCAAAACATCAGCCTCTGCAATTTGGAAGAGGAATAGCTCTTTTTGTGCCATTGCTGGCTTTAGCTACAAACAGGCTACTGTCACTCATAAACAATTACACGATTTGGCAGCATGGGCTGCTTTTTTCTGGAAACAGAAATGAAGTCATGGGCACAGTGATACGGACCAGGCAGTTGCTAAAAGGACTGGACTTTTAAAACAGGCCAGTGCAGATAAATACCGTAGGGAGTCACAGAATGTAGTAACTGGGGGAAAATACAATTGAATGGGTCTACAGTCTTCTAAATATTTTTAAAATAATATTCCCTGCAAAAGTATTTCTGAAATAAGCCCAGATTTTGATTCTGTGGCCCTCTGCTATGCAGAATGTTTAAACAGAAAATAATATAACTGTTGCGAATTTGAAAACCATCATGATGAAAAAACCCCATAGATCACTTGATGGTGAGCTGGTTTCACTCAAAATATTTTTTTCAGGAAACTGTCACAGTTCATGAATTTATGTAGAAACTACTGTATTCCGATCTTGTTTTGGTGTGTAGTGTTGAAATGAGAGAATAAGGAACAAAAGGATAATAAGCAAGAAGAGGATAAAGAATGTTCTAGGGTAACAAAAAGTCTAGAAAATGGTGCCATGTTTGGTTGTTCAATGGAATGGTGAAGACCAGATTAGAAAAATGACCAATGACTATGATTAGAAAAGCTGGCAGCAAATTATGGTGGAGGTCTGCACTGGTTAGTGGGAAGATGACAGCTGGGATGAAACTGGGATTGAACTGGTAACCCACTGCAGCTCAGTTTGTTTAACATGTTCTTTTAACATGCCATTTTGGACTCTCAGAATGGACCAGGCATCACTTGGACAAACATAAATGTAAAATGTTTAAGTATGGGCAATAACATTGCTGGATACCATCTGTTCACTTGGCCTCAACCTGACTATAAATAATCCATTTTATTTGTTTCCTGGTTTGATGTTTGGTTTGCTGGTGCTATGCTGCATCCTATGGGATTACTTAAAGGACCAGCTTGCAATAAATGTTTTTCAGTAAATCCTTACAACCCTCCGTCTCTGGTATAATTAAACTGATTTGCACTCGGATTATTTAGCAGAGCAGTTGAGATAAGAATGGCCTTCATGCAAGTCAAGAACAGTTCTTCAGTGTGCTTAGGGAAGTGAATCTGTCATATTGGTTGGTATAGCGTCAATGCGATTTACAAACATCTAAAAATGTTTTTGTTACTTTGTAAATTCACTATCGAGATATACTGTTACAGTAGGCTGGGGCTTGAACAATGTAGCCAGCCATAGAAGGAGATAAGGCAGTAGGAAAGGTGAGCAACGAGTGGCAGCTTTCACTGGTACTCTGCAGAGAGGCGTTCTCAGGAAAGTCCATCACTTTTGCCAGACAAGCTCTAACATTTTCCTGGCAGACGTAAAATTTCTGTCTGAAAGTTTGTACTAAGCCTGCAGACTTTGTGAAGCGGTTGTAATTTGAGATGTGTCATATTTTATTGTGTTGCTGTGTTAACTCTGAAACATGAGATTGATGATATGATGTCACCTTTAATTTTCACAATGTTGAAAATCATTTGGTATGCTAGAAAGCAGGACTGTTTTGTAATGTTGCCTTTCATCTTTGTGTGGCGTGCTGATGGTTGGAACAGTGTGCAGCATAGCAGCAGCATCACTCCTGGGTTCATTTTTCTGTCCAACTTCATAGCAAAGGGCCAGTTGTACATTTTTCCAGTGTTGTTCTTACCCCCATGAATCTTCTTTGTCCTAGGGAAGTGAAATGTGTTAATTTGATTACTTTTATTTTCTCTTTTTCAGCTAGTGGAAGTGTTAAAGACATCTTTGTTGGAGCCAGAAATGGACAATACAGGCTTTTAAAAATAATAATTGACAATGGTTAGTCGAATTTTTTTTTCTGGTTCTTTTGGATGTTTTCCTAGTTGTTTCAATGACTTACATGTACAATTTAAAACCATAACTCTGCCAAACTTAATGTTACTAAGGTTTTTCATATATAGAAGGTAAAATTTAAATTTTGTTGATCCTAAGCTTTTTTACTGCCATACTACTGTCTTTTTGCATTTGAATTTTCCTCCCAAATGTAATTTCATATTTTACCAAGAACTGCTGTGTATTTCATATGGATGGTACAAATAAGCTTATTCTTATCTCTCACTAAAGAAAGAGTAGAGGAAATGAAAATTTTCGCACCTGTGTAGCATTTGGACACTCTGGTTCCTTTCACTAGAGAGAGAGCTAGTCTTACACAACAACCAGTCATCTTAGATGTGGAACTGTAAATTTTAACCAGGATGTATCAGTAACCATCAGTAACCATCCTTTTTGACCAGGATGTATCAGTACAAAAGTGCTGTATGTAGAAAGTCTTGCTAAAGCAGATGTTTAAATAGTAATCTGGTTGCACAGAAAATATCTTTATAAATCTGTAACTTTATTTAAATTTTCAAAATTAAAACTCTTTCTTAAATCTCCACATATATGTATAAATAGAAAATCACATAATTTCAATCAGAACTTGACTGTGATTTTTGAACTTCTTGGCAAGGGATATAGGCTGCAAACATTGAAAGACAGAATATATAATTTTCTTTAATAGCAATGTTGGTTGGCTGTATAAGATATTTCCTGGTTTAGTCCATATGCCAGTTGTCCACTTGGAAGTTGTTTGTTTTAGACTTCATTCATTTACAGTACACTAAAGATCTGTTAGCTGGAGAAAGTTACATGCACTTACATAGACAGACACACTTTTATTGTTAGGTAAATAACCTACTGTTACCTTCTTTGTGTTTGCTTTTCTTAGGAAGTCTTCTGGTATTTTAATATAGCTTTCTTTAAGGCAGTGGGAATAGTAAGATTACAGGCAGGACTTTGTGATAGTCTCCGTAGAACAAGGTAAATGCTGACAAACCTTTGTTTTGGGGTTTCTTGTCCCATTAAGCAAGGCAAAGCAATATGCTTTTGTGTATATACTACTTTATAATATGAAGTGAAGCCTAGGAATAAGATGCAAATGGAATACTTTCTCTATTTTTTCATTTCCTGTTTTTTCATTTTTGTGTTTGTATACATGTATATACACACATATATAGGTATGGATATATGCATTGCCTCTCTGTAAGAAGCAGAAGCCAATCTTTGATAGTATTTTCTGCAGTTCAGAAAGAAACCTGTAAAACTCCCAGTGTACTGGAAGAAGGGCAGTTGCCTCATCTGTCTTTGGGAGCTTTAAGTAACAGATAATAGCCAACAGATAATAGTCAAATCGTGTTTTGCTAATCTGAGTTAATAAGAGAAGAGATTTGCTGCTGGGCAGCAAAGTTTCTCTGGCTGTATCTTAAATTCAAGTGGGTATAAATCCACCTAGAGTTTAGAATTGGTGAGTACATTCTGAATACTCTTGGTTTAGGTGTACAACTTCAGGTACTTTGTGTCTAATTCAAAGAAAGGCCAAACACCCTTGCCCTGAGCTTACTGTGAGTTACTGTGGTAGAATGCTTTGCTTGAAGTTTTGCTGTAGAGGCATTCATATGCTTTTGTATTTTCATCTGAAATTTTATAAGCTAAGCCCTAGACTATCAAAAGGCAATTTGTATACTAGCTACTATGATGGTCTTCAAACAGTTGCAGGACCCTATTTAAACAAGGTATTTCTATTCCGCTTGTGCAGGCTAGTATTTCTTGGGAAGCTGATAAATGTTTTGTAAGACAGTATGCTAATACTTTCCTTTGGAAACTGAGATGTGATGTATAAATAAGAGAAAAATCTTGTTGCTACAGCTGTTCACATAATTAAATACCATAGAAGTATTCTATACAGACTTAAGCCAATTATACATAATAAACAACTTCAGTAATTTAAAGAGAGCATAGCTATGGAGCTATATTAGAAAGAGGTTTATCTACTTACACAGTCAAGTCAGTGATTAGTGCAAGCACATTCATTACAAACTCTTTTCACTGTATAACTGGGTTACTGATTCCTTACAATGAGTGCAAACACTACTATGCTATACCAAGAGCATCAGTAATTATAATTCTAAAATCTGAAAGTTTACTCCTACCTTATTTATACCTAAGTATTCACAATTAAAAAATAAACTGTTAGAAAACAGTTCTTATTTCCATTCCATGTATGTTATGCTAAAAACTAACATCAGTAGTATCACTTCAGATCAAAGAAGTTGATAACAACCAGCATGTCATTACTCAGCTATCAGTATTTTGGTTAAAGTAAGTTACGGTTTGAACATAGCTTTTGTAGGAATTCACCCACTTTTACACTCACTGTTCTTGTCTTCCATTCTTCTGGGAATAAATAATTATGAACGATTAAGTGTCCAGTTAGCTTCTTACAGTAATTATTAATTTGGACAAACAGTATTAACTGTATTGTTGCTAACCTGTAGGTTTGGTTATTTGTTTTAGAGCAGCTTGTTGTGGGATCCTCTAGACAGCCAGTTGGATCGTGGGAAAAAGATTATGATTCCTTTGTCCTTCCCCTTCTTGAAGACAAGCAACCATGTTATATATTATACAGATTAGATTCTCAGAATGCTCAAGGATATGAATGGATCTTCATTGCATGGTCACCTGATCACTCTCCTGTAAGTAACAATCATCAGAGTCTTCATGTTAATGATTTTTCAAGAGTACCATTTGGTCTGGATCCAAGATATGAAGGAAAAGGATTTGAGGAATGAAGCATTCCCCAACCTCCCCCTACATTCCCAGAAGAAAACTAGGAAAATGTTTCTTTAAGATGATCAAAAAGCAAATTGGTGGATCTAGATGGACTACAGCTCATCCAGTGGTATTTTTAGCCTGACTGGTGGACACAGGTTTTTTTCCTGTCTTAACGTCAGTACTTGAGAAAAATTTATGGAAAGATATAGGACAGAAGTCTTAATGGGTGCTCATATAGAGAAGGATTATAGTGTGAGCTCAAGCTGTTTATTTTGTTTGGCTTGCTGGCTGCCCAGCTGATGCTTGTGGATATGTGGTGTGCCACAGAATATACTGCTTCTTAGTGATTTGAGAGCATGGGAGAGGACTGAGGTTAGAATTAAGGATTTCTAGGAGAAACTAGGATACAGATTCTGGGAATGTGAGATAAGGGAAGGCAAAAAGCAAAGCTGTTCCAATATTCCTACTGCTTTCACTAACAGTTAGGAAATAATAAGACACCAAAAGTTGATGTGTGTAGAGATGATTATGTGGAAAAAGTGAAATATTGTGAAGACAATAACATGATGGTGAAATAAAGTGGAAAGGTGGGACTGCTGAGAGAGGAGTAAGTGACTACGTTTGACGCAGGTTAGTAGGGAACAAACATGGTTTTTCCACTCTGTAGATGAACTGTAATTATCTGGAGTCACTATCAAATAAAAAATAATAAAGAGTTATTTCTAGTCTGCTCTTTTGCTGTCTGTTGTATCCATTAGTACACAGACCAGGTGACAAAAGATTCAAACTATTGTGGGTTTTTCCCATTTAAAATTACTAAAGATTGTTGATTTTTTTCCCATTTAAAAAAAGCTCAACTAAGGCTGCAATTCAGTTTTGAAGTTACTTTGATAATAATACATAATATCATGATGTTGTGAGTTTAATAGTATGAGTAAGTATCATAATTCAGAGCTCTACAAGTTTATAGTGCAATTTCAACACTTAAAATACTTCTTCAAGGAAAATATTTGTTAATGGACTTGGTACACCAACATGCTAGATTGTCTGTGTACAGCAACATTTTTAAAAAGAACCAAACCAAAAAACTACTGTCTTATGCTAGGTTCGGCAAAAAATGTTGTATGCAGCAACCCGAGCAACGCTTAAGAAAGAATTTGGAGGTGGCCATATTAAGGATGAAGTATTTGGAACAGTACAGGTATGTTTTTCTTTTCAATGTCAGGACACTGACTTTAAATACCAAATATAGTAGCTGATGCTATTGGTATTAATGTGGGCTGTTTATGGTCTTTTTGGTTTAAGGAAAAAAAGAGTTAAAAACTATGTGTATTATTCCAGTGTTAAAGAGTATTTAAGCTCATTTGAACAAGTAGTAGGTATAGTTAACATCATCAGTCTTAGAAGTCTTTGCTTCAAATGGTTCTGAAAACTAAATAACCTGAGAATAATAGACATCTCTCTTAATCTTGCTGCATGAGCATGAGTCCTCTAATGCAGTGGAAGGAGTTGGAGGTTTGGGGAACAATGGAGGATATTGTAATGGGGAAAAAAGCTGTGGGAGAGTAATGGACTGTTGTGGTGGACAGGAAACTAATAATTTTTTTGCTCACTGAATAAATAATTCATTATATTTATCATTAACTGTCATGAAGGCTTCATTACAAACATGTAAATAAACTTCTCTGGAGAGGCTGCATTCTAGGGAACTAGGTAACTGATTGCTAAGAGGGTTTACTGGTGGAGGTCCTGTTATTTTTTTCTTGTCCGTTCAATAACCAGTGTCTCACCACCACTTGCACCAAACTATTAGCAGTCTATGTAATATGTGGAATTTGTGTCTAGCCCTACAAGTCTGAGCTTCTGTATCAGTTTTGAGGAAGAAGCATTACATCTGTCTTACTGTTATTTCAGAATGGGCCTGGGGCACAGGGAAGATGACATTGCTATAACTCACTTTTTCCAGGCTCATTATGTTACAGCTTTCATATATCTAAATTGCTGGTTTTATTGTCTTTATAAACTTCTTAATTGTTGCTGGCCTTTAATGTTCATATGTGTGAATATCACAACTTCTTCAAGGTGTTCAAGTTGCTGATCTCACTCAGGATCTTGATCATCAGCATCCAGTGGGTAACTTTGTCTTTATTTTGTTAAACCTAGAGATGGTTTGGTTGCAACCAGCTGTGTTATTCTGGTGGAACCCTGTTATGGTCCCATGAGCTAATTCACATGTATTAATCTGGATACCTCTGGGCTTCTGAAACAAGACACAACGGAGTATTGGAATATTCTGGGCTTCTGAAACAAGACATAACAGAATAGTGGAATATTCAAATGAAATGACCATAGCTGTATGGAAGGCAACTGCTTTTTGCAATCCTCCATAGAAAATCTTTGAAGAAAAGTTCTAGTCTAAAAAAACCCTGATAAATATTGATATTGTGCTTTCAGGATGATGTTTCACTGAGTGGATATAAAAAATATTTGATATCACAATCCTCCCCTGCACCTTTGACGGCGGCAGAAGAGGAACTTCGACAAATTAAGATTAATGAGGTACCTAAAATGTCTTCAAGCATATGTGGGAAATGGTGCAGAGTTCCAAATGTATAGTAGGGAAATGTCTTTCTAGGGTAAAAAAAGGCAGAACAGAAAATGGGAAATTTCAGAAAGTGTGAGTGGATGAGCATATAAATGTACTTCTCAATGGGTTGAAACTGCAGGATGATGATGGCTGAAGTGGAATGAGTGATCTCATGGCATATGAAAGGCCTAGTGTCTGACTCAGAGGCCTGGCAACTGCAGAGCTTAATTGTTACAGCTCCAGCTTTTAGTATCACTGGATGTCCTTCTTTGCGAAGGGTGACCAGGCACTGGCACTGGAAGTTATGGGGTCTTCATCCTGCAGATATTCAAAATATTCTGTTTGGACAGAGAACTGGGCAGCTGGCTCTAGGGTGGCCCTGATTGAACAGTGTCTTTGGACAAGGTGACCTATGGAGAGGTCTTCCAACCTCAGTCATTGTCCGCATGTGATTGCCCCTATGCATGTGATTGCCCCTATGCATTTCCCATGGTGACAGAAATTGTAGAGAAAACACAGAATAGCAATTATTGCAGTGAGTGATTGCCGGAGTATTTCAGCAGCCTTATTCTTACAGGAAAGGTACATAGTTTCTGATACCAGTGTACTTGTCTTTGAGAGAAAGGGAAGAGGATTCCAATAAAAATAAAACAGAAATCCAAACCAAATAGCTGATCACTTTAAGAGACTGATTTGCTTAGGCTACAAACATTTTTTAGAAAAATCCCTATCAAATGTCTTTAACCAAAAAAAAAAAAAAGGTAATTGTCAGCTAGCCAGTGACTGAAAAGTTTCAGAGGATTCTTTTCATCACATTTTGCCTTCATTTGAACACAATTTATTAACACAGGTCATGTGCTGAACATATTTGTTCTTTAGACTTGTATGTTAGAACTGTGGTGCATGTGTTTGAAGTACGATTTATTTCTGCAGCTGGATATCAGGCAGCCATTGTGTTAAATACAGCTGTGTGTCTTCTCTTATCTTTTCACTCTACTGTGCTTTTGCTGCAACTTTGTTGTTTATTGACTTCTTTCCCCCAGTGGTGTCTTTTGTTTGTTTTCATGTCTGATTTGAACAAGTCAATGCAGAAATACATTCACCATCATTAAATACTGCATTTTACTTCATCAGCTTTAAAAAAAACCCATGATGATGAATGATGAGTAATGGATGTAAAACTTCTGTGGGATTGGTGATCACTTCTGGTATTAGTGTAGGTAGAAGCTGATTCAAGCAGAATTAAGTCTTTATGTGTTCTGAAATTTCAACAGCAATACCTTTGCTTTTCAGGGACACACAAATTGTATATTGCTGCCATTTTGGCTTTGTTTGAAACATCTCACAATACATTAACTTAACGTCATTTTTCTCTTCATTGTTTCTGTCATTACAAAGCCTATATTTAGACTTAGAAAATGTAAAACTTTCTGATTTTAGCAAGCTTTCCATATGTAAATTCTTTCATAATTACCCTAAGAAATATTTTACTGGGCCAGATCCAAGGATCACTTCGTCTGTTGTCAAGTCCTTGAATAAAACAGCAGAAATCTAGGGAAGATGTAGGAGCAGGGCAAGAAGGCCATAATTACCTTAAATGCTCTTCTGTTGCCTCAACATTTGCAGGTAGGGATCTTCCTGCACAAAAGATGACATCTTACTTTATAATTCTTCTTAAGGGGTTTTTCATCCATCATCTAGTCTTGTCATTTCTATAAATCCACATAAAGGTTTTGTTGTCCACAGGTCCCGTGGCAGCATATTCTGTAGCTTAACAAAATACTATATTAAGAACAACTGACTATTCTCTAGAACATATAGTTTATTCTTATACCCTACAGATAGTGTGGCAAAGGCAAAGAAAAGTAATTCAGTCTATCCTCAGTTCCCCCACCCCTTAGATAAAGCCCTCTGTATCTCAGAATGCCAGCCATATCCTGGGCTGCATCAAAAGCAGTGTGGCCAGCAGGTAAAGGGAGGTAATCTCTCCCTCTGCTCTGCTCTGGTGAGATCCCACCTGGAACACTGCATCCAGCTCTGGGGTACTCAGCACAGGAAAGACAGGGACCTGTTAGTGTGGGTCCAGAAGGGGACCACAAAAATTATCATAGGGCTGGAATAACTCCTTGTGAGAAAAAGCTGAAAGCTGTCATTCAGCTTGGAGCATAGCAGGCTTCAGGGAAAACTTAGTGGCCTTTCAGTACTTAAAGGGGAGTTATAAAAAATAAGGGGACAGATTTTTTTACCAGGGCCTGTTGCAATAGAACAAGGTGGAGTGGTTTTAAACTAAAACAGGGTAGGTTCATATTAGATATGAGCAAGAATTTGCTTTATGATGGGTGTGATGTGGTACTGGAAGAGATGGCTGAGAGAAGTGTCAGATGCCTCACTGCCAGAAACATTCAAGGTCAGGTTGGATGGAGCTGAGCTACCTGATCTATTTGAAGATGTTGCTGCTTACTGCAGAGGGGCTGGACTAGATCATCTCTAGAGGACCCTTCCAACCCCAGCTGTCCATGATTCTGTATCCGCGGACCTCTGTTGTATTCCTTATCAGTTATCTCTTCCAGGCTGATGAGTCCTAATCTGGGTAGTTCTTCCTCCTAAAGAAGGCACTCCATACTTCTGATCCTTTTGCTTTTCTCTGCAGTTTTTCCAGTTCTGCTATATAATTTATGAGATGGAGGGATGGGGAAGCCAGATCTGCATGTGGTATTCGAGATGCAGGCATGTTACTGATATCTACAGTGCGTAATAATGTGTTCTGTTCTCTACTCTTATTCCTAACAATTTATAACGTTTCATTTGTGGGTGGGGAGTGTTCGGGCTTTTTTTGTTTTGCTTGGGGTTATTTTCAGATTTAGTCAGAATGACATGCAAGGTCTTGCTCCTGAATGGTAGTAGCCAGCTCAACCCCATCACCATACAAGTTAAAAGAGGAATTTTTTTCCTCCTGTGTACATTTACATTTATTCACAGGAAATTTCATCTGCCATTTTATCCAGCACTCAGCATCCATTATTAACTAAATCTTAGCTCTTAAATATTCTTAAATGACTTAGATAGTTCTGTTCATTTCCTTATATCTGGAGTTACGCTGGGTTACTCTCTTCCCTTGTCTATCTCCATACTTCATATCTTGTTTTTAAGTTTGGAATACTTATTTTCTACCTGTATTTTAATACAGTTTCTAGAGCATGGTATTTTATTATGGTTTATTATTTTTGTGATGCCTATTCTATATTTGTCAGTCAGACTTATGCAGATATATACTTTGCAAAACATGTTTTCTACAACCTAGTTCATAAATTTGTTAATCTTTCTGCAAAGTAAGCTCTCCAACTGCTTTCTTTTCCTCTTTCCTTGTTGCTGACAAGCTGTTCTTTAAAATGTATAAGGAAGTGTTCCCATAAGTGTTTGTTTTTAATTTTTTTATCAGTTTGTTTCATATTTTATTAGCATCTCCTTTTAATAAAGCGGCACATCTTCTAATTTATAGATCTAAGGCCCATGCTTTTACCTATTTGGTACACTTTTTTTACTTTTGCAGTTTCATAACCAATGTTAAAGGTAATTGTGAAACTTTGAAAGGAAGCAAATATATTCAAAATTCAGTACTTAAACAATAAACTAAGACCGAAGAAGACTGGAGGCCAGAGCTCATTTTGAGAGAAACTGAATGAATATGAAGATAACATAAATCTTGAACATCAGCTTTAAAATAACTATTCTCTCAAATAATTTGACATTAATATAACTGGATTATGAACAATTGTTTAGCTTGTCCTGGATTTTTTTTTTTAATTTGTGCTAGACCTTCTAGAAATAAGAAATGAGGATTTTGTTTGTTTGTGTTGTTTTGCTTTGGTTTTGGTATAGGCTTTTTGAGGGAGTACGTTGAAGCAGGAGGGAGAGTAGTAGCTTTACTTTTCCTTTGAGAAGATCACTTTGTCACATAATTTCTCTCTTCTTTCAAAAATTTTGACTCCCTAGAAATCATGTCTTTGTTTTGATCTAAAATTTTTCAAGCTATAACAAAGTTTATAAGGAATATTTTCAGTTCTAAATTTTTCTTCCTGGTCTCTATACCAGATTTTAACTTAGATCTTCTTCACTGACACTTGAACCAGTTTTTCCTCTGATTTTGTTGCTCTGCTAAGCAGAGCTGTTTGAGAGACAAGAAACTTTGCACGCTTGCAAACAAGCATGACCTGTAAATTAAAAAATGCAAATATTTTGTATATGGGGATGATTTCTTGGGGTACTTTAGTTTTGGAATAGCTACTGCTAACTCTATGTGTAACCATCTGGAATGCATTGTCAGTCATTGTATGAAACCTGCAGAGGTTTCTTTTAACATCTCTGCTGACATTTGTTCCAGGTACAGGCAGATGTTGGTGTAGATACCAAGCATCAAACACTGCAAGGAGTAGCATTCCCCATTGCTAAAGACGCTATTCAGGCTCTGGAGAAACTGAAAAATAAGAAACTCAATTATGTACAACTGGCAAGTATAAAATATTTTAACTATTTTTAAAATAATGAATATAAAATAGATTACCTACATATTAAGCAACGTGTGTTAATGTAGTATGCTGATAAATTACCATTTTGACTTAGATTAATTCAAACTTTTTTCTATCCTGTCACGTTCTCTGGTTTGTTTTTTTGTCCATTAACTATATTCATGTTTGCTTTGTTTACAGCAAATTGATATGAAAAATGAAACTATTATTTTGGCCAACACACTTGATACTGAACTTAAGGACTTGCCAAAAAGAGTTCCAAAGGATGCTGCGCGTTACCACTTTTTCCTGTATAAGCACACACATGAAGGAGACTATTTGGAATCCATAAGTATGAGAAAATTTCTCAATATGAAACTTCACTGGCTTGTTTCAAATTCTCTAGGGATTTTGAGTGAGAGAGAAGGATGTGTCAGCATGATCATAAACTTTGGAGTCATTTGGTTGTGAACTTGTGAAGGAGAGCCCTTATATTTGCAAAGTAGTGAACTAATGAACTTTCGATTATGAATACCCGTAAATGTGAAAACATACAGATACCAGCCATTCTCTTATCCCCTGTTTGAAATGAAACACTAGCCAAAGCAAAAAAGCTCCACAACGACACTACATTTTTTGCTTTCAGATTGCATAGTTCATTTCCATTGCCACTCTGCTATAAATGGTTTTATGATTCAGCTTTTGATGGAGTGTATTTATGGTCTGATTTGTGTTGTTGTTTTCTTTTCCTGCAGTTTTCATCTACTCTATGCCAGGGTATACCTGTAGCATACGAGAACGAATGCTCTACTCTAGTTGCAAAAGTCCACTATTAGAAATTGTAGAAACACAGTTGTGGATGCAGATAGTCAGAAAGGTGAGTACAGTGGATGTGTGGGTATTTTCTCCATCTCTGTCTTCCTTTCTTAATGGAAAACTATAACTGTCTCTGTCACCACCCTGTCTAAACTATGACAGGTTTTGTGTAACTTAATTTGTTCTGAACAGGAAATAATTGTTGATGGAGCTAGAGATACAAATTAAGTCATAGAAGTTTTACTCTGCTTCATTATTTCTATGGTTTTATCCTGAACAAATATATCCTCCTGCATCAAGGAAGTATTTGAGAGTACTTTGAAGGACTTTATAGAATTAGCATGATTTCTTACTCAAAGCTGTGTAGTATTTTGGACCACAACACATTGCTGTTGTTAAACACTAAATTCCTTTAAAACCAAGGTTATGTAGGGATTTTCAAAATAATTTCAACTGGAGTTCTGAAAATTAAAACTGCTATCTTAGGAGTCCTTGATGGGGCAAACAAGCCTTTGCAAGTAAGCTGATCTTTTCACACTGTAGAGATTTCACTGCAATGCATAAAGTTGCTTCTCACCTCCTGAGCAGAGATCACAGAAGTAGTCCATTTGTGACCTACAGTTACTTTTTTAATACTTTTGTGGAAGCTTAGTTTCTGTGGAGATTGTTTCCCTTAAAAATAGCAGAGTTAATACTAACAATTTTTTACTGAAATGACAAGAATTAACTAGATTTTTGCTATGTGTATTTGTATGTAATTATTTTTCTGAAATTGCCTTTCTACAACAAAATTAAAGCACCATGTGACACCTGAAAATTCCTACAGACAGCAGTTTCTGAGTAGGTACTTGTAACAGCAAAACTGGGGCTGGCAAGTCTGTCAAGTGTTATGGTTGGCAGGGCATGAAGTGCTGAATGCTCAGCAGAGCAAGGCCATAGCATTTCTCTGAATTCTAAATTCCTGCAATTTAAAACAGTGGAGTTTTGCTTGAGAACAGTTTTCTTCTACTTTTTGGTTTAATACGTCTAGATTTTGAAAACTAAAACACTCCCCACCATTTTGTTCATTATTTTAGTTTTTCCTTGCTAAGCACTTGAATACTTGCTGAGTGTCAGTAATACAAGCTTCTTTATACTTCTCCTCTTTCTCAAGAGTTAACAATATGTATGCACATTACTTATACAGTTAGTGTTTAAAACATGTCATAGTGAACAATATTGATTCTTAAAATATGTAAATACTTCAAATGAGTAAATAAGCACTAGTTTCACATGGAATGTGTTCTCCTAGTTAGTATTAACCGGCACACTGGGCCAAAGATTGGGACAAAAAGTATTCCTTGACATATGTACTGTTTAGTCATGCTTACATTTCAGGAAAATACTTAAGTCACACTTAATATTGGTGGGAGCATAGGGAGTTGCAGGAAAACTATCCAAGATTTCTCAGGGCATTAGGCACAAGTTGGAGAATGTTTCATGCTTGACTTTGAACATTATTGCACATATGGTTTTAGTACAGTATTGAGTTTCAGCAAAGTTTCTAAATCTTTCTGACTTTTGAGTTTCATGTTTGTTTTTTTTTTCTTCTGCCAGATTGAAATAGATAATGGTGATGAGTTAACTGCTGACTTCCTTTATGAAGAAGTACATCCAAAACAGCATGCTTACAAACAGAGTTTTGCTAAACCAAAAGGTCCTGCTGGGAAGAGGGGAATACGAAGACTGATTAGAGGTCCAGCAGAGACTGAAACACCTAGTGATTAGAAACTGTTTGTTAAAATATTAGAATAAGAAATGCAATTCTGGCTTTTGATAATGAACTGAAATCATTCCAGTCATAGATGCTAGGGATAAAAAAAAAAAAAGCTCTTTTTACTCTTCTCTTTTCTGACCTCAACACTTTTTATATTGTTACATGATTATATTTGTTGACCATGTTTTATGACATATAGAAGAGATAATTATTTTAAAGCTAGAAGAGAAAAATTAAGCTAGTACCCCTTTATTTTAATTTAGAATCCATTATTTAATAGCTGTACCTGTGACCATAAACTTTGCAGACATAAGACTATGAAGCCCATATATTCTGTGGGTAAGTCACAGCTCTATCGTTATGCATAGTCTATTAAACCTATAAGATTTTCCATGGGAGAAGAGATGAAGGACTACATAGCATTGTCCCAGTATTTTTCCTTTTAGCACTTATGGACAATAGTAAAATAAAAGGTTGTCTTTGGTTTTTGACAGGATGCATTGCTGGATTTTGTTGTTTTGTTTGGGGTTTTTTAAAATTTTTTTTTCTTGTAATAAAAAAGAAAAAACTAAAATCAGTTATCATTCAATTAATATAAGCATTCAGGAATAGGTGGATTTGTATGTAATTTTCCTAGGCAAAAACTTGGTCACCTCAAATTCTAATAAAATAACTAATTTCATGAATTATCTTTTATGTCAGAAGTCTGACATAAAATACCATAGCTTTTCCAGACTTCTGTATCACTTGTGTTACATATTAGGTAACTGGATGACCAAGTATACCATGAGTTGGTATACTCAGTAGATTATAGAGCTACTTTCAGAGCAAAAGTAATTAATTATCAGTGCACTTGGATCTAAAAATATCTAAGTGCAGTAAAAATTGAAGTAGTCTTGCTTTGGAACAGTGAGTTATCCTTGAGGTCCTACTGTGTTTGCAGTATTAACTGCAATTTTTACTTTCAAGGTATTCTGAAAATTACTTTTCCTAAATGTTTGAAGTTCAATAGTATCTTATATCCGTAATTTAAATCCAACTAGGTCTTGAATAACTGCTGGCAGCAAGCGCCTAGTTAGGATTTTGAGGGTTTTTTTCCCCTCCCTTGTTCAAAATACTAAAATCAGGCAGAAGAGTCTTAGCTTGATTGAACTGTCAGTAATGTGTTTAACAGGAAGAGGAAAAATAGGTTATTTTAATAAGTGCATTAAGGGAGAATTAGATGTGGAAATCAAGTATTGGATGACCTTAAATATTTAAAAGTGTGTGATGAAGCAAATACTCATGAATAGATTATATTCCCAGTGAGGACTTGCTTTTTAGTGTCTTGTATGTGACCTTTGTGGTTTTTGAGTTTTGTTGGTTTTGGTTTTTTTTAAAGCTACATGGGAGTTGCCAGCTTTGGTTCATTGGATATTATTGTAGCTGGTGGATATACTCATTATAGAGCTGAATTGTGTGTTTACCTGGTGGAAGATGGATTTTAACCTAGTTTTGTAGGGAATAATGTTTTGACACTAGTAGTTCCTGACAAAAAAATTGTTTTATCTATTATTTTGTTTAGCTATACTAGCTGTGACATCTAAGATTGCACTATATGTGAAGGTTGCAATAGTTGATTTTACTGTGTTTTTTTAACATGCAGAAATTTTACACTTCAGCTTTTTTTCATTTAATTTTATACACTACATCAGTCCAATTCAATACCTCTGGATCCTCAGCTTATCTCCTGCTTGCCATTAGCTCTTGTGTTCTTTTCCTGCTTCTTGTCTTCTCCCTCTTGGGTAAGGAACTGGTCTTTGAAGTTTTCCTCTGTACTGTGTGTCAGGCAAGTGTCATTATTTTTTAAATATGGTTACTGTGTGTGCAGGTCATTGTACACTGCAATTAAATGTATTTTTAGATTAACTCAGAATATTTGCAACCTAAATTACTTTGGCATTTTTATTTTGGTTTGGTTTTAAGGGGTGTAGCATTTGAACGTTACTGCTAGAGGGTTGTTTGAATTTAGTATTCCTGCCCTTGTGCCAGCCATAGCAAGAGTGCATATACATCTGTACAGTTTCTTGAGCCAGTAAAGAAGTTCAGCTTTTTAAGACTAAATGTTTTAAACAATGAACAATTTGACCTGATATGGTTGTGTGCATGTTGTGAGGGAGTTTGTTGGATGCTTATTTTTGGTTTTTTTTACGTGTTAATTTTGTTGTTTTGTTTTTGTTGTTTTTTTTGGTTTTGGGGTTGGTTTTTATTTGGGGGAATGGGGGTGTTTTTTGTTTGGTTTTTTTGGTGGGTTTTGTTGTTTTTGGTTTTGGTTTTTGGTTTTTTTTTGTTTTTTGTTTTTTTGTTTTTTTTTTTTTTTTTTTTTTGTAATCCTGCCTTAGGTAGATGAGGATAGAAGATGGAAAACTTAATCTGGAGGATGATGAGAGCTGGTTAAGTGATTATGCAAGAGCATTTATGATGAGCTGCTTTAGAGTTCAGTCCAAACCAGACATTGTAAATTACCTTACATGAAAATGTTCTATGTGATGTACACACACACCCAGCCCAGCCAGGAGTTAGTCATGTCCTGAGCATGTCGCCCCCTCACCTTTCCCTAAAAAGAGAATTGTATAAAGTCTTGCACTGCTGGCTGCTTCTCCAGGCCTCTTGTAGCTATTCTCCTAACAGCAATAAGAAGTATCTGTTCTTTTTCTACTATTAATCACATCTACATACTTGCCTCCACTTCTGTTTATGAATGTTCAGAAGCAGAACAAAATGTGGGAATTAATCAAAGTTGCTCCTTTAACTGTCTCTGGTCATTAAATAATTGAAAGTGTCCATTCAAATTGTTGTTGGCCTTCATAAAGCCCAAAAGCAATGCAGCTGCTTGCAGCTAACTCACAAGCTATTAAATAGTTAATTAACAGGACAGATAATTATTAAGTGTTTATGTTGCAAGTTAGGGAGATCTTGATCTTTTAAAACACTCCTATCAAAGGTTAAACTAATCAAGGTAAAAATTACTCTGTTGCTCAGATACACAATGTAAAGAAAAAATACTGTTTATCAGTGTGTTTATGTATTCAATGAAAGCCACCTTCAGATGCTAAAATTAACTAAGTTTACCTTATCTATTTTGTAATTTACTTTATAAATAAAGATTGAT
Source organism: Turdus rufiventris (assembly GCA_013186435.1). Classification (NCBI taxonomy): domain Eukaryota; kingdom Metazoa; phylum Chordata; class Aves; order Passeriformes; family Turdidae; genus Turdus; species Turdus rufiventris. The sequence goes on along the minus strand of PYHW01009542.1, from coordinate 4,720,856 downwards.
GCTTTAGCTTGGTGTTGTCTCAATCATTTCATAGTCTCTTTAATGAAGACCTGTATTCCAACATTAGAACGTGCAATAAGCAGTTCCCATGGGACTAGAAAGAGACTGCAGTATGTAAGAAGGGAGGTGAGCAGAAACAGAATTCCTGGCTTCTATTAGAGAAAAATCAGTGTTAGAAACAGCTATTTTCCCACTGCTTTATGGGAGCAGCATCAAGGGCTCCATAGCAGGATCCAAGGCTATTCTTCTCTTGAGGCTTTTGTGCTTTCAGTAATAAGCCTCTTCAAAAATTTCTTCTATCCTTTTAAAATGCTGAAGGAGTTGACTGGTGATTTAACAGTTCTAACTGTTCTTACTTGCTCAGCATGAACTACTTCAATCAAACTACTTGTTGTGTTGTTCCATTAACACATTTTTGTCAAAACTGAAAATAATTTGCTTGAAATTTGTTGCCCCGAAAGGTCAAGATGAAAAGAACATTTACTGGTTTGGCTTTTCTCTTAACTGTCCTGCCTACACCTCCCCATGGGAAAATATTTGTGACGCAGCAATTTTATATATGAAAGAATAAAATCTGAACTAGGACTGCAGGGAATAATTTTAATGCCAAATGGTATCTGTAATCAGAGCTTTTAGAGGAACAGGCATAAGGTAGGTGGAGGGAATAGGCTAGGCCTCTATGTACCCATGAATCTCAGAAGCAATTTTATTTGCCTTTTGGTCAGTGGTTGGTAAATAAACTCCCAGCTGGAACACCCAAATATAAAGATTTCCCATTTCAGTAATACAAATTGCTATGTCTGGTGTGTTGGCAACTGGACAAACTGATCAAAATTTATCATAGAATCTTAGTAACTTAAGGAAGACTGTACACCCTTTCCAAAATTACTGAGTTGCAGACTGTACAAAGCCATTGTATTCCAATGAAGTATCTCTAGATACTGGTCTTGTTTTTGCTTTTGTTCCTCAGCAGCCCCTTATGGTTCATCCCAGCCCAAGGGCTGTGCAGACACCTCTGCTCTGGCTCCAAACAGCCATTCTGTTACTCCTGCTGTGGCCAAGGGCAGAACTGTTGTCCTTCCCATGATGTTCTCCCAAAAAGGCAATTCTCTTTGGATCATTATAATCTGCTTTCATCTTGCTATTGCTTTCTAATTGTGGAATTGCAGTAAATTGCTCTTGCTATTTTTCATTTACCCATCCTTCCCTGGGTGACTAAATTGCTTTATGCTGTAGTTCTTACATCCTTAAAATGCAAAAAGGCTGGCTCTTTCCCTGAGCATAGTGATCCTCTGTTGCCCTCCATGGCCCCTTCCCTGCTGAGACAGGATGCAGGCCAGCCAAATTAGCCCTGTCTCTGCTCCACGTGTAGCTTTCTTCACCCACCAGGAACTGTACTGGATTTCTCTCAGCTCCAGTTCTATGAAACCACATCATCCCATTACAAATACCTTGAATGACTTAAGTTACTGATCTGTGTCCTAAAAAGTCTTATTATAGTAAACAACACAAAAAAGTATGTAAAAAGTTAATGCTTTTGCAGTGAACAAAAGAAACTCAAGTCAGCTACTATGACCCTCTGTTGGTGTGTAGAGATGTTGACTTCATGGTATGAAGACCTCAAAAAAAAAAATCTGGAGTGGGAAAGGGAAGTTCCTTCTCCTTGCCCTCTGCATATTAGAAAAAAAAAAAAAAAAAAAAAAAAGTTGCTATATAAGTTAGCTAGTTTTATCTAGTTGACCCCTCATGTTTTCATTCAAAAGAAGTTCAATTTTTTTTTTTTTTAATTGTATGAAAGGGTAGCTAACAAGCTTCATTTTCAGTGAGGAAGGAAAAATTACTGCCAAACCCTCACTGCTGAGAGCAGCACTGCAAACAGTAATGGTCTAATATGACAGCAAGAACTCCCATGCTTGCAGCTGAGATTCTCCTCACACTGAAGAATATCACAGTTGGTCTGTGAACAAGAATGTTCTACCATAACAGAGGTGAACAGAGCTGACCAGGGAGTTGCTACAGTAAACACGCTTCTGGACAACTCTATAGATGTATTGCAGCTCCAGGAAATAGTAAAAAGCAGATGTGATCTAATAAGAAACCTTCACAGAACAGCTGGAGATGCTTAAAAATAGAAGAATGGCTTCAGCAGATTTTATTCTAATTTTTACAGCAGCTTTTTTCTTCAGATTCAGAGCTGTATAGCTTTATTCCACACAGTGAGGTTTAACAGCAGAAAGACGTAATAATGCAGAGTTTCTATTTATGTTAACAGTTTTTTACAATTTATACTAAAAAGCTAGAAGCCATTAGGTAGATCTTTTTTTTCTAAATTAAGCTAGCAGTTTGAAAAGGCAATACAGAATGCGTTAATAGCCACAAATCTAATGATATTATTACATTAGAAATCACATGCTTCCTCCAACAAGATCTATACGCCTGAAAGAAGTCACACATAATCACAGAATTTCAAATGTAACTGTAGGCCAGACTATGTTCCTATCCCTAAACTATTAAGAAAGTTCATGAGGTGCAAAATGAGTTTATCTGAAAATAACATCTTTCATTTACAATGGTAATATGTTCATACTTTGCCCAAAGTATATGGAATCTTACTATTCTACTTACTAGTCTTACTTTCATTCCATATTTGTTCTGTCAATGTTTCTATTTTAAAAAGCTTTCCATTTATACTTTTAGAAGTGTATTTTTGTATTAATATACATGCATATATATATTAAAAATAGCTTAATTATTTGACTAAGTAAAATGCAGGATTGGTCTTCACATCTGACCCCTTTAAGAAAAGCAACCATTTGTATTTATAATTCATATGGAATCCTCTCCTAAAGTACTAAAAATACTCAATCCTCCTAAAATAATCAAAGCAGCTAAGAGTCTTCCTGTGAATAAAAATTAAATTATTTGTCATCATAGAGTTCAATGTAAGAAAGCATTTGCAAGTGGAAATGCTTCTGCACAGCCAGATAACTATTTTGTTTGGTAATCCTTGAAATGAAAAACCAGCCTAGGAACTGTCACACTATTTATTTGACTAAAACTAACACCAAGAAGACTTTTTGATAATAATCACATTCACTAACAGTACCAAACCATTCACACTAATACGAACTCAAGCTAAAATATTAAGTAGAAGCTTGTTTTAAATGGACAATACTATTGTCATTTCCCAAAAAGACATTAAGTCTTTTTATATTATTAATATACATATGTATTTTTATATTACTAATATAACCATTACAGTTATTAAATGGTTTTGTGTTAAACAGATGAAGGTCTAGTACACCTGATCAAGAAAGCAATTTGCAGAAAGAACATTCTGCCTAGTTACAGCAGACATACTAGATATTTGGAAATAAAAATAATCAAATAGATTATAATATAGAAATGCATTTTAAAACCTGCAGGAGAAGATGCTGTATCAGCACTGCAATTTGTTAATACAAGAAACGTTTTTATCATGTTAAGGGCCCAGTGACTAAGTATATGTGTAAGAGCTGCTGATAGACCAACAGCTCACCTTACATGTGTCCAGAAAGTTCTGGAAAGCAGAACCACTTGCACTGAATACTAATCAAATATTTGGTACTGGTATCTCCATTACAGAAACATTGGTGTATCAGAAGAAACACATTATGAAGTTTTTATCTCTTGGAGCTGCTGTTGGACCTGGAAGAGAACAGACAAATATAATTAACTGATACTGTAACCATAGGCTGGGAAGACACGCACACACACAGACACACATATATGCTCACCCAAAATAAGCCTTTTTCTGAAAGACTACATACCACCTTAATGTCTGGCCTTCTGCTCTTTTTGTCATTCAGACACCGATCAGCAATCGCATACATTTTATGAATTGAAGGTACATCCCAGTCACTCATCTTTTCATCAACATAGTCCTCAATAGTTGCTTCCTCATCCTCAATTTCATCTTTTATACTTAACTACAAGAAAATTTAAACCAACAAGCAGATAACATAAGTATCTGAACAGCACGCAAGATTATAAATGAGCTATAAATTTTTTTTAATTTATTACTTATTTTTATTCTCTATAATTTTAATTACCACAACAACATAAAGCAAATTTCTTTAAGCTGTATCATACAGATTTAGCTCTCCCACTTCAAGGCTCAATTTTCTAGTAATGTTTCTTTTGTAAGAGAAGAGGCACAATCAACAAAATACCCTAGTAACCCACAAATATGCCAGTTTAATTCGGTATAATTTTTAAACCACTTTTATAAACAGTGGCTGGAAACTTTAGTCAGAAATCAAATTTTAAGTCTGACTGGTTTAGTCCAAAAATCCTCAGTTCCAACACACTTGAAATGGGTTATCTGTGATCACACATACTGTTTGAGGAAGCACAAATGAATAAATAAGAGGCAGTAAGTAGAGGCAGATCTTCCGCCTTCCTCTATGAGTCAGTCTGAAATCGCTAACATTCAACTACCTCAAAATTTTCCTAAGGATGCCATATGGTCTTACACTGACCATTCTCTTTATGGTCCCAAACATACATTACAAAGATAGACTGTACCAGTTATATTCCTTATTAGATCCTATCTCTGAAAAAACCCACTTTAAAGAAACTGAATTCTCCAAGGTGTTTACAAACTCAACATGATAATTATTCTGGTACTCCAGAAGTCACAGCTTAGAAGGACAAAAAAAAAATCTATTAATACTACACTGGTATTCCTGAAGATTTGGAGGAAAGTGATTTACACTGTTCCAAACAGTATGCAACAAAAATCAATCCAGACCTCAATGCTATTTCATACTTCATGAATAAATCAGTTTTTATGTAAAAAGTATTCTAGGAAAATCTTGCATTAAGTAGTTCAGAACTTAGTGTTAAGATATGTGAAAGGCCAAATTATGAAGTCTTGTAAGGTTTTGTAATTCAAGAGAGCGAATTCTGAGAAATTAGTTTCCTAATTAATAGACTGAATTACTAACCGAATAGTAAAGAAAATTCAACCCACCTCTCACTCTACAAAAAAAGCCCTTGAATTTCAAACTTCGCAAAGGTTAAAAGTGTAAAGTACTTGCAAATTGTTAGTAAAGTTGAAGAAGATGGAAATTGATACAGAATCATAAACAAGAGACATGAACAGTTCAGAAAGTTTCAGGGGATGAGGAATTATCAGGGAGTTAATAGAGTACAATGGTATTACAATAAGAAGAAGTACCAAAACAAAGAATTCAGTATCAGATTAGATGATGACCTTGAGGGCTGAACAAATCTACCAGCCAAGAGATAAAAGTTTCAGCCTCACCTCTAAGACAAATATTGACAAAAAAGCTGTTTTCACAACTTCATATTTTGATGACTAATTTGATTGTTTCAAAACCTGTTAACTGTCTAAGATTTCATACAAAGTGATCCTGGAACAGTAGGAGGGAAGAAGAAAGCATGAAGAACATACCAGCAACTGTGGTTCCCGGTTTTCATCTACTGGAGGAAGACCCGTTATTATTTCTAGTAAGACCTAGAAGGAGGAAAATCAGAAGAGAAAATGAAGCACAGAATAACCCTAACATATGTATGATTTGCAAAAAGGAGCATGACCTCCAGCCTGTCAACAAATACACTCAGGATCTGTGTTTGTCCAAAGATTGCCTATACAATTCCTAGTTTTTGTTCCTACCTTTATTTTCATTAACTGTTACTAGCAGTGTGGCTTACAAATTTCAACACAAGTTATTCTCACCCTACATGTTGTTCCTTTACAGCAAGACTGAAGGATTTTCAAACTATTCAGACAGTGTTGGGCCTACCTTCCCATGAAGCCAAATGCTGTGAAGGAAGTGGTCAATGGCAAGTAGGGTCTTGGATCTATTCAGAATGGATACGTTTTTCTTCCAAACATTAAGCTCATGTCTTTTTTGTACTCAGTTCTAAGGCAAATCCAACATGGACATTGTATTTTTTTGTGCTGAATACAGTAAAACAATAATTTTGGACCATTTTCTTAAATTTTATTTTTCAGCCTGAGTTACTACACTTGTTGTGCATTACCATGCAAGCAAAAACAATGTTCTACAACACTTCAAATCACATTTAGCGAGAACTCAGAATATTATTTTATTCTGGTCTTCCACATAGCAAATCAACATCTCAAATGATTTTAACACAGTCAAAGTTTAGAAACACTATCTTAAGAAAATATCAAAAGGGAAAAAGAAAATTTATAAACCAGAGTAATAATTTAATTTCAGATACTCTTGATTTTGTGTGCTTTTATCTTACAAAAGAAGTCATATATTGCTTTCCACATTCTACTTACTACTCCAAAACTGAAGATATCGGATTTAGGTGTAATCTCTCCTCGCAGAGCTTCAGGTGCCATATAGGCTGCTGTTCCAACAATTCTTTCAGTCATGATTGTCTGTGTGAATGTTACAGATGCTCTTGCAAGGCCAAAGTCAGAAATTTTGGGCACATATGTATCAGTTAATAAGATATTTGCACTGGTGGAGAGGGGAGGGAGAGGAAAAAAAACAAAAAAGAAAAAAGAATTTTCCAAACAGTACAGAAAATAGGTTTTATGACAGACTAGTAATTCTTTAGTAACAAAATGCAAACTGCTATTTTGACTGTCTTGAAAGCTAAGACATTTCCACATTATTCATAAAACAAGTTGCGTAAATTTAGTTTTGTTGGAAATTGCTCAATTTCAAAATTCATTCCTCTAAATAAATAAATAAATGCAAGATCCATCCATGTTTTTTCTTGTGTGCATGCATGCATTAAAACAAACAAACAAACAAACAAAACCACAAGAAAAAAAACTAGACACTCCCCTTACCCCCAAACCTTAGAAATACAAAATTTTCTTATAAGAGACCAATTATGTTACATTCATAGTTTGGCTTTAAAAGGGACAAGAGAGAATATTTAGCTCTGATTAACTTCTACTGGACCACAGGTTAATTCTTCTAGTCTAAATCTCTGCTCAGAATTAACAAAAGCAGTTTTTTTAATACCTATTATCCATGACAAATTCATATGCCAAATGAATAAGAATACTCTTATTTTTGTCTGGAAAGGAAACTAGAAAACTTATTACTTCTAGAATATTGTATGTGCTGTGTTTTCACTTGACCTCCGGCTTTTGCTTCCTTTAATAAAAGCAACCCTGACAATGAGACTCATCTCAAAGTCCTTAACATTTTCATAAAATACTCAGTGGGATAAATTACAGCAAAAATCTACTGGGTTTTAAACTTGTACCGCTTAGAACCATTTTAAAATAACTTGATTTAATATTTATGAAATCCTAATTTTCTGATCCCTTTCATGGAACTGCAAGAAAGCCACACAGCCTGATACAACACATAACACTTACTAGAAAGTTATTTTTCTAACTTCTTTTTGTTCACAAAACCTGAACAAAATTAACAGAGGTGTAAGTTACAATGGATTACTTGATGTTAGAACTACTGTAAATAATGCTAGATATATGACCACTACAAAAGGCCAAACACTTGTCAAGGCATCATCCACCAAGTGGCCTCCTGTTTAAAGCTCAATTTCTCAAAGGAGAACAAGATCACAACTTCATAAATCTCAGCTTCTTATCAACTTCAGTCAAGTCCAAAGAGTGGTCTGATTTTTTTGTGTACACCACAAAGAGCACAACAAATGGAAGTCTTACTGCAACTTTCAAGCTTTGAAAGAAAACAGAACTATTTCCTGGGCATAACCAATCCAAAAAACTATGAACAACTGCGAGAACACCCATTAAATCATGTCCCCTCTAGACTAGAGAAGCTGTTCTAGTGCCTGTGTGTTCATGAATGGTTTCTATGTGTCACAGCCAAATGAAGACTGAAGTTAATCTTCTTAGATGTCTCTTCATCTGAGTGTTATCTGGGAGTGGCAGCACTATTAATAATACCAATCAAATCAATTGAACTATTCACACAACAAGTTGCAAAATGTTATCGAAACAAAAATCCCCAGAACCCAATTCTCTAATATGATCAACTCACAGCAGTTAGAAGGGTAGAGGCAGTGCAAGATAAAGAAGTGCATCTCTTCCAGTCATTACACTTCTCCAGAGGCTTAAGCAGGGAACAAAGAAGAAACAAACTGTCAAAGCAGCAAGCACATACATGAGGCAGCTGAAGCAAAAGCTTGTTCCCCACAAGCTGAAAGGTCACAAAACTGAAGTTGCCTGTATTTAGCAGGTGCCAGAAGCCAGAAAGCTACTGAAACATTCATCTATTGGTGTTCTAAATTGGTCAGTTGCTCCTTCTTACCCCTCAGAAGGAATAATGCATTTAGGGCTTTTCTTCAAAGATTTGGGCTGCTTTTTAAAAACACCAATACAGTAAACTGTAGCAGGAAAGGGAAACAAACAACACCACCAGAAAAAGCCAACCAAACGCTATTCTGAGTTCTGATATCCATAGGAGAAAGCTCTGGTATAACAAACAACAAACATTCATTATCACTGAAGAACCCTGAACTTCATGAACCTGATTGAAGTAATTTTAATGTATTCATAAAAAATACAGGTAAATCAAAGGAGACACAAAGATGTATTCCAGGAAAAGGGGAAAAAAAAAGTGTGGTTTATGTGAAAAATTCCCTATTTGAAGATTAATTGTTCTTCAACAGCAGTTGTTAAAGAATAGAACTTTGTGTGTTCTCATGGCACTCAAATAACTATTCGAAAGTAACAAATTATGATACAAATTACAATTTACATATTACATTTACAACACAAATTACAATTACAATACAAAATCTCACAGCTGGGAAGCTGTCCAGCAGCTGAGGGAGCCAGCAGAGACGGAGCCTCAGGGAATACCTTATCACTCCCTACAACTGTCTGACAGGAGGCTGGAGCCAGGTGGGAGTCTCGTCTCCCAGGCAGCAAGCAATAGGACAAGAGGAAATAACCTCAATTTGTGCTACGGGAGGTTTAAATTAGGTGTTAGGAAAAATTTCTTCACAAAGTGAATCAGTGAAAGAGGCTGCCCAGGAGAGTGGTGGAGTCACCAGCCCCGGAGATATTTAAAAGACATGTACATGAGGCCACCTGGGTTTAGCAGCGGACATGGCAGTGCTGGGTTTATGGTGGGACCTGATAATCTTAAAGGTCTTTTCCACCCTAAGCAAGTCTATGGTTCTAGCCCCATCATTATCTTTAGAAGTCTGTATTGGTCATGTCCTTGCAGCACAGACAAGATTGTGCTGATGTCACTTGCAGAAGACTGTGCCCTTGACTGAAGTAATGCTTTTTGCAGTTTGTTCTCTCTAAAATTACTTTAACAGGGTAAAGATGAAAAAGAAAAATTAAAAAGTGAAAACACAGCCAGCAATAGTCTGCAGCTTTTACCTTTTGATATCTCTGTGAATATGATTATTTTCGTGCAAAAAGTTGATGCCATTTGCTGTACCTTGAACGATTTTACACCTCATATTCCAAGGAATTGGTGGAGTTTCATCCTTGATTAAGAAGAGAGAAAGGCAAGTTAAAATCTGAAAAATATATATACACTCACATAATACAAAACAAACACATAAAAACCCTCACGATCCAAAAGTGACTTCTTGCTATTTTTTTTTTTTTTGTTTTCAAGTAGATGATTAAAAACACTACCAGCATACATTTCTTAATTGACTTGTGAAGAAATACACACCTTTGTCACATTACATTCTTTCCCTGCATTTTGCCTTGGATTAAGTTGCCATTTGCAAAAAATGTTCTTGATTTGACTCTGACGCCCCAAGGCCAGCTGCTCTGCAAAGATCTATCTGTATCTACTGCAACTCCCACTTTGTACCAGCACTGATACCAGAGGCTTCAGCCCGAAGGAAATAACTCAAAGCAATCCACAGCTTTTTACTAATAACAAGAAGTGAATCTTCCAGGGTTTTTGGATTTCTTGAGAGTTTAGCTTTATTCATTCAATAAGGACACCTACATTTCAAATACAGTTCTTAACCTTGTCAGTGGCCAAGGGAAGTAGATTACAGTATCTCACTATTCTACCACCTCTCTTGCCTGCTCAACATCCAGACAGATGACACAAGCAAGAGTCTGTGCATCAAATATATTCAGTGAAGTCACAAAATGAAGTTATCAGCAAGAACATATATTCAAGTAAGTACATTACCCATCTGTCTAATCTTATTAGAAAAAGATTCTTTCTAATTTACAGATTCTGATTTCGATTCCTTGATTTATGTCATAATTTGGCTCTTCCTTGACTCAGTTATTTCTCCTTTAGCTTTCAAGTATCCCCAATCTTTTAAGCTCACTTGATGATAATGGCCAGTTACATGGATGAACATTTTCATACATGTCCTTGTTAAGCACTGCTCAATTCTACAGATAAACCTGCACTGTCCTTAGGTAAGACTTAGTCCCTCTTCTGCACTGATTCAGCCAGAAAAACAAAATAATTGCACATGTAGCAGTGTATGCAAGCAAATCAATCAATCTAAACTGAGACAGCAGTGCTAACAGAGAAACTAGCTTTCCCCAAGCACTGCTACTCGTTCTCATCATAGTACCACTTATTTCCTACTGGAGCAGAAGTATTTATGCAGCCCTACAAAAGAAATGTTTCCAGGTGAAAATTAAATTTTTTTTCACCAAGTATTATTTTAACAGACTGATCAGTTTCCTAATCAAGATCTCTCTCCAACCAATAGATGCTTCAACCACTATAACCAGAGGAGCAGTGTTAAAAAAAGCAAACCAAACATTTTAGGTCTGGGGACATGGGTGGTTGCAAGTAGCACCAATTTAAAATGTTTACCAGATTACAACCTCAGATGCTGCAATTGCTTAGTATTAAGAAGATTTTTTTAAACTCCTTCAACAAATTAACACAGACACAAATCTACTACCTTAAGTCTGGCGTTCTATTGGACTGTGTGTCTTTGATACACAGAGTTGCCTCACCAAATCAACTTATTATATACTTAAGGCCACAGCTAGAAGATGCACCATTTGATTACATCAGAAGCATTTACATAAAATAATAATTTTTAAAAATTAAATTCCCATTTACTTACGTACTTCAGCAGACTATGAGCATTGTATTATAGCCACTATCATGAGGACAATGAACAAAGGTCAATTTCATATTGTAGAATCTTAGAAGCCAGCAGAAAACATGCCAACATCAGAATTGGGAACAAGACTGCAGCACCCTTTGCACTGCCTCAAACAGCCATAGTCAGTTCACACTTCTGTGATGCTTGAGGTACCAGTACATGACTTTAATCTAAGTCAAATCAGTCTGAAAATACAATCTAAAATGTTTGTGTAAAATCTTACTGGAAGAGTAGTTGTTAATAGAGCACAGGAAGAACGTAGTAAAACATTATCTGGCCATCACCCATTTGAAAGACATTCCACAGATTTGTATGTGTTAGCAAAGTAAGGCAATAGGAAGCTAGAAGATTTCACTTACCAGACAAGCAAGTCTGTCAAGCAATGAGCCGTTGGGCATGTATTCATACACCAGACATGGCTGAGCACCATCACTCGAGAAACCAAGTAATTCTACTAAATTTTCATGCTTACACCTATAGTAAGAAAAAAAAAAATTTGTTCACATGTGCTCTGAAAGACTCTCAGCATCTGAGGAAAACACAAGGCAGAGGGAACTTGATTCCGAATGACTTTTTTTGCCTCTAGTGCACAAAGCCAGGTTTGTGTGATGATGCTTTAAAACAAACAAAATGTGATTGTACTGTAGAAGAAACATTTTCAGTTAACATGCAAATTGTTATGTTAGAAAGACAAAAATTGTGTAATGATGCACTCACTTTGCCATTATGTTTATTTCTTGTTCAAACTGCTGTTTCAAGTCCTGAACACTAACATCGACCATCTATAAAAAGAAGTATTTGACATTAATGTCATTGGTTCATAATAAAATGCAAAGTTGTTTAACAGAACTGTAAGCTCTTCTTAGTTAACTTTTCATAATACACCTTACACTAAGTTAAAAAGTAAAGTACCGGAACATGACTTTAAATTCCTTGGAACGCTGTTTAACTGGATAAATGGATCTGGTTTCAGCAGTCAACAACCTACTCCATTTACTGCAGTGACCCCCTAATAGCAACTAACTAAAAAATTCAATATTCACACAAAACAATGGTTATGAAGGCTAAATTTCTGTGACAATACCTATTTAGCTTGAGAATCTCAGCCATCCTAATCTGAAATGGAAAACTCCTTAGGACCTCTTCTCTTCTGGCACTTCTTGAGGGTGAGGGGAAAATAACTGGGGAAGCAGTCTGCTCTTCCCAAAAACTAGCTTAGCCCCTCAAAGGAGAGCTACAGACAAGCCAGGAATTAGCTCCTGCGACTGTGCTGACTCACAACACTGATACATTTCTAAGGACTAAGGATACATTTCTTAATCCAATTAATGTGTAACAAGGTGACAACACTTTTTGAAATGTATCATTCAACACTTTTCACAATAAGCAAGATTAAAACGTTTATCCTATAAAATACACAGTCAACAAAATGAAAAATTCCCAGGACAACTTACAGCAACGAGCTTCTTGACAGCCACATTTTTGCCATTGATGTAGCCTTTGAACACCACGCCAAAGCCACCTTCTCCCAGTTTATTACCTCCAGCTGATTCTGGTCGGGTGTCAAAATTATTTGTGATGCTTTCCAAGTCATGAAACAAAAAATTCTGGAAATCTGAAAGACATTGACATTTAGCACAAAACTACATTTTCACTCAAGGAACAAAGTTTTCTGTTTCAGTTCTCTTAAAACAAAAACTTGCTACCACACGAAACCTGACACGGTGGAGCCCTACTTCTAGCTCTCTGATGAAGATATGAGAAAAACAAAAAGAAGGCAGATTAACATATACAATTTTCTATGCATAACTTTCTTCACAACTAGCGCCGCAGCATGTATCTGATTGTATTTTTGATTCATACTTGTAATACAGGCAGTAGAAATTAAATGTGTAGCAGATCACACTGCCTTGTACATAAAAAATATACCGAGGTTACATCATATTTCTGGCAGCAACCCAAAAGTGGACCTTTAGGAAGGAATAGACTAACCATACACTTTCCTAAAATGCCTTCTTTAGTCATCTTTTCTTCAGAATTCTTAGTAATTTCTGACATACAAAATCTAGTTCTAAAGCATGAGATGCTGAACAGTCTATAAAATAAGTATTGGAAAAGGGCAACAAGATTATGTGTGGCAAAAAGGAAATTGCAATTTAATTAACAGTCAAGTCTTCCCTCATAGTAGGTTACTTATTGGCAAGTTGCAAGATGATTTTTCTCACAGATGCATCATGATAGGAATAGAGTCATCACTCTCATGCACGGCTGTGATTTATTTCACATGGGGTGAAGGACAGATTAGCAAAAATAAAAGCGCTGAATTCTACCAAAATAAATGTCTACCTGTGTTACTGGACTGTGAGCAGCTGTTTTCTTCACTTGAGTAGGAAGAATCTGAATGCTGTTTCTCAGTACTCTGAGATAAAAAAGGCTTTACAGATGCCACTTCTTTTTCCTGTACAGGTAGTTGTTTCTCATGTATAGGCAAGGTTTCCTGTGAAGAAAGAGGTAATGTAACTTCTTGTGGCATCCTTACAGCTTCTGAAAAGGGAATTTAGAAAAAGTGTTAACTACATTAGGAAACAGAGAATAAGCAATATTAATACTAGTATTTTTGAAAATTAGGAGACACAAAAGTATCACTAGGTTATATTCTGCCACCATGTGTAGACTTCAGCACTCTTAGTGAAACTTGAAACTCTTACTTAAACTGTTATTACAAGTGATAGAAAGTGGAAAATATATTCACTTTGGGTTATTTTAACCTAATCTTTTCCGATTTTCATGTTAGCGTGAAGCATCTTAGAAAACAGAGAACACAGTACCAAATGTACAAGAGTAATTGTTACCTGGAAGCAAAAGGCTTGCTGGTGCTAGGAACTGATTCCTCATCAGAAGATCCACAAGATCAGCAACTGTACAGTTTGTGGTTCCCCAGTCATAAAGCAATTCACATGTGGGGCTCTTTCCCATTTGCACCAATGCCTCAAATCTCCTTAAAAGGTAAATTAAGACCAACATTAAAGAAACGGAAAAAAAATACATCAAGAAGCATATAGGGAAAGAGACAAAAGGCAAATGACACAAAAAAACCCCCCACATTTAAAAAAATCTGAAGGCACTGCAAAGATCACAAATTTTCTGAAAACACAACCAAAAAAACCTCAACATATTTAAAATCGGGGGGGACACATGCAAAAAATGGGGAAAACTACAGGAGATACACATATACATGGCTTCAGCTGTTTGTCTAGGATCCATGATATATTGACAACTTGGACTAATAGAGAAGAGAATGTCAGTTAGAGACGGAGAGTAAGTCAGACCCAGATCAAATGACAAAAATAATTTGCAAATGTTTTGCATCCATTTAGCATTCACACTCCGTTTTGAATATTTTGAGATGGGCATGAAAAAGAAAAAGAGATCCTGTATTCTGACAGATTGAATACTATTACTGAAAGGAAAACAAAGATTTAATACTACCATTACCAGAAGACAGGAAACTCAAGATTATACATACAGCATCTAAAAATCTCAGTCTTTGAAACAATTTCAACAAGGATTCTACAAACCCTTCAAGCAATGAGTTGCTTATAAAATATTGTGAGCATTATTTCTCAAGTAAACTTGTTAGTTTTAAGCCTCAGGCTCCCACATTTGTTGGGCATTTTCTTGGAAACAGTGCATTAAGAATTACAGTCCAGCTGTCCCTTGGGCACAATAACACCAATGTCCACGAGCCTTTACGGTACAGAAAATTATACAGCCCGTGCTGTACTACTAAAAATGCCAGTGTCTGTAGCTCTAATTAATCCTAATTTCTTTAGCCAATTTTCTGAGGCTTGCTTAAAAACTGAGCTGCAGAACAATTAGGAGTAATTACCTTAAGTTCCCTAAGGAAACGGGACTGTAAGAGGCAAGCGCCCAGCGGCGCGCAAAGTTACAAGTTACAGTAACGGGATGGAAAGGGGGATTAACAAAGTATTTATATTGAACAGGTAATGCACAAGTTTATGGCACGCGACTTTGATGTAGGACCTTATATGCACTTGGCTGTATCTGCTTTCACCGGACGCGTTGGTTATATCCACCGCAAGTTTCTTCCACCCTTCCTGCGGGTCGATGAACTCTGCCAGCCGCCTCACGAGCCCGTAGCTCAGGCAGCGGACGTACGTGGAATCCGTCACGGGCTCGCCCATCCTCGGCTCCTGGTGGGACACAGGGTTACCCGCGCCCAGCGAGGCGCCACAGCCGCCCCCCGGCCCGGCGGGGCCGCCCTTTGCCCACCATTCCCGGCTGGGAGCGCCCTCCGCAGCCTGCAGCGGGCCCCACCCGGAGCCCCCTCACGCCTCACCGTCGCTTCCCGGCCCGCGCGCGCCGCTTCCCATCGCGCGTTACCTGTGAGCCACTTCCCCTTCTCCGCCAGAGCGTCCCCTTTAAGGGGGCGGAGCCCAGTCCCCGATGCCACTGACGTCACCGGACATAGCGGAAGCGCTCTCCCACCTGGCCCTCCCATAGGCGGCCCAAAGGGGCCCCGCCCCCGGCACACCCCATGTCCGGCAGCGAGGAGGGGAGCTCGTTGCCTCTTTGTGTTTCCCCCCTGCCCTGGGGAACTTGGTAACGTCCTTGGGCCCCTTTGATGGGAGTATGGGGGAGGAGGCCGTGGCGCCCCCTGGCGGCAGATTCCGGGAGCGCGGGCTCCCCGTTCTCTGTCTGTCCCTGCCTCCCTCCCTGCTCGCGTCCCTGCATCCAGCTCTCCATCCATTCATCTGTTCATCCATCCCTGCCTGCCTACCTGCCTCCCTCCCCGTCTTTTTTTGGAGCCGTTGATTCTACTCCGCCCCTCCCTTGTTCCTCCCCGCCCACTGCAGGCGCGGCGGGCCTGGCCGGGGCAGGGCAGGGCAGGCCGCAGCCATGCTGCCCTCCTTCAGTTACCTGACGGAGCACACCGGCTTCCGCGGCACTATCAAAAACTCTCCCAGGGACTTCGTCGTGACGGAGCTCGCGGTGCCCGGACTCCTCCTCAGGGACCCCCGCGCCGACCTGCCGCGGAAGAGCAGCGGAGCGCCGCCGGCACCGAGCAGCCCGTGCCCGCGGCAGCCCAAGAAGCGGAGGACGGAGCCCCGCGGGCCCGGTGTCCCCGGGTGCCCCCGGGATGCTGCGCCCGGGCCCCCGGGGCACGGCCCGAGCCGGGCGGGAGGCGGCTGTGCTGCATCCCCTGACAAAAGTGAGCGTGATGGAGATCCCGAGCTGCGGTCCGGCCTCGGGGAAGCCCCTGTGCTGGAGTCCTTACTCGGCAAGGCCGTGAGCGATCTGCTCCACAAATTTGCCGCTGATGTGAAGGATGCGTGGGGCTTGGAGAGCAACGCTGATGCTGGCACTTGGGAGTTCTCGCTAGGACCTAGGCTGGACAAGAAAATTCGAGCTGATTTGCACAGTGCTGTTAGGCAGAAATTCCCCTTTCTAGTCACTGTTACAAAAGACAATGAAATGATTGTAAAAGGAAATCCCGATTACAGAGAGCTTTGTCAATTAGTGACTGAAAAGGAAACAAGCGATTTCTTTAAATTTTTAGATGCCAAGCTAGAGAATTCTACGTTTTCCTTTCAGCCTGATGGAAACAAGGAGCACAGAAAAATAGTTCACCACTTTATCAATAGAAAGTTTGGAAAGCTTTTAGAAACAAAATCTTTTACTGTGACAGATCTCAATGATCAGCCAAATATGTCAATAATGGTACGATTTCGAGAAAAATGTTGGTCCAGAAAACGGCCTGCTGGTGGTTTTCAGGAGAAGCAAGATGTTTATACAGGTAAATACTGCATTTTTAAATGAAGATGGCATATATAAGTCTTTCTGTAGAAGACTGAAACTCAGGATCATTTTTATATGACACGTAGGCCTGCTCGACCCATTGTTTATGTTGAAATAAATAATTATCAATGCAGTAATGTTACTTTCCTGGAGAATGGAATGGAGAAACCAAGTTACTGCAGCAATTTGACATCAACTGCTCACTGATAGTGGTTACGGTTCTTTAGATTGTAGCCATTAACTAACTCTTAGTTAGTCAGCACTCCCAGGGTGATGGCTTTCCTTTGAAAGCAACTGTGGGATTTTAGGAGGTGCTTTTAGATACTGAACAAGTTAGCAAGGTCAAATATGACTTATGATCTCTCATTTTTTAAAGCGGTTATAGAGAATGTTTCCTGCAATACATCCATGCATGTCTATTCCATTTTATGAGGTAATATTTTTAAAGGCATGAGGATTTTTTGGTTGGTCTGAGTTTTGTGTACTATTTTTATTTGTTTTCCTTCTGTGCTGTAAAAGTCCCATTTGCTTTAGTTTTGTGGGGCAGGAGGACAGTTTCTTTGCAGTTTCCATGCTGTTACAGTTTGAGGGGAAGAGCCTGCCCATCTGTCATGGCAGGGCACTGAAACATAAAGGTAAGTTCCTAATAATTCTGAGATGATTGTTTCAGCTTTCACCCTTCAGAAAGAAAACCTAGAAACGCTGGAAGCAATCGGCTTGTTGGCAGCTGAACTTGATGTTCTTCCTTCAGACTTCAGTTACACTGGCATCAAAGATAAGAAGGCTATAACTTTGCAGCCTATGGTTGTGAAGAAGGTGACTCCTGAGAGGTACTTAAAATCTGGGTGCAAGCAGTTTAGCAACTAGTTTTTGGTATTAATAAGTATCAGCATGGTACGGATCTCTTGAAATGCATCCACACAGCAGGATAAGTAAATTTTTTTATAAATAAACTGTTTATGAAGTTATTAAAATATTGTTTCAAATTCAAGCTCTTATGCTAAAATTTTCCTTTTATTTTAATGGCTCTTATTTATACATAAAAGCAAAGGGATTGAGTGGATATTTTGAAGGGTATATATTTAATTGTCAGCTGTGTTTCCAATTACAAGCATGTGTGAGCACATCCAGAGAATCAGTGCACCAAATTTGTTTTTGTTAAGGCTGACTGATAAAGAGCAATTGTGTTTTGGAGTCTGCTAGGGCACATTACCTTTTCTTTTCCTTTCTCTTTAATGAGAAACATTGAGGAGTGAAGAGTAAAAAAAGTACTAGTTTTTCAGTTAAAAAAATTTAAAATTCAGTGCAGTTACTCTAAGACTTAAAGTTTGATGCATTGCTTCATTCCAGCATCTGTCATAAAAATGTCAATGAAGCAAACATTTAAAAAGTGTTTCTAGATTATAATTAAATTTTAAGACTTCCATCTCTGCATTTTATTTGGTTTTCTTATAATAATTTTTCACAAACTGTCTTATTTTTTAAAGTGTTTTTAATATGAATGCAAAGGTGAAAAAGACATTCATTGCAAATTGTATAGCTTTAGTAGAGGATAGTTCATAATTTTTCCCAATTATTTATTCAGGTTGAAAGAAGTTGGAAACAAAATGGAAAAAAAGGGTATGACAATATACAACATCCGTCCAGCATACCAGCACCTCAGACTTGGTCAGCTGAAGGGCAATCACTTTGACATAATTGTGAGAGATCTCCAACACCACAGTCATGACTCT
Organism: Turdus rufiventris; assembly: GCA_013186435.1. Lineage (NCBI taxonomy): Eukaryota > Metazoa > Chordata > Aves > Passeriformes > Turdidae > Turdus > Turdus rufiventris. Next base: position 4,702,191 of record PYHW01009542.1, on the reverse strand, counting down.
TCTGCAGATTTGAAGGAGAGAATATCTGAAGCAATGGAAAGTATTGCAGTAAGAAAAACTCATGGTTGCTGATAATGAACAGTTTTAATTCTTTGCTGTTATAAAAAGTACAGTAATTTCACGATTATAAGCCGCACCGAATATAAGCAGCACCCCCCGGTGTCGGCAACTTTTTGTTCTTTTGTCCATATATAAGCCGCACCTGATTATAAGCCGCAGGTTACAATACAGGGTGTGATAAAAGGT
>PYHW01009542.1:4668135-4701661 GCA_013186435.1 Turdus rufiventris | reverse complement strand
CCTAGTAAAGAACTGTTATTCCCAATTCCCATATTTTTGCCTGAAAGCCCTCTGATTTCAAAATTATAATAATTTGGAGGGAGAGGATTTACATTCTCCATTTCAAAGAGAAACTCCTGCCTTTCTTAGCAGACACCTGTCCTCCAAACTGAAACAGCAACTTTTCGTTCTTTGTCCATATATAAGCTGCACCTGATTATAAGCCGCACTTTGGGTTCAGACCAGAATTTTAGTCAAAATGGTGCGGCTTATATTCGTGAAATTACTGTACTTTTAGGGAAAATGCTTGTAATAGCACAGTAATGGCAATATTTCCCAAGTTCAGTGCTTTTTGCAGTTTTATGTTTTTCCTGCATTTCTTAGGGAATCATAAGTAAAATTGCCTTCCAAGAGGAGACTACAAGTGAATCAATTCTGTGTTACAGACTGCAGACCCCAGGGTGGTGCAGCAAAAGACAAGGGGAATTCAGTAACAAATGAGTATGGGTATAAGAGCCCTTGCTGCATAGAGCTGAGGCCAGCCAAAGTGATGGGTCTCACTGTGGCAGATGCAGGGGGAAACAATGTACTTACACATCCATATAATGTGTATATGATACCTGTGTATACACACACATGCTCAGTGTACATGACAGCTGGTTGCTTCTTTTGGCCCTGTGAGGAACATGCATGGCTGGCTTGGATGAAAACCTTTAATGGTATGAACATACATGAAATGTCCATCTCTGAGAAGGAAGATTCCCCTGAAATGCAGTGGATTTTGATTCTGTTTTCCTTAGTCACTGAAGGAAACTCCCATCATCAGACATTCTTAAACCACTAAGAAAAATAAAAAGCAAATAATGGAAGGGAAAAAATGTAGATTTTTTTTATAGTATTGATTGTCTTGCCCTATCTTTCAAAGCAATAACTAATATAAATTTCTTAAGAGGATTAATCCAGGAATAAAGTCTTGAATGAAAACTTCCCAGTGTGCAAATGCAAAATACATTACATGTATTTTGGAAATTATTTTTATTGAGAGAAGCATTCAGCTGGTACTGTAATGCTTTCTTCGCTCCATCTGACTTGTTTTATTTTGCTGTTTGGAAAATCAACACAAATTCATGTGATTGTGTGTCTTGCTTTATTAGACTTACTTTACTGGTCAGAAGAGGAGTGACAAAACGGATATGTATTAATCCAAAATATGCATTTTTCATCCTCTGTGAAAGCAAAATTGTGTATGGGACTTATAGATGTCCAAAGCAAGATTATAAAATTTATAAACTTATAAAATTATAACTATTTGAAAAACGAATATATATTTGTTTGTGTATTCCATGTACACTTACTATTTTCTAGAAAAGGGTGATCTCCTTGGGGTCACGTGACTGTGATTTTACTTCTCACATGTGACCTAGAACTCATCAGGAGATTTAAAATATGAATTAGCAGAAGTGTTCACTTTTGACCTTTATATTGCAATAACAACGGAAATTATCTCATGTGAAAAATATTATTGTTTTTAAGAAAAAATGTCCAGAGGTTACTGTTCATTAGCTGTGCTGCATTTGCTTGAGTAGAGATTCCATAATCTGACTAATTTAAAAGCTTAATTACTTTGACTTGACCTATAGCTGAAATAATAATTATTTCTATATAATTAATTACTTTGTTTCATTTACCTGGGATCTTTTTAATGATGTGAAGATAATAGTAGAACTTGATAAAAGACATCTTTTTAGATGTCTTTTTAATGCCAAAATATTGTAATGAATTACGAGTTTTGCTTTTGTTTCCTGTAACTTCTGATTCTGATTTTATCCATTTTGGATGTAAATATAGATGTATGTGTGTTGTTTGCCTGGTCTTATTAATCATACACAATACTTTCATGCATGTAACATACTTTTTTTCATTCTAGACAAAAGGTTTTGTGAATTACTACGGACCTCAGCGATTTGGACAAGGACAAATTGTTCAGACAGATCAAATAGGATTGGCTTTACTGAATGAAAAAATGGTATTTCCATTTTGTAATCTGAGTACTTACTGTCAAGACAATTTCATATTAATGTTGCAATATCTAGCACTGGAGTTGACCTTCTCAGTGAACAATTTCATTTGTGAGATAAATCTATCTGTGTGCTGGAAGCAATTGCTAGATTAGTTTTGATACCAACATAAGCATGAAGATACTCATACTGAAATGAAAACCTTTTTTTAAACAGCAAGTGAAGCTTTAAATAGTTCTGGGGTGATAGTTATGTCTGTGATTGGAATGTGATTGGGATTGTCATCATGCCACTTGGCAGGAAAGTGGTTGCATTCCATACAGGGTTTGAACACTGAAAAGAAGCAGTCTTCCTACAGTGTGTATTCTTGGTCCTGATTGCCTCTGAACTGTAGCTTCTTTATCCTGCTGGGGGTCTGTTTACTTCTTAAAAATGTCACATAAGTTCATAAGAAATGAGTTGCTTTTTCAATACTGTGGTAAGTTATCTACTATATAGAAGAAATTGCTGCTTTCCATTATTCCTTGACTGCTTTCCCAAACTCTCAGTTCTGAGCTTATTAAGTAATAATTAATGAGTAATGTATGGATGCATGATTACCTGTTTAGCTTACAAATAGTCATATTTAACTGAAAAAAAATTGTTCTTTTAAGGTGAAAGCTGTGAAATTATTTTTCACACCCGAAGATACTGATGATCCTGTAAACAATGCAAAAAGATACTTTCTTCAAACTGGTAGGTCCATTTAAATTATCCATATATTTATGCAGAGTTGATACTGTGAGGTAATAATGTGTTGCTGCACAGGGAGATACATTTTACTTTCGTACTGCTTTATGCCACTTATACTTCATTCTGTGAAACTCAATAGAGTTTAAAAATTATACGAGGAAGAGGCCCTAAATGTGCAAAATAGTGGAAAATGAATGTACTGCAGCTGCAAAAAATGTAGAAGCAAATGCTGTATATCATAATGCTGAAAGAGACTAAGATTTATCAGAGGGGAGTTCTGCCTCTTCCCATCTGTCTACTTTTGGATCATGGACTTCTTCTCCCTAGTGAGGGAATTATACAGGAATGTGGCACCCAACTCATACGCAGCACTTAACACATCTACTTTCTTTCTTGAACTGAAATCAACAAAATAGCTCAAAGGCAGGAGTGTGCTGAGTGCTCTACTATATTTATTGGTTTTATCATTCAGCTGAACTTTCTCACCAATTTTAAGTTGCTCCCAACTTCAAACGTATTTTTATTTTCAAATATTCCACATCTATTAACCTGCTTATCACTGTAGATTGACATACCAACTATGATATACAGCTATAGAAGACAAAGATATGTTTGGTTTCTCAAAAATTTATAAGATGAATGGATCTTTTCTGTACATGGCTTTATGATGCATGGAAAAACATTGATTGTTGATATAGACCCTGAAAGCAGCTGCTGGGCTTTTCCTGAAAGCAGATGTAGAAGTCTGTGCAAAAGGCTTTGTCAGGCAGTAATTTGTAATATATTAAAAAAAAACCCATAAAATTTTAAATATATAGAAATTATATAATGTGGTAAAAATCTGATTAAATGCATTTTCATCTTGCTTAAGGGTCAGACTTCCCTGAAGCCAGTGTAATTTTTCCTTTAAAATAAAGACATGGTTTTTACCTGCTGTGAAATACATCTTCTGAAATGAGAGATTTAATGTTCTTTTATAGCTTGATTTTTACTTTCAGTTACCTGCTTCAAAAAAACTCCCTTTGTGTGATAAAGTAAGTTTCTAATAAAAAGAAATTGTTCAAATTAGACTGAATAACTGAATGACTGCTAGTTTAATTTATACTCTATGAGATAGAATAAAATTCATGGGTCTGTGTTGATAGGCATACAAGATGAAATTAGTCTAACATGACACATTGAAGGAAAGGAAATAATCAAAGCATGGAGACATTAGACTGACACTTTTTTTCCCTATTTGTTTATTATTATCTTTTTAAATGTCAGGTAATACTTGAATAATCAGGGATTACTGACATGGTTATTTTTCTTTATATCAGAAGATGCAAAGGGCACACTTGTGATGCTGCCAGAATTTAAAGTAAGAGAGAAGATGTTGCTACGAGCTTTAAATCGCTATGGTGTTAATCATGAAGGTTGTACCAAAGGATGGCTCAACATTCCTCACTCCTTGCGCATATTCTATGTCCATGCTTATTGCAGTAAAATTTGGAATGAAGCAGCATCATACAGGTTGAAAACTTATGGCTCAAAAGTGGTCGAGGGTGATCTTGTCTTCTTGGAAGAAAATGATGAAAGCGTTTCCCTGAATGACAAGGTGAGTCTTCGTGTAAAGTAGTTCTTGTAAAAAGTAAACAACAACAACAACAACAACAACAACAAATCCTGAAAAACTTAATTCACTTGAATACATAAGCAGACATACTCTAAGGCCTTTATTTTGGTTCATTCATTGAAATATTTAATATTTGTGACAAAGTTAAAAAACATAATACAGGATGTTTTTTGTTTCACCATAAATAGACCTAAGAGCTAGACATATAATTAGCAGCTTTAATCTGTTTTGGCTGTTCATGTTATTCAAGTGAGAGGAAGGAACAGACGGTCAGAAATTATACATGTGAAAATTTAGTCTCCATGGTATTTAATACTCTTCTTAGGATCTGACTAGGGAAAAACTTCAGAGTGGACTGTAGGTGTGCCCATGTTACCAGTCAGTGCAGATCTCAGTCTTGCACTCCACATCAGACCTTTCCTATATACAATGCTGAGTGTCAGTCCAGGGTGAAAGATGGCCTCAGGCTGTACTGATAATCTCATTGCAGCTACAGAGGCAAAACATGTTTAGCACAATTTTACTGGTGCTGGATCTAAACTTGGTAGCAACTGTTCAAAAAATGCAGCAGTCTTGGTAAAGTAGTGAAGGGCAAGGGAGTGCTTCTGCTTGCCCACAGCTCAGCCTGTGGAAGCTGTGCATGTAGCCATAGGTGAGCTTGTGAGTAGAATCTGGCAGTGGGGTGTCTGGTGCCAGGTTTTGACATGCTGAATTCCATTCTCTTCTTTTAGGGTTAGCATACCTTATTGTGAAGACAGTTGCCAAGTAGCAAGTGGTAGGAAAAGAGGAAATAGCCTCAAGTTATGCTAGAAAAATTTAGATTGTGTATTAGAAAATATTCTTCACCAAAAGAGTTATCAAGCACTGGAACAGGCTGCACAGAGAAGTAGTTGGCACACCATCTCTGGAGGTATGTGATGAGGATTTAGTGGTGGACTTGGCAATGTTAGGTTTGCAGCTGGACTCAACCTTTTCCAACCTAGATGATTCTATGATTCTTTCTCCTGATGAGGTCAATCATAAACTGTGCAGTGTTTTACTAGAAAACAAACAGGTGTATGCAGAGGCAGAATGTAATTAATTTCTTTTGGGTGAACCTCTTACAAATTTGAAGGCAAGAGCATTTGAAAAGTTACCTTCAGTCCCTATGGAGTGGCTTGTGTTTCAATTGAGATTTTTCTTCACAATTATTTTCAAGAGTAAATGTTAATGAAACAATTAGATCAAATAAAATGAAAAACAAATATGTTAAATTCAGTGTTGAGTTACTGAGTTTTATAGATATATAAAATAGTTATTTTAGATAATATAGATATAAAATAGATAATATAGATATTTTTTAGATGTAGTCCTTCTTAATATTAGATATTTTTCTTTGTGTTTTTACATTTGCTGATGTAGCACAAGATGGCATTGACTTTGTTAACTTCAGACTCAAAGAATAATAGTGGTTGCTAGCATCAGTAAACGTTTAATGCAATGTCATCTATCAGTAAACTGGTTAATTTAAATTAAGCATATCTTAAGATTTTTTCATACCTGAGTTTATTGCCCCTGCAGTAGTCATATAACCTTAATATTTTTTACAAATTTGTGAGTACAGTGCATAATTCCTAAAATAGAGCTTATGTTTTTACTTTTTAAAAGGTTGATGTTTTTTTCTTCTTAAATGTCTTGTCAGGTTCATATAGTCACTGCTTCAGAAGAATCAGCTAACAAATATTCTATATACCAAGTAAGTCTGTCTGAAAAATTCTGGCTTGTTGATCTTTCTATTTGATTGAAATGTTTTGTTTTAAATATTGTGATTAATTTAACTGGTGCAGTCTTTGTCCCTGCCAGAATGCTCATTCAAGAAAACACATATGAACTTATTTCCATTCTCATAACAAATTTACTTGGTAGTGGAAATAAGTACAGTATCATTTGCAGTATGGGAATATTTATCCTGAAGCTGACACTTTAGTAAAGATTTCAGTTTACTGGAAAAACTTTCAAAAGCAGTTGGCGTTCTATTTTTTTGAAGCTTTCAGAGTGTAGTTTTGAAGTCTTGCATGGCAACTGAATATATGGCAACTGAATGTCTTTACTGCTGTATACTGCTTCATTTTAGGAAGCCTGGTACACTGGTTGTTTTTTCTGCATTCAATATACTTGCCATGCACAGCTTCATTTCACAAGAGAATCTGCTGGCTTACTATTTCAGGCCCCAAAACACAAGGTTTAAACGTATTTTAAATGATCACGCTTATTTAGAGGGAAATGAGTGAGCATTACCTCAAATATGTTTGTTTCTTTCTTTGAAGGTGGTTCTTCCAATGGTGGGACATAGTATCAAGTATCCCAGTAATAAAGTTGGACAATGGTACCATGAAAGACTTTCTAAGGATGAGCTGGAGTTGTGCAAATTCAGAGTGTCTCCGTTACAGCTGAATATACCTGGGTGCTACAGACTCATTTTGAAAAATGTTCAGAATCTCTCATATTTTTTGGAAAGTAGTGAAAAAGAGATCAAAATTGAGGACAACCATCAGAATGATTTAAAAGACTCTCTTCATATATCATTTGACCTTGATCCTTCATGTTATGCAACAGTCTGTCTGAGAGAAATAATGAAATGTGATTTTTAAGATTCTACATAATGGAAGACTGCAAGAATATTGTACAATGTTGGTACTTTACATTTAATGCTGAGAATATTAGGGAGAATAACAGGTTTAAGTCATGAGCAGGAAAAATTTGAAGACTGAGATTCATACAGAAAAGGAAAAACATTACCAAAATCCTTTGGAATATTTAAAAATCATTCTAAACTCTAAATGCATTGAATGCATTGGAGTAAAACTGTTACACCAAGCAGATAGAACAGAACTTAAAGAAATCATGGACAGCCAGCATGAATTTCCTGTTTGCATAGACATCTGGCTTGCAAAGTTAAGTCCTGAAAAAGTATTTGAACCAAACAAATGTATCTTGTAATTAATTGTATTTTTAAAAAATGTTTTATACTAAATGCTATTCAAGCAATAATGTTACAAGTTTACAGCCTAAAGGTTTCTAACTGAAAAGTTGTACTGAGGTGTCCTAAATATTTTGTGTTTCATCGTGTTCAGGCACTTAGTGTTAAAAGGTAAAAGTCCTGAGTCAACAGTGACAAGTTGTCAGTTGCTTTATCAGACATTTGATGAATGCCCCAAATTAAGTTAATGCTGATGATTTCAGGATTCAGTAGTGCATAGCTGAGAGTACCTATTTCAGTAAGCTCTTCAAGATCAGGCAACTACTTGATATCATTGAAAAATTTATAATGAAACCAAAACTATGTAACATTTTTTACAAGATGCAGACTCTACTCTGTTACTGTCAAGCGCAAAAAAATACTAACCAACTTTGGAAAAAAAACCTTTTCTTTTTGATTAAGTAAAAAGACGGCAGTTAACTGTGATAAAATGAGTGGATTTTTGAAAAAGGGGAGACCAAAAAATGCAGCATTTACCTTGTCTGTTTGCCATTGTATACCACAATATTTGTGAAATCAAGTTAGGGCATTGTGATTTGGATGGTTGGACAACCAGATGGGTGAAAATGTGTGATGATTAGGCTCAGACAGGAGGGGTGGAATGAGTGTCACTGGAATGTCTTCTGGGCCCCATCCTGCTTTGTGTCTTTGTCAGTAGCTAGGGGAGTGGATAGAATTCACCTTCATTGAATCTGCAGATGACACCAAATGAAGGGAAGAAATGGATATTCTAGAGAGTTAGACTGCTGTTAGGGCACCCTAGATATGCTGAAGGAAGAGGCCAATGGCAGCTGTATTACACTCAACAAGGACAAATGTGAAGTGCTACCTGTGGGAAGGAAGCACTAGTGCAGCAGCCCAGCTCTGATGAGACCTGGTGGGCAGCTAAACATGGGCCCTGTTCAGCTCTGTTCCTTGGCAGCAAGAATGACCAACACCTTCTGAAATAGGTTAGCAGGGACACAACTAATAGACCATGGGAAGGTATTGCATCCAAATTGTCAGCAGATGTTTGACCACTTTTAACTTTTACACTCAGTTTTGGTCCCTAGCGCATGAAAAGCCTACAAGAACTGGACCAGTTCAGCAAAGAGCCTCTGAGCTATTTGGGCACTGGAGCCCTTATCATTTCAGGAGATGCTGAAGGAACTGGACTTAATCAACTCGGAGAAGACATGGTTTGGGGGAGAATCAACAGCAGCTCACCAGTACCTATGAGGAAGTTAGCAAGAAGGTGTAGCCAGGATCTTCATAGACAAGAGACAATGAGCCTAAATTGAAATGTCAGATATAGAATGGTTAAAAGGAAGGATTTTTTTCCCTGTGAGGACAGTCAGGCAATGGAAGTGGTTGCCCAGAGGCATACAGCCTCCATCTGAGTAGGTTTGTGAGACCAAATGGGATAAATCTCTGAGCAGCTGTCTAGGTTTCAACTAGGAGAGAGTTCATTTCTTCTCAGTAGCTGTTACAGTGCTGTGTTTTCAATGCAGAATGAGAATGCAATTGGTAACACTGATGTTTTGGGGGTTTTTTTGCCAAGTTGACTATCCTGAGTCAAGGACTTTTTTCTTGTCTCATATGCTGCCCGTGAGCAGGTACACAAAGGAAACTGAGAGTATAGCTGGGGCAGGTGATCTCAACTGACCAAAGCGATATTCCACACCACAGAACATCATGCCCAGTATAAAAACTGGGGGAAGTTACCTGGAAGGGGAGCTGGTCTGAGTTTGGGAAGGGAGGTCTGCCATTAAACAGAGAGTGGTGAGCAATTGCATTGAGGATCACATACTTTTCCCCTTACTATTGTCATTGTTTTGTGGAGGCAGTTAAGCTAGGGGCCAGAGATCTCTTCCAACCTGGATTGCCTGCAGATGGCAGCATAACTTAAAGTAGGAAAGTCTCCCCATTTTTACTGAGCAAGAATTAATAATAGAAATTGATTTTTCTTTATTGCATCAGTTGATTAAATTATTGCATCATTTTCCAGATGATGCTAACAGCTAAGTATGTTAAATTTCCCAAGCTTGAGAATTATAGGAATAGGAAAAATAGAAATAAAGCTCACGTAATTTTAATGCATATATAAAACTGTGGCAATGAAGGATCCAGATAATTCTATGCCTTAAAAAAGAGGATTACTCTGTAAGTCTGTGTGAGTAATTCAAAATTTGATCCTTAGATTTTTTTTAATATGTGTAAATAGACTGTCATGCACACAATAGCTACAGAGCCACTGCAGATGTCTTACAATGTTTACTCTATTACAGTGCTTACTCCACATCTCAAGTTTATGGTATACAGGCAAAATGATGGAACAGTCCATTTCCCTGCCATGACCCAACCGAGTCAACTTTCTTCTGTCTTTGCTTTTCAGTGTCACCTTTCTGTCTTCCACCTGCCCTTAAAAATCCCCCCATTTTGGAAAATTAATTTTAACTTAAGTAATTTTGGTACAGCGCAGTTTAGAAAGGGTTGTGGTGTCAGCACAGGCATGGTAAGGTGCACCAGTGCAGACAGGAAGCTGCATGCAGTTACAATGACCAGAAGAAATAAACTAGCACTAAAGTTCTATTTAAGGAGACCATTGTGGTCATCGTCCATGTGGATGAAAAGAGCCTTGAAAACCATCTCATCGCATACATGACTTGAATACAGAAGGCATTAAAAGTTGAGCATTGATTTGGAAAAACACAAAAGGTCAGATTAAAAGGTTTTTGACTGAAAGGCACGCTATTTCAAAATAAAAGATCAGAAGATGGTGTTGAAAGAGTGCCCCTATAATCATTTTAGGATCATTTGTCAGTACTTCTATTGGGCACTAAAAAAACCCTAATCTTCTTAAGCAAATCATTCTTTCAGCAGCTTTAAGGTGAAAGAGCTAATTATGTGTGCCCATAGGTTAAATTCCTGAAGTAGAAATGTTCTACCAGGGAAGTCAGGTTAGCTGTTAGAGTGTTTATATGATAAACATATTTTTTTACTTTATCTTATTTATTTGTAATTCATTCTCTTAACCCTAGCAGCTATTTTGCAGGGTTCATGTGCACATGAATAGCTGAATTCAGAAAGTTTTGTATGAGTGCAATACTCAGCTTCCTAAGTATAATCTATGTAGGTAAAACATCTGCACCCCTGCATTTAGAAAAGAAGATCATTATGCACTGATCTGAATTTAAGGAAAAGATTCATCTCTCACTTTACTAAGCACTTCTATTGCTACCCTCCTATTCTCATAATCCTTAAAGCAATTCACTACTACTAATGAAGAGGGGTTCCAGATTCTTCTATTCTTAACAAAAGGGGTTTTAAGTTCAGTTGATTTTTTTCACCACAGATGATAGATAATTGGCAATTTGAATGGGAGAAATGCAAATGTTCTTAGTCTGTGAAATCCTGTTACTTTTAATTCCCTACAAATTTGACAACTACTATGATCCTCAGTAAGAATGTAGAAATTTTCAGATCATTCAGAAGGAGACGGCTTAAAATTGCATTCCTATCATGAAGGCAGTTCAGAAGCCAGGTAGATGTGTGATTATTGGCCCAGCTCACTCATTAAAACTCCATTAACGCCTCTCTTAGTGCCAGTTGCTGTCAGCTGGTGGTTTGACCTCCTACACCCTGCTGATGAGGACAAACCTCCTTTCCTTTCTCTTGCAGAACTTCTGCCTGTAATAGGTACTCAAGGGAACAAGCCGAGAAATTATTAACACTTTCATTAATTTTAGGCTGAGATTTTGTCTTGCAGCATATTGGTTCAGATCTATATTCCTTCTAGAGGAAATAAAAGCAGAAGGTGAGATGCAGCTGTAGACCAATCATATTTATGTCCACATGGAGAAAGCTGGGATCCAACTGAGAGGCTGGCCATTTGGAGAGTCTCAAATCCTACACCTAGGTTGTTCTGTTGAGTATGTTTCAATGCTCTGATATGCTCATCTGTTTCTGTCACACCAAAAAGCTTTTTCAGGTAGACATCATCTGGGAATGTTGTCTTTGCAAGGAAAGCAGAGTCAATGAAGTCAGATGTTCACACCATCAGATGCTACTATATTCTGCTTAGCAGAAGTCAGTCTTTTATATTACATTTAAAATTTATTTTTTAGTTTATATAAAAGTGCTTCTTCCTGCTTAGAACAGTAAGGTTTTTAATGACATTTAGAAATAAAATATTTTAAAAATTGATTCTGTCTTCCAGAATGTTCCTGCACTTAAAAACTTTAAACTGCTTACTTCTGACTTCATTTGATCATCCTTGGCTCCTACATTTCAATTCAAGGGACAATAAGGGGTTCATCCCTATCCCATCCCTTTGGTATCCAGCTGTATATATATGAGTACATCTGGGTATGCTTTCCAAATATATCTCCTAAATGAGGTGTTTAGCACAACTGTGCAGCTGTGCAGTCTCTGCTCCTGTGGGAGGCTATTCCATACTTACAGTATTTGTTGTCCTTCTATTAGCTATTACTGGTTTTTAGTATACCCTTTTGAGATGAGTGATCTAGAACTGCACATAGTTAAGGATATATTTTATTTAATCCTAATTTTTCTCCTAAAGGTCTGATAAAACTTACTAAAACACATAAAGCTGCTCCTTGGAGCAATGGGAACAGCTTCCATCCACGCTCAGCACAGTTTGAAATGACTGGGGAAGGCAATACCTACCTTCACCCTAACCTGCCAGCAGATGCATCAGATGCTGTGTTAAGCCAGGCATTTTTGATCAGGTCATCTAGCATCTTCCCTTCCATAGCTTGGATGGCAGCTATCCCACAAAGACAGCTAAAAAGGCATGGCTTTCTTCCTATGGAAAAGAAGTTTCCGGAAGGAGACATGAAGTCTTTCTTCTAGGAGTCAGAATGTGCTTCAGATTCAGCACTGAATTTCCCTGGGTCCTGAGGGCCTGCAAGTCTGATTAGTCCTGACACTCCTTGTGCCAGGTTCCCCCTTTCCTGCCCATGGTGTTCTGCCTGATGCCTGGGGCTGGGCCTGGCCCAGGCCCCCTGGCCATCCTGCACCTGTCTGGGGCAGTGGAACAGGCTCTGGCCATGGCATGGTTGCATGACAGACAAAAGATTTTCTACTTCATGAAACTCAAGTTTCAACATGCACCATTTATGATACATGCTACAACCAGGTCATATAATTAATCCCAAAATTTCCTTTGTAAAGCCACTTCGTTTTACACCTTGCAAATAATGCCTTTTAGATAAATAGTTGACAAATTCTTAAACTGTGTTACTTAAAAAATCCTGAAAAACTACAGGGCAAAGTTCACCATCTCACACTGTCAATAAGCCTAAATCTTGTCTAGACACCTGATACAGATAATAGTTATCTCCTACCAGCAAGTCCAAGGCAAAGAGTAGTTTTCTGTTTCACAACAATTTCAGAAAAACACACTCAGACATTTTAATAATGCCTCAAGCAGCCCATCAGTTGCTTATTGTCCCAGAATGATGTATGATATAATGTTACTGTGAGTTAACCCTTCTCTATTTGTTTTTCCCAAGGGGAAAAAACAATATACTCCATCAAATTATAAATCTCTCTTAGAGATCAAGAGTCCTCTATCTCTCCTTTACTCAAAGAACCTCTCAGAGCAAAGCAAGGGAAGTAAATCTTGGGATGTGTAGAGCAAAAGAAAATTTTCCAGATATAAAGAAACCTTGGGGCTGGATGCTTTCAACAAGTATGTTAAGAGAAATGTGAAGGAGAGATTATTTTGGGGGATGGATGGCTGCTATATGAGAAGGGGTGATTGGTAAGATTGATACTCTGTGGAGTGGTGTTAAGAAAGGCAGGAATGGAGAGAGAGATGATCTGAGAAGGAAACAGTGCTCGTAAAAAGAATGATTTTGGGAAATGAATAATACAGGAGGAGAAAGTGAGAGATAAGAAACTGTGTCTGTGTAAATTGTCGTCACCCCATTTCACTCACCATTTCTCAGCATATTTTCAGTGTATCAGTTCAGAGTTCAGAGTTTTACTCACCCACTGTTACATTTGCTTGAAGGAACCAAACCAGTCAGTTTCTGAAACAGCAGTTCTGTTGAAAGCTGGGTGGAGATTCTTGTCAGCTTGACTGGCAGGAGCCAGCTGAGATACTTCAGGGAATATATAGTACCATGGGGTGTGGGCTGTCAAGGAACATGCTGATTAAAGGGCAGTTTAAAATAAAAGACAATCTAATGGAAAAAAAAGCATGATTTGGGTTTATCTCACAGTGAGTGCAGACTCAGTGTCATAGTATTCAAACTGGCTCTAAGATTTTATTTTATCCTCTTCCTTTTAAAAAGAAGCCAAAGGATTTATTCTGCTATTAATTTATAGCAGATTTTTAGTATTTTTAAATCAGAAAATAGGAGAAAAGCATTGTATCAACCTTCCCCCTTCTCTCCACATCATGCATTTTTATTTTCCATTTTTATTTTACCCTGAATTCTTAATTTCACCTTTTATTTGAAGGCATTCCTCTCTCTGATGCTGAGAACCATCCTATGCAGCAAATTACTTGTGTCCCACTAAGCCAGAACTGTGACCTTTTAATGTCAGCCGTCCCAGTCAGAGGCCCTGCCATGGTCCTTTAGTGCTCATCCCTGCCTGTCCCTGCCCTGGGGACTGTCCTTCAGCTTTGCGTCACTGCACTGGCATTTCTTTCCCATCTTGCTGGTACAGAAAGAGCTCTGTAAAGTAAAACTGCAGGGCAGAGGTCCAGTTTCACTGTAGAAACATAGGTTCATAAACTCACTGCCTCATTTTTTGATTGAGCTCAGCCCTTCAATGCTTGAGAGCTCTCCAATATGGGCTCAAGAGTGTCAGAGCAAGAAGAGTTGTGCCCAAAGCTTGTCTGACTTGAATTTACCCAACAAAGACCTTAGCAAGCAGAAGAAAAATAAGTTTGCAGAAGACTGGTATATTGTCTTTGGCAAAGCAGCTGGTCTACAGCTGATACTTTTTCCCCTGAGGACCTTTTTGATGCTGAATCTGTTCAGGAACTGTGAAGTGATTTGTTATCTTCAAAGGACAGGTTCGTCTTTAGTGCTTTTAAGGCTTAGTTGAGCAAACAGATGAAGTGCTATTCCTAAAATGCAGTAAAAAGTGGTGCTCTGTTCAGAATTGAAAAAATTCTAATGAATTGAAAAATGAGAATCAGGTGAATGAGAAAACTTCATCCTTGAAGACTTCTCCCTCCTGCTCCATATATTAAAGCAATGCAGATGTAGAAGGTAAATCCCTTACTGTGTGGTACAACTATGTTTAATGCTGTGGTCTCTTTAGCTAACATCAGGAAATAATTGTAAAAATACTATATCAAAGGTCTTTACTTTGTCACATGCAGTGTTTGCATTTTAACATCATTTTCTTCCAATGTTACAATGCTGAGAAAGGATACATGGAAAGAACTGATAAGCATTTCTAGTGTCAGAACTTCATCTGTCACTGGTATTTATGAGTCTCTTTTATGTTCTTCACTCTAATAGATGAGGCAATTTTCTGTGCCTTCTAACACTCCTGTTTTCAGACAGAAATTTGTACAGGTAGAACAATTCATAATTCAGTTTATTATCAGCATAATTGTCCATCCAAGGGTAAGAACATCACAAGAAATTTGATTCGAGGATTTAAATTGCTTCTAGGCATTAGGAGATTTCCAGCCTGTCATGTTTTTAACAATTGAGTAAAGAATAAAATAGCGTATTGTGCTGAGGTTCTTGTTGATAGACCATATGTGGCTGTGAAAGAATGTTGAGGTAAGATCAGAGCCAGACAGACAAATTCACAGAAAGTATGTGTGTGGGAAGGGCATTTGATTTTATATGCCATGAAGTCTAGCCACAAAGGTTATCAGAGAAACCCGTGTAGGCACAGAGTGCACTGAAACAAGGTGTTGAGTCTAAAGAACTGCTGCTTTCCAGAAATACACATGGAGGAGAAACTGAAAATTGTGTCACATTCCTGGTGTTCTGTGTTTTAAAAAGCACATTGACACATGCTTGCTATAAAATGATGCAATATGCATTCCTTATTCCAGAACATCAAATTGCTACAATTCATACAAATCAGATTCCAGTAGAGGCTGCACATACAGGCACACATATATCATGCTCACTTCAGAGCATATCTCTGACCTGTCTCTAGTTACCCAGAATGTCTGAGGCAGAAGGACTTTTCCAGGGCTCTTTGTTAGCTCTTCATGGCAAGATCTCTGCATTGGATACCTACATTCATGTGGAGCTGCTTATCTCAGCTACAGACAGATCATTCTAGTGGAGCGTGGAAATTTGCATGACAGTACTAATAGGAATCAGAATGTGGGCATAATTTACTGCAGTTTTTTTCCTTTAAATGGCTTAATTATCTATAAAAACAGAGTCATTTAGAGTTTAAATAAAAACAAATCTCTACTAATAGACTCTTGAAATGAATATGGTTCTTTTCAGGGTTCATAATTACTACATCATATAACTTTATTCCATAGATGTTTCTTTTGTGTCTCTTGGTAAGCACAGTAGACTAAACAGAATTTACTAGAAGTACTAGAATCACTAGATTATTCTGGTATATTTTAGTGGGAAATGTGCAAAAGACTATCTTATGGGGTTTTAGATATGATATAATTTAATGGATAAAGGATGGTTTTCCAGGGCAAAAAACTAATAGGAATAGAAATAGACAGAAAGATGAGTATTTCCCTTTAAAAGCTGAGGTATTCCTGATTCAGAACTACTTATGAAAATCAGGCCTGCTTGAAAGCCATACATGAAGCTAACTACAGAGACCTCCCAAAAGAAAAGAAGACTTGGGTATTCTAAATGCTTTAAAGTAGAGCCAAGCTCTCTCTTACCCAGTTCATGAGGGTCAGGATATTCCAAGCCAAGCACACTTACAGCCCCATCCACTAGCAGATACCCTGAGGCTGGCTTTTTCTAAGCAGTTTTAATGTTCTCAGCCAAGCTACAACAGAGTCCACAGTAAATAATGTGGGCAGTTCAGGCGTGGCTTTCCCAGCCTTCAGCCTGCTTTTAATCCTGCTATGTGAGTAGGGAGTTATGTGTGGACATAATTTGCAATTCCATGTTTAGGAATTTTTGGGGTCTATGCCTGCTTTTCTTAAAACCCAAGGAAATTGCTGGCTAGAAAAAGCATAAAAAATATTATGGTAGCAAGAAGAAGGACACTGAAACTGAGATTACTGGTGCAACCTCAATTCAATTTTCTTCTGTGTTGCTGTTATTATACAGCCCTTTATTAATTATTTTCCCACAGGAAATGTGAAGGATGTATAGAGTTCTGAGGAAGACTTAAGAATTGTATAGTGAAAGAGGCTTTGTGTTGTGATCTGTTCTTATGATGGAGGGATCCATAGAGAAAGGAAAAATGGTCTTTTGTTTCAGACAGTTGAATACAGAATTGTAAAATGTGGAATAGCAGCAGCTGAGTTCTGTGGGACTAGATTCTGTCCTTGCCTCCAGTGTAAAATTCCTGTGTAGGAAACTTGTCAAGGCATTTACCCACAGATTTTTTACAAATGTGTCCTCCCTTTTAAGGAAAACTTTTTTGAGACCCTATCTTCGGCAAAGTGTGAACCATGAACTAAAATTTAAAGTAGAAATACACTGAATTTCCTTTTTTTGAAAATTCAGTGGTAAGGATCAGATCCACCCCCCCATCTGGAGAGAAATGATTCTTTCATTTTCTAAAGTGTTTGAGAAAAATTATTTACTGTTTGTGAGGTATGTCTGGTACTGTAATATAGTAAAATGTTAATAAGGAAACCAAAACATCTCTTCAGAGCAGTGTTTTAACTCTTGCATGGAGCCTAGAGCTGTGCATGGAATGCTAAATGTCAAAGGATGCTTTCCATAGCTACCTGTCTGGTGTTAGTGGCTGTTCTATCCCTTGGGTGAGAGTACAGATTCACGGGAACAAAGTATATACCAATATTATTAAAGTTATTTCCTAACACATTGTCACAATGGCATTTGGTGGCATTTTCTAACTCTGAGATTTCTGATTTTCTGAATAAGCACTGATAGTCACTCATAGTACCTTAACTTATAAATAAAACATCCCAAGGCATCTAAACAGCGCAACTTTTTTGCATATATGATCTCTTTTCAGCAGTAGCCCCAAAGGAGTAATTTATTTTCATTGAACAAGCATTTGTTATTCAGAAATACTTTGAGAACCTGATCTAATCACCAGTGATGTGTTAAGTATCACACTTGTTCACAAAAGGTGATGGAGCTGACTGTTATGATGTGGCCCTCAGGTCACAGTTTAAATTTTCTTAATGTGTATAGTAATTATCTCAGACAAAGAAACACGCAGTCATAAGATGTATAAGATGTTAACTTCATTTGCTGCCAATTTGAGCATCAAATCCAACAAATATGCTGAAATTTCTGTATTTTTCTATCATTCTGTAATTTTATAGCCACCTGCAGTATCTGTTTAGGTGTGTTTTAAATTGTGAGAGATAATTGAATAAAAGTGACAGAATCAAGGGGAGCTAAACACAGAGTTCTGAAGGTAAAAACACTCTGCCATTGCCCTTTTGATCCAAACCGTGCCTTTGTCAAGCAGAAGGTGATTCAAGAGAATAAGAACTCCTGATTTAAATAAATTACAAGATAAAATGAAACAGCAGGTGAGGAAACTTCCATCATTATGGAAATAATGCTACCCCTTGTATGTATACTACAGCTGTCTAAATCTCCAAATGAAGGTATTAACTCAGATCAAAGATATTCATACAAATGGAACAGGAAGGCCAAAACTCAAAGCATTAAAGCAGGTAACTATAGGCATTGACAGCACAATGGTTTGTATTTAAATCAACAATAGCTCTGGTATCCTGTTTCTGGGGCCTATGGCACCTTTCTTTCAAAAGGATTTTCTGAAATATCCAGAAAGGAATTGTTTCAAGTCTTTGAACCACTTAGGCAGACATAAGGGTTCAGCACCCAGACTGTAGCAGGGTGTCCGGTTCCTCTGATGGGGCTTTGAAACCCATCCTGTTCTGTGAGAAACACAAAGGATGACCAGCAGGCTTTGCACTGGGACTTAGCAGATGCATGCTCCTGAGCATTACTGCTGTGACCTTTGGCAGCTCTCCTAAATATGTCCAGCATTTAATCTTTCAGCACCTACGTTTCCTCCTCTTCTTCTGTGTTTTGGCATGACTGACTGAGCAAGCCCCTGATCCAAAAGTGAATGATGCAGTTAACTGTGCATCTTAATGGAGTTGACTCAGAAGATACGGATTGGCTGATGCTTGAAACTTACTTTGTTAATGTAAAGTATTTCTCACGTGATGGATAGCCTTGAATTAATTTGATAAAACATTGATACTCTTTTCAATTTTTAATTATTGAGATTACTACAGATGATACTGAGCAGTGTGGGACTGCACAACACAGATTGTTCAATCAAGCCTTTGGAGCACCATATGCCCTGCCTGAGCACAATCAAGTACCTCAAAATGAAGTCCCTGAAATTCTAAACTAGAGGTTTTGAAGATCCATGTCCTTTGGTACTTTGGTACCTGATTTGGGGCTGTAGGGTGACATATGCTGGGCTGGAATTTGTCGTCTATACTCTGTGTAACTTCTTCCTTCATGGTTTCTACATGGTTTCTTTAAAACTCATGGATCAGCCATTCCTTTCCTCAACATACTTGCAGAAGACAAAGAACTGACCTAATATATTTGTCCTCAACTTGCAAACATTCAGATCCAGAACTCCTCTCCTAATTACTCTAGAGTGGATTTATCCTCTATTTCTTTGTGAAACAGTGCCACTCTGCTGATAAAGAATTCACAATTCATTGTAGTAATAGATGGCAGCAAGAGTGAGCACAATTTTGTAGACTGATGACAAGATATTCCTCTGGAAGAGAGGATACCTGCTAAAAAGATTGCTTGTGATTTTCACTCAGGATTTATTTAATTACAAACAAAATTTATTATCTTATGGACAGTGTGGGAAACGAAGCAAGGGGATAGAAACAGTCAGGCTAAGGGCAGGTCACTGGTTTTATGACTTGGTTAGCTGCAATGCTGGGAATGGACTGGTTTATCATCCAACAGGATTAAGAAGAGACAAAATCATGCAAAAGAAAATGTAGAAAGTAAACTTAGGAATAAAAAATAAATCATCATCTGTTCAGAAAGATGTTAGAAGTTAGTTTTCTTTGGCATTTACTTAATGCAAACCCATTACTTTGTGGAGGGAGTAGGCGTAGGTTAAAGGCTAGTAAGTTCTATTCCCATGTAAACTTAAAGCAAGATAATAGAAATCCCATACTACAACTTTTTTTGCTAGCACAAAACCCTTCTTACTTTTATGACAATGGCCATGGCATTGCATTATTTGAAGTACTATTCTTTGCAAGTATTGGGCTTCCAGTGCTTGGCAATCCAACATCAGGGCATTAGGGTTCCCTGCCAAAGCATTGGCACACTTCAGCCTGGCTAAGCCCAAAACAAAGACACACTTCAACAGGAGCTCTTTTGACCCTGTCTTCCTGCCAGTGCTGCAGTAGGTAATTGATAAAAGGTCCAGTTTTGTAGCTAAAGTCAGACTTCAGTTTTGGCTTTAGTATGACCGTTATCCAGGCAACATATTTGATTTGATTTCCTAACATATTTGTTAGGAAGTCATCCCGGCACCCATCAGGGAAATGTGAATTTACTCAGTAGTGTGAGAACTTGAGTAGAACAAAGATGATTATGCCCTCTTATGTCTGAATTTGAATTCTAGGATTTGTCTTTGAAAGATTACATATTCATCTGAAGTTTTGCACTTTAAAGTACAAAGGCTCCTAGAGAAGATACTCAAACCAAAAATGGCAGTAAAAATGCATGGTACACATGGATGCATAGCAAAAGACTGATACTGCTGAAAAGATAAATAGATACAGGGATATTACACTGCTGCTGAGGACATGGAATGAGATTTCTAGATTGCAAGATATAGCAAATATGTACTTCAAACAACCACCCACGGAGCTGTGATGTTTTTGCAGAATGTGACCTGCTTGTGAGGAAATTTCTTGTAGCAGTTTTGGATTTAATTAGGGGTGCAAAGAACAGCTGAAAGATTTGCACACATAAAGTACTCCAGCAGAAATAGAATGGAAAATAAAAATATCATTATTTTGAAACCGTGGAAATCTTTGAAAGATTAAAACCTGTAAGATAGCAGAGATCATGAGCAAATATTGCAGGCAGCTGCAAAGAAAGGGATTTCTAAATTCAAAACTGAGGAAATGCATTCTAATTCTGCAGAACTGGAGAGAGTTTCAGTCAGTTTACCTTCATGATGTCAAGATTAATATTTTTTTGTATCTATAAAACCTCACTAAAACTACCCATTTTTGTAGCTCAGATGCTGTATGGTCTCCTCCTTTACAAAAGATGTCTTCACTGGGGAAGAAAGTTTTACTTGACCTTTATCTCTGATTGAGAGCATTGTTCTTAGCTTAAGTCTTGATTTGTTCTCATGGCAATAATCTTGAAGTTACTGTGGACTTAGACCATTTTTTTCTCTCCAAAACCCTCCCTTTGAATGAATTTCCTGTCACATATTTCAGAAAGTTGATTAATAATTCTTCTGTATCTCTTAGCTTACATTATTTTTGTCCTTTTTTTTTTTTTTTTTTTTTGTCCTTTTTTTTTTTTTTTTTTTAATTGTCTTCAAATCCTTGGTCTGTAAATGTAAATGGATTAAGAATGCTGAAATGAGATAGTTTTATGCTTTCAGAAAATATTTTTATCTACTGTGAAAGCACACAATGGCCTTCCTCACCAAGATGTATGAAAGAGGATAATGAATTTTCATAATATTTATATATTTTTATAGCACAACCCTACAGATTATATGTGTAACGTCTTTTGAGAGACTGGGAGGTTGTTGAGAAATACCCAACTGGTGGCAAAATCGTGAAATATGCTGCCCATGTATCCATACTGCCATAATTACTGAAAACTGGGGACAGTAGCTTTTCCTAGGGAAGGTGAAGGAAAACAAGACAGAACGACTTTGAGTGAATTTGCTGGAATTCGTTTTCTTCTATATGTAACTTTCCAACAATTTTTTTCCTGCAGCTCTCTCTCTAAAATGTCAAGGATTTATTGATCTTTAAATCTTTTCCCTGGATTTTTAATTTTAGTAAAATATTATGGAAAGAAGATTATATCAGAAGAGAAATCAAAGTTCCAGAAAGTGGTCATACAGATTTGTTGATAAAAATATATCATAATTGCATCAGAAAACTTACGGAAATTTCTTAAATGACCACTATGAGCACATTTTTCAATGGCCAGCATATTCAAGATACCAAAATCAGTGGAAGAATGTTTTCAGTCATATTGCTGATTAAAAAAAAAATTAGAACACCTGTGTTTTCCCTACTGTGACTGATTATGTTAGTGACTGGAAAAACAGCAATTTTTTTGTGATTAAATTATATTAAATGATCTCACGTGAACTACATTTTCTGCTGTAATATAGTTCTTGCAAAACCACTTAAATACATTGTGATTTTGGCATATTAACCCTTAGAAGATATTTTGGTTCTATTAAATCAATTCCTGAAGTGCCCCTAAGAGTTCTCTCCAATTTAGGAAAAATGTCATCTAGAAATTTTACACTCTGTTTAGAAAGACACTGAAAAAGATCTGACGTGAGCAAAATACTTTTTAAAAATCTACCTTCTTTTCCATAGGAGGTGTGGGATGGTTAAAGAGAATCACTATTCAGTCATCAATACTTACTAAAGAGGTCAGAACAATAATTCAGCATACATTTAAAGCTGGGAGGAGAGACCAAAGCTTCACACTTGGCGTCTAGAACATTCACAGGGAGGTAAAGGAGCTCTGGGTTCTCCTCCTATTGCCAAGAACTATGTACAGCTTTCATTGACAAAAACACTGAAATCATGTCAAATTAGACCACAGGCTCATCCAGGTCCACAGCCCACCTCCAACAGTAGCAGGTGCCCAAGGAGATTAGAAACAGGCTAGGAATGCACTAGTAACTCCCCAGAATATTTTCCTGCCTGCCACCAATTTGTGGATGAGGATATCACTTGTCAAAGACACCCTTTTCTTCATTTGCCTCAACTGAGACGTGTTTCCTTTGTTCACTTTCCCTGGAGAAGTAAGAGATTTTTATCAACAGAAACATCTTGTGGCACCAAGTCCTCCAGCTCCACAGAGCTGTGAGCAGTGGGAAGAATGAACTCCTTGTTTGCTGTGAGCCTCTCTCCCTCATCTGAGGCTTCATAGTGCTGTACTAGAAAAGGCAACAAACAGTCATTCCTTATTCACCTTATCTGGGCCTCTTAAAGTTTTGTAGTCCACATCCATATCACTCCTTGGTCATATCCAGTCTGAAAGTTTTTGTCTGCCTTGTTCTTTCCCATCGGAAAATTGTTCAACAACTTTGAAGATCTTTGTTATTCTTCTATGACCTTTTCTTATTTCAGTCTAGTCTGAGCAGAGCTAATTGTCTTTGGTTGGCTTTGATTCATCAAGAAAACAAAAATTAGCTGTTGTTATTCACTGCAGATCTAAATATCTAAGAAGAAAGGAGTTCTACTCCCTTTTCCTGCCTTCCATATAGGCTTTCAGCTTTCATTGTTGTTATAATAAATAATTAGTTTCTTTCTAACCAGTAAAAAATATATCAGTTGGTGTTTAGAACTGCATTGCAATTATCCATTCCAAAAGAAATCAGCTATTGCCAACAGTAAAACATTATAATTTACTTTTATTATGTTTGAAGTTATATATTTTACTTTCTTGCAGTAACATTTGCTAATCAGCATTAAAATAAAGAATTAATGCAGTAAAACAGTATACAATAGCAGAAAAAATATTAAATCACAAATATTTTTTTCTGTATTTCAGCAGAAATCTAATTTTTCCAGCATCCTCCTTGAAAGGCTGTAACCCATAATTTTTAAGATTCTGCATCAGGATGCCGTATAAAAGGCCATGAAACTCCTCCTTGTGGCTTTATATTTTTTAATTCTTAAAAAAATGCTGTCTACCTTGCCTACTTTAGGCATCAGAAGCCCCAGACTGGTGTCTCTGGAGTGTCCATTGTGCAGCCAGGGCTAGGGGCCAGGCAGGCAGCAGTGGGACGGGGACAGGCACCACTTTGCAGGTTTGATGTTGCTCTGCATTGTCTCTGAGAGGACCAAGAGCCAAACTTACCACCCTGAATCACACTCTGGGAAACAGATGCTGAAGCCAATGATTGCAAAGTTAGCAGCTGAGAAGTTTTCACATAGTTCAGTGCCCAAGTTCCTTTTTGGGTCTAGGTCTGTCTTAGAATGTAGAGTGCAGGGCAACAGTTACCACATTCTTCCACAGGAGCTTTGATGTACATCTTGCATCCTGCTTAGCAAAGGATAGGGAGTGGGAGGCTGCCTGGCCTTAAAGCCTTTTGAACTATCTCCATGTTTAACTCTTTTTTGTAAATGTTCCAGATATGAAACAAACCAAACCAAACATGCAAACAAAAACAAAATCAAAGAGACACAACAACAACACCCCCTGCCAAAAGAACCAAAAAACCAAAGAACCTAGAGAACTCTGTAACAAACCCCTATCTTAAAAGGAAGGATAAAAAAAATAGCAATTTATTATTTCAACAAGTGAAAAACATTGGAAATCAAAGAACCGACTCAATTTTGAGTAATATTAATGTTCTTTTCCTCTGATACTGCCTTTAACTCTTGATATATCATGCCTCTGAGGAAAAGTGGTATTGCAGAGTCTGGTAGTAATTATTAGATAAAGGTTGCAATTGTGTGCTTGCTTGTGTCCCCCCTCCCCAAAAAGGTCTGATTGTTAAAACATTCTCTGAAAAAGCTGTTTCAAGCTTTTCTGCTATGCTAGACTTCATCCGTGGTGATTAGCAGCCTCTTTCCTTTGAAGATTTAGTGCAAGCAAACTATACTTCTGTGACCTTTCATTTATGTTCTGAACTCTGAAAATTCTTGCTTGGCACAAAAGAAGAAATGCACATGCCAGCCTGACAAAAGGAAAAGAGCTTTCTCAGATGGACAGATATAAATCAGGAAGCAATTCCTTATCCTTGCCTATTTAGATATTCACTTTTTCTAGCCCAGGGAATATAATTTATCTTTAGAAACTGTCGTTCAGAGTTTGCCCTCACAGTTGAGCCTTGAGCATGACACATCAGAAATTTGTTTTCAGTTTATGGCTCTGATTTAGATGTGCTGTAGAGCCTGGTCAAGTGACCAGTGACAAGAGTACATAATCAGTCCTAATAGAGATCAAAAGATTGACTTTTAAATCTGAGTGAGTCACTGTCAGGATGCTAATCTGAACTGGGCACTCTTTATAGGTACAGATTCATGTTCTCATTATGCAGACAGGATAGGTCAGATAAGTTGTGTTGTTACTTATTTATCTTCAGCCTATATCCCCTATGGAGAAGCTCCAAGATGACGGGCCCTACTTAGCATTGGCCTCTTAAAAATAAACCTTTTGGTGAAGAGTCCTACTAAAAACTTATCTGGTGCTATGGGTAAAAATTAGGTAGTAACTTTCTATTCTTTGCATGCTTTTTCTTTCCAAATTGGGCTGTACTGGTGAAAAATAAATGCTTTATCATGTGAATTTGCAGTGCCCATCATGGCTGGAGTGTGGAGGGGAAACTCTGATTCAGGCAGGGTTCTTACTTCTCAAAAAAACACAAATAATAAGCCATGGCCACAGACTTCAGTGGAAATAACGTTTTTGAATATGATGTACCCCAAAGACATTGTAGTATTGTTAAAGGGTACCAGGAAAGATCACAATGCTCCAGAAAACAATCCTTATGGCTGAGAATTTTACATACTGAATCTTTGGGAACTGTAAAAGTTCATCTGTAAAATCTGTGTCTCTTTTGTTTTCTGAAGTCAGAAAGTTGACTTAACACCAAATACATCACTGAAGAGAGGTTGCTGAAATTAGATTTTTTATTTCCAGGATGCAATTACTGGAAATGTAGAAGAATTACTTGTGATACATAGAGGGGCTTGCCTCTTGCCATAGGCAATCCATGTCCAGCTCTCTGAAAATGCATAACATACCACCTCTGATGGGTAACCAAAATAATTCCATAATTATTTTCATTTTGGAAGAGCTTTGTTTATGGAAAAATATTTCCAAATATCTACTTTACTTTTCTAAGATCCTGTTACTGTGCCGTAAGATGACACATGTATTGAATCCCTTTCTGGGGCTTTTGTAAAGTTTTTAGTTGATAATTATTTTCCATTAACCTGAGTAAGTCTTGTTTCCAATCTCCAGTGTTGGAATGAATTTAATTTTTCACAAGTATTTGTGAAAATAGTTTTATTTTCTATCCTCTTTGGTGATTTATAAATATTTCATAACTCCCTGTTGTTATCTACATTTTTTTCCTTATGGAGAACCAGCAGCATACTACAGTTAATCAATTTTCTTTGACTATTCATGAATGGATAAATCATATAAATTATTTCCATCTGACTCATCTAAGAGAGAGCATAAGGCATAACTCAAAATATTTCCAGACAATTAAGAGGGTGAAGTTACTGAAGTTCAAACACTTCTACCGTTTGCCTCCATTACAGAATTGAGTTAAACTGGTCCAGGCCAGTCCTGGTAGAACTAGTGCGTGAGAACATGCAGGGAGGTTGGTTAGTGTGGTTTGATAGATAATATGCCTTCCTCTCAACAACAGACATTGTCCTTTCTTTCTTAAAACTTCACTCTCAAAAAATAAAATGCTGTGGAATGATAATTCTGGTCTAGTGGGAAATGCTTGCTTATGATGTTGCATCTGGTGAAGAAACAGTCATTTTGACAAAAGAAGAGCTCTGGGAAAAGATTTCACCTGCTAAGGTAGATGAAGATTTTTTAAAAAGTGAAAAAAACATGAGATAGAACTGGAGAAAGAGAATATAGAGAAAAAAATTTAACACTAATATTCTGGAGTGAAGTGACATGGGAAAGAAAGGAACAAAGAGAATGAGCTAAAGAGAGTGCAGGACATAAAATCAATGTGTAAATGTTTCGAAAGGTTTTTCAGAGGAAAGACATGGAAAATAAAAATACAAATGAATAAAGGAGATTGAATCATGTGTTCTGAGGTATTTAGAGATCAATTTCATGCAACATGATGAAAACCTTTTATTTATAACAGCACACTCTGCCAACACTTAAATAAGTCTGAGCTGATTCCATTAACATCAGCAGCTTTCTATGTAGCAATTTTCAAATTAAAAAAAGTCAGAAAAGTCAGATGACTCCCCTGGAATTCATGAGATATGCAGCCGTGTAAACTAAAAGTAGAATTCAGCAAGGCCAGTTGAGTCAGTGCCAGTAATAACAATTTTCTGTGCTATTTTGGGATTAGTGTCATAAAGATAGGAGGTTTGTTCAAACCTTACTTTGTGGTGTTACTTTCATCATCCTAAGAGGTGTTTAAAAAAATATTTTGTAAAAATACAAAAAATAAATCAAAGTCTGACAATTTCTGCTAGTTATGTTTGTAACAAAATCTAATATGTACTTACTAGATAAACATTTATTAATTAATTCTCACTCAGCTAGTTATATACCCTCACATTTGAATATATAAGCTACTTTTTTCTTCACATTTTTTAGAAATATTACTCATAGAAGATATTCACGTGTGCTTTTCCCATGTTTTCCTTCTGGGATCAAGGGTGCCCCGAGGGTTACTATGCTCAATTTGTCTTTCTTGCTGGAGATTGCTGCAGGTCCTAGAGACCATCCCTCTGAAACGGGAACAAAGGCAACATTTGAGCATATCCTTTCTAATTGAACAAAACAGTGGGAAAGAAAATTCCAGGCTCTGGGGCTGGGGTGAGAGGCTGGAGTGTAGAAAGAGTGTTAACTTCTCTTTATACTCTTTGATACACAGAACAGAGATAAATAAAGAGCAGCTATTGTCCCACAGATGTACTCTGAGCTAAGCCTCTATCAATCCAATCATCATTGCATTAATGAAGTAGGATAAAGAGATTGCCCCGAAAAAAGAGCCATAAGTCACTTTTCCCAGCTCCCTAATAATTTCCTTCCTTGGTTTTCTTTTATTGCAGTGGCCCTATTATTAGATGCCAAAAGTTCAGAGGATTTGGCAGACTGCTGCTACCATGTGGCAGCCCCCTTTGGTGCGCAGTAGATACGTTGTGGGTTTACATTGTGTATGTCCTTTCCACATGCTTGAATCGGAGGACTCTTTTTATCCCATGCAGTGCTGAAACACTGCCGCACAACTGCAGCTGGAGCCCTAAAGAACACCATCAGCATGAAGGCCAACCCTCAGAGCAACTTTATTGGGCAACAAGGAAAGATTTTAAAAAGAAAGGAACTAAAAAGGGCAACAAACATACCGGGCTTTTTGATTTCCTTTATCAGAAGTGGGGTTTTCCAGTAGGGCTGTGGACTTCACTTGCCAGTGGCCTTTATTATTTTGCCAATGGTAAACACCTGAAGTACCTCTCATGTGACTAATAAAGTTCTATTCAGTATATGTTAGATTCTATTACTGTAAGAGAAGATGAAATGAGGTGTTTTCCAGACCCTGCTTGGAGGGATCATTTGACTGTTTGCAGCAAAGTGACAAATCATATCCATTAACTGTAAGATCTTCAAGTGAGGGATCTTCCATCTTATAATATATCTATCAAAAAAAAAAAAAAAGAAACTAATAAAGGAGATCATTAGGAAAAGGATAAAAACCTATTCTCATATTTTGTAATAGAAGTACTTAAAAAGCTGAGAGCAGCAAACTGTATGAATCCTTCTCTGAAAGACAATGTATTTATACTTTAAATGAGGTTGGTAGACAATTCCTACTGTGGGCATGGATAGATTTTTATTTATTCTATTATCATCTGGAGAACAAAATACTTTGTGTCAGAATTAATGTGATGTATGACTGGAATCCTCTATTTTTGTCTCTACAGTTATTATGAATTTAATCTTTAAGATTGAAAATAATTCTGTTTGCAGTTTTGTTGAACTGGGAGAGGACTTTTGAAAAAGTGATTTTTTACCTAAATTAAAGAGTTTCTTGTCCTTACCGTGTCCTTACATCTCTTCAGCCTTGCTCTCATCATCCCCGAGTAAATTCAGTTTCCCATAGGCATGAAATCTATTAAAGAGTAGCACAGTCAGGCAAGTGCTTTCTCTGAGTTTCCTTCTGTCTGGAAGAAACAGCAACTAAAGGCAGACTACAAACTTGAATATAGGCTGAAGGTGTATAAAGTCAGATTTTAAGGGGAAAAGTATAAATTAAAATACAATGCTATAATTTCTATAACACAAATTATAACATGATGTTAAAAATTATTTCTGAACACTCCCAGTGATTGAATCTCTTGACTCAGCAGAATTTTCAGTGTCATGAGCAAGCATTTGACACTAGAAAATATTTCTGAAACAGGAGTTATTAAGTCAGATCTATTTTTGAGGTGCTCATGTCATAGAACTCAACTGTGCATCCATAAATGTTCTGTAAAGAAAATACCTGAGTAGACAAATACTGGACAGACTTGTTTCTGTCTGATTTTTTTTCTGAATGCTGTTCATGCTGAGGATACACAGAACTTACTGCTTTACAAAATTTTACAAACTATTCAGTTTAAATTCTATCATAGCTAAAATATGGTCAAATTTTATGAGTAAATACTTAGCTTTTTCCTTTAAATAAAAATGAAGATGCCATGCCTGCCATGTACTGGTAACCTTCAACTCTCTCTGAAGCTGAGAGAATTCTCACTTAAAGGAGTGGAATTGGAATAGCTGAATAGAAGCTCTGCAAGAACAGTCTAAGAAGATGATGGAGTGGACTTTAACCTTTGTTAAAGTAGTGCAGTCCTTTACAGAGTCATGACTGAGATCGGAGTCTGACCTGCAGAGTAAGGAAAACACTGTCTGTCATGGTGGGAGCTGCTTGGCTAGAGGGAAGTTGTCACTGGCAATAAAAGGCAAAAGGCCAAGAAAAAATTTAGTTTCCAGGGTTAAAAAGATTTAAAAAAGGTCTAGAAAAGCCCATGGTGTAGAAAGATGCCCCAGTGTATCCTCCTATAATAGGAGATAAGGAGGGTCTAGAGTCTGACTAAAGGTGTGCCTGAAGATGCTGAACTTGAAACATTTATATTCACACCGGAGGAGAGGATCCTACCCAGAAGAAGAACTCTATGGACTTTCCTTTGTTCTCCTCAGTTACCGTAATATAAATTCTAAGGAAGATGTGACTCCTTCTTCTCCTCACACCTAGAAGGAACTTGTATTTGTGGTGGACATATAAATGAAAGTCGATTTTCTTCCTCCTCTTCCTAGAGAGGATTGTGGAGTAGCTTCCAAGCTGATGTAAGAAATGCAGATTGCTATTTACAGAAAAGCTGAAGAACATCAAGGTATCACCTGCAGAATACTGAACCACAAGAATGCTGTAAAAATGCTGAAGGAGATCTAGAGGCCTTTTTCAAAGTGATCATCTTTTATTTTTCTTCTGCTTTAGGAAAAGAAAGAGCTTAAACTTCCAGGCTTTTACATTCCCTCCCTTCAAGTCACTCTAAGACTCCCAGTCTTGTGGCTAACCTGGACATCCTGTAGGTAGGGAGGTCCAGGATGGTAGGGTGCCCAAAGCCAGTATAATGTATTAAAAAATGATGGCTCATGCTAGGGGGAAAAAAAAGAAAAAAAGAAAAAGAAAGAAACAATAATTAAGATGAGTGCATAACCCAAAATGCTCCTTACCTTGGCCCAAGTTACAAACAGAACAGCTCAATTTATATTTTCAGCACAGATGCCAGTTGAGATTTTACCTTATAAAAATTTTAGTTCACCTTGAGAGTAAAGTTAAACATAGAGAACTGCATTATGAAAGTCAAGGAAAAGACCACAAAATGATAGAAGTGCACTATAACAGATAAATAGGAGAATATCTATCTGTGTATCTATCAAAGCCCTTCAAAGACCCCATAACAAAGCGCCAGCCTGAACAATTTCCGGAAATTGAAATTCCCTTGTATCTGACTTGCCATCTGACTCTACAGAAGTTCAGCCAGAATAAAAGTAGATTCTGATGTTTATATTGTGTGGTGTCTCTTTGAGTTCACTATGAATTGGTTCTCATTTTTTACTTTCAATGCAACCTTAGATGGTAATGTGAAACATATTGAGTGTAAAATGTTCATGAACTGAACAAGCATAAGAGCTATCTAGAAACTTGGAGCTCAGAATTGAAACCAAGTTCAGTACATCATATATAATTTTCTTGATTTATTTGGACTCCATTGCTGTTAGTGTTATTTATTTGAAAGTTTAACTGCGTGCTTGCTATTGCAGAAAATATAAATTGAATATTGGGCAGAGATGTGACACTGATAATGCACTTCCTAACTATTTCCTGATGTTATGCTGTTTTGGTATTTGAAATAGTCCTATTTTTATGTCTTTGGAAAGGACATACCTGAGCAATACTAAAGATAAGGAACTAATGTTGTGTTTCCTGACAATAACCACCAAATTTTCCATGGATGCTCGCTGGTAATTGCAGTGTTGTGTATTCTGGCATCTCATTCACGAGGCTACTGTTTTTAAAATGCCAAACTACAGAAATGTGGGGGCAAAAATTCCACTAATCATCTATTCATAGAAACATTAACAGATAATTAATTGAAATAGGGATTTTCTGGACCTTAATGGCAGAAGGAAGAGTCTAGAGTCTTGTGTGCTGGAATAAGCGAGTTTGGGAACAAACTCTGAGACAGAACCAATAGTTGAGGATGAAATAAAGGAAATGAAGGAAAGAGAGAAGGACTGGAGAATAAATTTGTCAGAGCAAAGCTGGAAGGAAGATAGTTGGAATATTGGAAAATGTCTGGGAGTCATGGCATTGTTCTTCAGTCAGCCCTTCAACAAGATGGTTCCAATAAAAACCCCTCCCGAAGGTCACACAGGTACACACAGGAGATTTCCAACCAAACAAAATCTCCCTCAAACTGTCAATCTGGAATGTGGGTGTAAGTCACAGGTGTGTTCCAGGGATGCTCAGGATGGATCTTACTTGTTCATTTTGTGTCAAAATCCAGTCTGATTCCTTTAAATTCAGCAGAACATTTCTACCTTCAGGTTTTGAAGACACTGAGTGAAAACAGCAATTGCTTTGGATTTGTTTCCTCAGGCACTGTTGGGCACAAGGATATCTGAAAGGAGACTATTTTTTTTGTGATCTTGTCAGAGCTGCATCCTTAGGTCCACTCACCCTCCTTTTCTCAGCTGACCCTGATTGCCCCCTCTAGGAGTGGGGAGCTTGCGGAATGTGGCAACCAAATGCACACAGAGCGCAACATATGCAAAGCCATTTAATTCCCCAGTGTAACTTCCCTAAAAAATGTAATAATCTCTGTACCAGTAAATATTTTAGGTAAAATCCTGGCCTTGCTGAAAAGACAAAATCCCTGGTGAATTCATGAAAACAGAATTTTTCATCCTTGTGTTCTCCTATGGGTGCATTATATAAGGAGAATTAATTACCTGCCATAGAGTTCAGAGTAGTTCTTAGTGTGATTTGAGTTAAAATTATTGGAAGAAAGGGAAAGGAATTATTCCTCTTTTTTCCCCCAAAATAATCTGCTTTAAATAACAGCTCTTCTCATTTTTTAAATAATAAATGGGGTAATTTGCCATCTGAAGACACTAAAAATACACTGCAAAGTCTGTCAAATGGAATGACCCAAACCTCCAGAAGCCTGGAAACTGTTGTTAGCATGCAAAGCTGTGTTTGTGAAAGTACTTTCATACTTACCTAGAGTTTTAGTACATGTAATACTTGTCTGTGGAGTAATTAAGAATTTTGTGTTAAATTGAAGCAATGTGTATTTTAAAAAATTGCTCACTGAGTCGCTAAGAAATATAACCATCCGCTTTTAAAAACTTGCATTTCAGTCATACTGAAAAGTGTGGAAACTGTTCCAGGCCTTTTATGTGCAATGCCATTCTTCACTGACAGTTTGGGTCTATTTGGCTGTAACAGATCTGCTCAGGGTGAAGAACTGATGGGCACTGATTTGCACTACCTGTAGTACCATGAAGCAAGGGGGTGCTGAATGTGAGCAGCTTTGAGCAGATCAGTATTCAAAAACCAGCTAGGGTGAAATGTATGGAAACTTTTGTTGCTGTGTGCAGCATATTTTGCCATTTCATTGTAGTCAGCTGTACATCCTTTTTCACTTTTCTTTGAAAGACGGTGTCAAATACAAGCTCTGATTAAAAAAATAAGGCCTTGAAACAGAATAATTAAAAGACACCTGAGAACATAACAGAGTAAAAAGGAGACTTGTCAGGGTAGATCAAACGATGTCACATTTTGCTTCATGTAAAAGATCTGTATCCTGTTCAGTGAGAGCTGCTGTCTTTCAAGTTACAGCCCGCTGTTATCCTATCCCTCACACAGATTTTGGTTCATAACCAAACTCTTCAGACACAGACGAACATTAATAATACATAATCTCTTGCTATCAATAGCATTTGCTAGTTTTCTATCTCATTGACTATGGTCTATAATGACATTTACTTATATTTCTCCACAGTTTATAAGTGAATATCAAACCACTGAGACAAGTGAATACCTCAAGAAGAGCTGTACATCTGACCTGCAAGACACAACCTATTGCTTCTGCCATGCCACCATCTCTCATGCTTTAAAATCAATTTCAGAAGGTTTTTTTCCTCCACAAAAATGCGATGATAACACTGATTGCAAGAAATAGGAATTCTGGTGATATTCTCTTGGCTTGACTTTTCTGTATCTTTTGATGACAATAAAGTCTTGCAGTAGAAGAATAAATAGTGTGTGTTTGCCATCTTCTTTGCATTTGCTATTAGAGCTGAATAATTTCAGACAAGAGCAGAAGGTACAGTAATTTCACGAGCATAAGGCGCACCGGACTATAAGGCGCACCCCCCGCGAGTCGGCAAAATTCGTAACATTGTAGATCAGATAAGGCGCACCGGTCCATAGGGCGCACTTTTTTTTGCAGGGAGGATCCGTGCCATATGCAACAAAGTAACGAAGTAGTAACGCCTCCTTGCCCGCGCTGTTCCC
>PYHW01009542.1:4637362-4666859 GCA_013186435.1 Turdus rufiventris | reverse complement strand
GCACTTCCGGGTTTGCAATTTTCCGAACTTTGCCCAACAGATAAGGCTCACCCGTCTATAAGGCGCACTTCCGGGTTTGGGAGAAAATTTTAGTCAAAAGGGTGCGCCTTATAGTCGTGAAATTACTGTAATCTAAATCTGTGAGAGGAATGAAAGACTGAGCCGTCAAAACGGAATGATGTGACAGCTGTGAAGTTCAGTAAGCACCATGAAAATAAACTGTTCTCAGGGAGTACTAAGTACTGTTGCCAGAAATTAGTACTATTATGCTACACCAACATACCAATCTAAATTGTTAGGTCATGAATAAAAAGAGTCTCTAGAATAAATCAAAATAATACTAGCAGAACTGAAACTGATGTCACCACAAGCAGAGCTGCCTGCATTTCCTGGAAACTGCAGAGATTAGTGAAAGCTTGGGACAAGGACAGTTTCTTGGAAATGGCAACAGTAAAGACAGCTCCAGCCAAGAGTCAGTAGATCTGGTAACCTATCAGAAAAGGGGCTCTCCTCTGTCCCCTGATTTTCTTTGCAGACTGGATTGCAGGGTAATGGATCAATGGATCTTCACTCAACCAGAAACATGAAAGACACTTCTATGCCAGTACAAGTCCCAACTACTGCAGAGCCAAGAGCTGCTCTTCAGCCTGACAACTTCCAAAAGCTTTTCAGGAGCAAGGCTGGCTGCAGCAAAACATGCCTTCTTCTCTGTGGAACAGCGTGTGTCCAGCTGTGTGATCAAGCTCAGAGTGCAATTTGGTAAGTTAAAGTTTGAAAAGGGCATCAGTTTTTTCCAAGCATCCAGACAGAATTACTGCACTAAAGGATTGCATTTGTGAATGAGTGAATACCGAGGAATGATGGAAGGAAGCAACACTTCCTTCAGCACACACATGCCTCTCGTATCAAGAGACAAGCCCATTTTTGTTCACTTCTGCGCAGCTTAGGTTTCCACACTCTTTTTCACTACAACGTTAAATGTAATACACATATTAAGCATTTTCATTTAGAGAGTTAAAAAATGTTTTCACTTTTCTGCTGTAATTCTATTAGCATATGCAAGTTGCTTTGACAGCCCTGAAGAATGAATTCTGATCATCTCCAGAACAGGTACAGCACAGCCAGAAATGCCACATTTTTTTTCCACATTGCTGTACCAATAAGCTTTAGCTGCTGCTCAGAGTACTTCTAGGAACAAAAGGACAGTTTAATCTCCATGTTCATTCAGGTTTTGGCCTCTGTAAAGAGACTGCCAAAAAAGTTGCCAATTAGTGCTAATTGTGGAGAAGGTTTTTGTGATGTGTGATGCGCGATGTGCACCCTTCTCCACTGAAAATTGGATTACAACCACCAAACTCATTTCCTATGCTGCTGATATATTTTATTTAGGTCATCAGCATTTCTGCCGTTAGCCTTTTTAAAAGTAGTGCCTTATCAGACACAAATAGAACAGAGGTTGAACACTCATCATAATATCTAACTCTCTTTTCTCTCAGTGTGTTAGATGCATTTGGGGAGGTTATGTTAGTTGAATTTTCTTAACCACAATACACAAAAACAAAATAAGACTTTAAGAGTCTTTCGGTTCTCATGTGGTTATGTAATAATACATTAATGTAAAGGATTTCCATTTTTGGACATCAAGTCCCTGACAGATGTTTTTGGATCTAGTTGCATTTAGTTAGTCTTCATTATTATGACACACTTTGATCTGGAGAATTCCTTGTCTGTGATCAAATGTAAAATGAATTTAGATTCATTCCCTTTCATCTCATGTGAGCAAGATGTGTGAACCATTTACTTAGCCCTGCGACTCTGTATGATGAGTATTGTCTTTTTCACTGGTTCCTGGTGAGATTTTTTTCTTTTTCTGGTAGATGAACCAGCTCCTTTATATGATCTTACAAAAGACACAGGCAGAATGTCACTTCACATTTGTCAAGAGCAAGCCCCACAATCTCTTTAACAAGTGATGTTTTACAATGTCTTGCAGGGGATTTTTGCAAACTGATGTTAATTAGCTCAGGAAAAAAAAAGATAGCAATTAAGGCATCAAAACTGTCTTTGGAAAATCTGAAAGGTTTTACTCAACCTTGGAGAGGTAGATATTATGAAGGCTAACACAACAAAAGAACCCTTAACTCATCTCCTTATAACCAAGCATTGTAGTAAACAGACAAGAAAGTTTACCCTTGTTTAGTAACCTTTGCAGCTGGTATTAAGGCTCCACAGAGTGTGCTGAAAGAGTTTTAAAGTAATATAAGTTTTCATTGGTTTGTACCATGTTATTATCATAGCTGTGTGTATTTCCTATACCTAAATGTTCTATGACAAGGAATATGGAAAAGGCAAACAGGGGAAATAAAAGTAATTTTCCTCTCACACTTTTACCATAGTTTAAAATAAAGTTTTACGGTATGTATAGGACACTGCATGTCAACCATTTAAATTCTGAACTCTCAATTCACCCATAATATAATGTTTAACCTATTAGAAAAACTAATGCTTATAGAAACTTTGCAGAAAAGGCTCCTCCATATTTATTTTGTACATATGATTTTTGTTACCCATTTATTTGCAAACTATTTTACAACTGACACTTGTGCCTTAGGTCCTGATCATGGCCTAAAATCCTCCAAGCATTCGAGCATACACATAATTCAGCTATTTAAATATCCCCCTACACAACAAACGGGGTGCATGCATGGTACTCTCAGGAGAGAGACCTCTAGACAGAGCTGGATAGTTTTAAATGTGTGGGCTCTAAACACTTCAGCTTCAGCTGAGATTGATTTCAGTAGCCCAAACTGAGCCTGGCACTGCTCGACACCTCTGTCATTGTGGATTTCCAAAGGGGGTTTGGTTATATTCTTTCTGTGTTTGTCTTGCTCATAAGACCTTCCATTTCCTTCAGCATGGGGTGTCAGCGCAGTTCTCAGCTCTGCAGTGCTACCTGGAAATCAACACCTCTGCCAAACCTGCTGAGTGTCGATGGCGAGAGTGAAGGACCCCACATCCCCCATCCCCAGGTTCCCTCATGCCCCTGGCTCATGCTCACAAGGTGGATGACTCCCCATTTGAGCTGAAACTCTTGAAGTGCGCTTTAGATTACCCTAGATTGTTGGGATTGTATTTCACACTTCTGGGATTGAGCTATGGCAATATGCCAAATGTCAGCACCAAAACAGAGTATAATTTTAACTCTAAGATACATTTTTTGCCCAAATTATTAACTTTTAATTTAGAAGTATCAAATAAAAAGGATGACCTTCTTGATGATGGCAGCTGTTATTTACTGGAATATCTGTACAATGTTTTAGCTTTAATCTGAACCCGTGTTTGTGTTATCCTTGCTTGTTTTTAGTGTCAGATTAATGCATTTGCAATACTTCTTAAAGGAAAACTACTTTAATACCACATTATATTGTAGGTTAGGAAGGAGAAGTAAAGTTTATTAAATTCTTGAAAAGGTCAGTGAAATCAATAACTGCTGAATTGACCCAGTAGAAAAAGCCTGTGGAAGGTAACTTCATCTTTTCAGCCCCTTTGTGTCTGTTTAGGGTTGTTTCTGGAAGAACAGAGAAATTGCTGAACAGTTTTTTAGAGTGAAGAGATTTAAAAAGCAATTGTCACAGCTGACTGGGCTGCACCAGCAGAGGCCAGGGGTGCATTGTGAGGATGAAGAAGCAGTTTCTGAAAATACATGACTGAATAGCAAAAGGTGAGTTTTGCTTCATAAGTAGTGAGACAAAAAATATTATAACCTCTCTGTTGCTGTGATTTTGATTGATTGGAAAGGGCAAACAAACTTCCCATCTGAGTGAGAAAAGACAGTAAGTATGAAGAATTCTGTAAACTTTTGAAATTCTGGGGTTTTTTTCAGAATAGATGGCTAAAAATACAACATGAAGGAGCTGATAAAATCACCATATTGTTTGATACATACCAAGAAAGCACCCATAGCATATTGTTGTTGCTGAGTTTACATGGAAATGTATCAAGCCATGGTAGCTGAGTCCCTTGCAAATGCATGGGATTCCAGTACCTGTTGAAGGCAGAGCTGTATTTTCTCTTTCTAAGTACTTTATAAAACTTTCTTCATTTTTGGCAGGGATTCAACTCAGTGAGTCCTTCTCCCCAAGCTTAAGTTTCAGCAGCACACATTATACATAGGGCAGTATGCAGCTATTACTAAAGGCAATATTTAAATGTAAAGGAATAAAAAGATATGTGTGGTATGTATGACCTGAAGCTTATTGGCACACGACTGAAATAGTTTTCATAGGCTCTTTTTACTTAAGTTATGTGAGCTGGTAAAATCTTAATATCAAATCACCTTAATCTTATCATTGCCTTTTTAGCCGTTTTCTGTTGGAATGAAAATTCCGAATTTCAAACACGTTCCATCATTTCTATTTACTTTCTGATTGGCTGAAAAGCCTTAGCTGATTTTTTTCTTCAAACATTGTCTGTCTCTAAGGTGTTGTTTACAAGTAATTGATATTAATATTAATGTTGGATAATTGATTAACGCTTCTGGATGGCATTAATCCACCCAAAAGTAAAGAGGCTGATGTTAGGGCAATTTCTTCACATGGGATATTTGTAAACCACATTGTGTTGAGGATTACGTCAGGCACTTTGAATTCCCAAATGTTGCAATTCTGGGATAACAGGAAGGCAGGGAATCTCAGTCTCAAACTGAAATGTTC
The DNA here is from genome assembly GCA_013186435.1 of Turdus rufiventris. Lineage (NCBI taxonomy): Eukaryota > Metazoa > Chordata > Aves > Passeriformes > Turdidae > Turdus > Turdus rufiventris. The sequence goes on along the minus strand of PYHW01009542.1, from coordinate 4,662,147 downwards.
CAGTCTTCAAGAAATATTTCTGGCCCAGATTTTCTCCCAATAAATTCTGGCTTGCAAACAATTCCGTAGGTTATGGCCAAAAAATTTAATGCCTCTTGAAATCACTTAAATGTCATGCATGCTTTTGCTGCACATGTACAGAATAACTTGAAACAATCTGAAAATTAGCCCCTGAAATGTTGTATATACCTGCTATGTCTTATTACTTAGCTGATAGAATATTTCACTAGTCAAATTAACGGTCCAAAAGATAAATAATTTAAATTAAAAGGAATTCTGCATTTTGAGTAGCATTACATCCTGGAGAAATGAATACACAAAGGGTACTTTGCAGCTGCGGAAAAGATTGCAAATAGTTTTGTTCTGCCAGTAACTGCCAGCCAGAAAGGGCATGCAGTGTTACGGGTTCTTGTTCTGTATGGCCATGGTGAAATTTTTTGTGCATAACAATAAAGCGTTATGCTTGTAGACAAATTTCATTCAAAACAGTAGGGCCCACAGAGGGCTCATAGTTTCATCTCATAAAGGGGGATAACAAGAACAGTGGGGCAGGCAGACAAGGAGCCTTTTGGTTCTCATGAGCATATTGGATTAGTTCACTATTTTCTTTCAGTTGCAGGATGTTGGGATTTCCCCTTCCTTGTTTTTTATGGGACAGGAGGAAGTCCAGTGACTGTCAAATGTTATCATCTTAGGCAAGGAGACCTCCAGAGAATATCAGGGTTGTTGTGCTGAGATTAGAAACTGCAGCTTCTTCAGAGATGCCTTCAAGAGGCAGTGTAAAAGGTCTCTCAGGGATCCTGCTAAGCTTGAAGAGAGAGCTGTAGCAGGCAAACATCTTGTATGTCTATGTTATAAAAGTCTAACAGTAAACCTCTGTTCCTGAAGGAAGGGGTGATGCATCTTCAGTTACTGTTGGTGAGTAATTGTCCAATGGCATCAGCCATCCATGCATCCACTGCACTGCACAGGGTAGGGATCCTAGAGGCAATTTAGGATCTGCCTCAATGTTGGCATTGAGTAATTTCTACCCAGGAGAAAACACTGGAGAGTTCAAATCCTTTCAAAGAGAATATCTCAGAGAAATCTCAAAATTCATAAAAACAGTATGCAGAACTAGACCTGTCTTCTATTTTTTCTATTACAGCTAGGCAACCCTTCACTTCTGTCAGTTGACTTGGAAGATCTCGCCTTTCAGAGGAAACTGAAATCAGACTGGGGAGAAACGCATGCAAACTGATGAAATTCTCTGACACTCACTTTTGCATATCTGTTTATGTTGCTGTGTAATCCCAGCAGCCATTCTTCAGAATCTTGCTAGGAAGGCCCTGTGGAAGAAGGTTATTGTCTCTATCTCTAGGCCTGCTCTGGTTTCACCTCTGATGTATGTATGTCTATATGTATGTATGTATACATGTATGCAGTCATGCATAAAATTTTTTCCAGTTGGGCTGTTTTTAATGGGATACAGTAAGAAGGTTCTCTACAGTCACCTGTGAAAATTGGTTCATCAGTTGTCAGTGCATGTGGAAAAATTTAGCAAATGGTTTAGTCTGTTTACTCAACAATGTACAAAATCTATCAATATCAGCTTCTGACACAATTTCCAGAACGACTTTTTGTCATAAAAACTGAGAGTGAATTAAATGCATGCAATCATCTTCAGTATGGCAACTTCCCAAGCTTATTTGATATTCCTGGTTCCTACTGTAAACACTGCCAGGACAAGATATCTCTTATGCCCACAATGTGGACAGCTTGATCTCTCTTATACAGATGCCTCATGACAAGGAGGGGAAAATGAACAGTGTCTCCTTTTTAGTCACTTAAAATAATGGTGCAGAAAAGGTGTGACAAGGTATCTCATGATTATATAGGTAAGTCTGTTTATACTATTGCTGTTAGAAAAACATGGAAATTCTACCAGAGTTCCAAGTACTTTCCCAATGTTTTAGTCTCCAGTGTTTTGGTCCTCAGCTTTTCAGAGTCTCTTAAGGTTTTCCCTTTCCTAATGGAAGCAGCTTCTCAGAAAAAGTAACAGCTACTCAGAGAAGAGAAGACTTTGGGGTGACCTAATTGCAGCCTTCCAGTACCTGAAGAGAGCCTACAAGAAAGGAGAGGATCTATATACAAGAGCAACTTGTGACAGGACAAAGAGCCAATGGCCTCAAACTGAAAAGAGTAGTTTTAGATTAGTTACTAAGGGAAAAATCTTTATCATGGGTAGTGAGGCACAGATTTACAGAAACACACAAAATTACAGCCATAAAAATCGGGGGTTTGAATCTCACTGAAGCACATTCCTCCCCATCACGTATGCCCCAGACAACCTGCAGTACATTCAAAGAGGGGTGTGAAAGTGGTCTTGCTCAGGTTGGAAGTGCAAAATAATGTATCTCTCTAAGGAATGTAAAGCCACATACCTCAGTCCCTCTTCACTTTAACACCATTTCTGAGATCCATGTACACTGTGTTAAGTGATATAATAACAAGGTGTTGATGATCTAGCTGAAGACATTTGTGGGAAAGGTACATTCCTCTTATGTTCATACAAAGTCTCCAACTATGTGAACAGTGTTTTCCTGCAGGCCACATAGCATGCAAATGGTGAGGCTTCAAAATGGGAGTTTAAATTAAGTTTGAAGTTCTGGACAAAGATCAAATGCAGAAGTATGTTGCATTTAAAGGATAAAACTTTGAACTGATGGTTTAAAATGTGAAGTCCTCATATCTGGACACATTTCATGGCTCTGCTACAGGCATCTTGAGTGAAGCTAAGTAAATAATTTAAATCATGAAGTGTTACAGTGTTTTGATCTCTGAAATAAGAATAATGACACCTGTTCATTGGAAAGGTTGTGATGATTAATATTTCACTGAATCCTTTAGGAATCTCTAGATGGAACTAGATATATAAATATGCAGTGGTTACTGTCGTAACTGGGTAATTTATTTACTCCCAGGGGATACTACAGTTATAGTTTAGATATTGCGTTATACCTTATGGCTTTGTTTGCGGTAGCTCTTCCTAACTATCTGGACTGCAAACGCTATCTACCTTAACAAGGAAGTTTGAAGAAATGCCATTCAGTTGTTATCAGATTTTTTAAAAAATTTTTTCAGATGTTAAAGAAATTGAGCAGAGGTATTTGGCACTTGGTTTCTAGTATGCATGTGCAGTAACTGCCACCACACACTGCTGCTTTGTTAGAGATAGTTTAAGATCCAAATTCCATTATCTTTTTCACAAAGAAGAATATCCTGCTTACAAGAGAAAGCAAGAATTGTTCGTGTCTTTTTTTGGCTTGTATTCAAAAGCAGTTTCCACATCACAAGCTAAAACAACGTAAGTTTCCTCACTAGCATGATCTTTTTTTCATACATCCTACATCTACTCTGTTGCTTTGGTGAGGCCTTAGCAGAGGAAGGTCAGTCCCAGCGGTCTGACTGATATATGAGGCTTTTCAGCATCTTGTTCTTGACAGACCAAATCAGTCTTTTGGTTTGTGAAGATAAAAAAAGAGACAGGTCTGACTTTTATGTCCTTTCATAAGAAGTGGAAAAGAACCAGCTAGCACAAGTTTAAGAAAAAATACAGACAGTCATGTCTTTTTTTTTTTTTTTCTTTTTCCCTAGAGCTTGTCAGTCTAAAGTTCCAAGTTATCAAACATTTATTTACTTACTTTCTAATAATGTACATAACTGTGGTAGGTAGACCTTCTATGATTATTTAGTATACAGACTGTACAAAGCAACCTTTGCAAGATCCTGTTGTCATTATTCTTAACTTTAAAAGACTTTGGGCTGATTATATTTGATATATTTCCAATAAAACATTGTAGCCACCTCCGATACTTTGGTTATGCAAAGAATAAATTGTTTGCAACTACTAACAATGTGCTGCTCATCTAAAAGAAAGTTTCTTGGAGTAAAGAAATTTGATATATCATAGTGATTGGCCTTTGCATTCTTCAGATTTTGGCAAATTAGAAATTTCTGAAAATTCAGTCTGCACTAGACTTCCACAATATACAAGCTAGATCCTTTACAGGCTTTTGCCAAATGAAATTTTCTTTCTTTCTTTGAAGCTTTTGTTCTTATTAAATTGCAAGTACACTATCCTCACTATTCTAGTATTTGGTTTACTAATAATGCAAAATAAGTTGGAAGGTGGTTTTTTGTGGGTTTTTTTTGGTTTTTTGGGGTTATTGTTTTGTTTTGTTTTGTTTTGCTTTGGGTTTTTTTGTTTTTTGGTTTGGTTTGGTTTTGTTTTTTTCAGAAGCAGAAATAAACCCAGGTCTGTTAAAAATTATCAATTCAAACTGGAATGGCTGTAAGGAATTCCCTCCACAACATAGGGAGATTTTTCCTAGTTCTGGTTTCTTCTCCACTTAGCTGTGCAAATTGCAGTCAGGCTCATGTGGGATGAAGCCATTTGGGTCTGCTCCCTGCAGCAAGCAGTGGCTGTATGAGTATTCCTCTAGCAAACAGGATTCATTCAAGCTAAGGAGTTATATCCTCTGTCACAGGGATCAGCAGCAGCATTTCTCTAGCACAGTCCTCTTGCATGAGCACAGGGATGGGGAATGCTGCCTGATCCCTGTTTCTACCACCTCCCTCTTATGACTCAAGACCTAACAAGCCAACAGCAGTCTTTGACAACCCTTCACAAACATCAGCATCCAGCGCAGACTCCTGCACTCTCAGCTGAAGGCACCAATGAAAATGCCTAAGACTGCCAGGGATTATAAAAGCAGCCAAATACACCCTGCCTGTGTTAGGGGTTCTGAAACCAGACTTTGGAGCACAGGAGACAGTGGCTCTGGGGTGCTAGAGGGGCAATCCCCTGATGGCAGTGGGTCCCTGTTCACTGCTGGCAGCGTCTGATGCAGGAACTTCTGTTGCTCTTCATTTGCTCCAAGACACTCGTACCGTCATCTTTCTTGTTTTGACCTTTCCCAAGACACAAGTGAACTTTCTCTTGGCTTTTTAGGCAGCAAAACTTAATTTTGCTTCAAAATTGTAAAAATCTTTCAGATGTTTTGTTCCAGAAGAACGGGAAAATAAATAAATGAATAAGATTAGAATAAAGCATTTTTCACTAATTAAATACTTAGTCACATTTTAAAAAGCAGAATGCTTGTAATGAATGCTGTTTTGCATTTATCTCACTACATTTCATCAATTCTAATTGTGTATGAAAACCAGCTTTAGTATATTGTGTGGCCAATTAAAAATAAAATGTTTTATAGTTTAATCTTTTCCTACAGTGCTGCAAGTAATTCTGTGTCTTACACAGGCTGTTCTGTGTCAATACAAAATGACAACAAATGGATCTTTTAAAATAAGAGATATGCTTCAATAATCAAGTTTTATCAGCTTTTGAAGTACATTTTAAGCAAGTGTCAAGTTCTGGCGTTTCTTCAGGACACCTTCTCCTTAACAGTGTTTTATTTTACAGAAGCATAAAAGAAGTGACAGGTTACTGTGTACGTAATCATGGCTAATTTTTAACTTCAAACACTCCTCTGTGATCTTAAAAGCTTTTCATTTGTTCATAGGCACAGGTTTGTACAAGCCCTGTGCAACATCTGTATGCTGTTTTAATAATTAGCTATGGTGGTGGTTCTCACTCCCAAAAAGTTTAATTAGATCTGAAAAATAGTTTAAGCTCTTACATGACTTTAACAGGGATGAGCACCTTCACAAATGGTCCCACTTTAAATTGCAAGGTGCTATGGCTTTCGCAGAAAAATGTTTCATCCCCAAATCCTGCTGAGACTGGTAGATTTCAAGGTAAAGAGCATCTCAGAAGATGCAGTTGGTTGAACCAGGAGTATCTGGGAACTTGGAAGTCTAAGCCCCTCCAGCACTCTGGTGCACTTGGTGAATTTTGTTCTCAAATACTTAGCTGATATTTCAATAATATTCAGTCAGTAAGAATGGAGTTAAGTTTTAAAAAAATGATCAAAATTTACTGCTTCAGTGAAATTATACCTACTTATGTAAACTGGTAAATTCTATACTAATTCCACTCAAGCAAAAATGCATTATCACCCTGAAAAATATGTGAGTATTTTTAGGATACTTTCCCATTTAATTCAATCCCATAGTCCATGATGTTAGTTGTAGAACTGCTGCTCCTGTGCCAGGAGCAGCACTGAGCCCATAAAATTTCTTTCTGTGTGGTTTCTCATGTGGATCTGTCCCACTACCCAAAGCCCTGAGCAAGGGGTGAGGCTTACAGTAATACCTATTTATAGCTGCAACTTGTTCTGTGAGAGAGCAAGCAGAGAGTGAAATGGGATACATCCATCTGGATGGTGGTTGTAGCTTTTAGAGGAGACAAAATGTGAGCACAGCCTGCGCTACTGAAAGGGAGATAGTGCTCAAGTCTTCAACAGACCTCCTGAAATGAGGTGGGGACTCCTTGCAGTCCACCCCCACTGCCCACTGTCTCTTGATGTTTCACATTTAATCAGTCTTGCTTTTGCATTGGTTAGTGGATCGCAGTTTTTGATAAAAAGTTTAATTTCCAAGTTTCATCTTTCATCTCCTCCTATCCAAGTGTTTTTTGGCACATTCCAAAAGAAGCAGTCTTGACTTGCAGGTCAGATTTTGATTCAGATGAACCACTACCAAAGGTACAATAACTAAGGTAATCCCTCTCTCGGCACTAAAAGGGCTGGGTAAAAACAGATATTTAAAAAGGAGCTGTTTAACATCTATTTTATAGGGTAAAGCTCTCTGGATTGATTGAAAGCCTATTATTAGAAAAACCTAGCATTGATGTAGGAAAATACACTTATTCACCCTACATGATGATCATCTCATCAATAGTTCTTCGCAGATGCTGAGACAAGCCTGCTGCCATTGCTCTAGAAGTGCTGTAGAGAATCTGAGGGAGCTGTAAGCATGTTCGTTAGCTGTGCTGTGAGTCATGATGCTATGCACCAACCTAAAACTGACTTGATTAAACAACGTATCCTCTTCTGGTAGGATCTCAGGGCTGTTGCACTGCTTTTAGTTGGCACTACAGCTTACTGTCTGTGATGCCTTTTTGTGCACTGAGAGGAGCATGCCATACTGCAATCCTTGTGGCTGCTGCTCTTTTTGGTGGCACCAGACTGGAGATCCCCCAGCATGAGCGTTTTCCCCCTCCATTTTTGTGTATACAGGAGAATGTTTGAGAGGAGAATGAAGTCTTTTGGCTTGGCATAACTGCTGGAATTTACTGCTTCCAGTAGAGACAGTTGCATGTCACTCCTCTATCTTGATATCTAAAGACAGAACTTCCAAAGTGCTAGCAGGAGTTTTTCAGGGCAAAAATAACTCTGAGTATTTTCTTTGATGCATGCTCATTGCTCCTTCACTTTGCACAAAGGATTTCACCGTTAAGAGATTTACCTTGCTGCGTATTTCCCTGCAGCAAATCAAGGAAGTTCCAAATGAGAAAAAAGTGCACACATTGATTTCAAGTATCTAAGAATCTGGAATGAAACATTCACTGCATTCAGCCTGCTCTGCCTTCTAATACGGGCAAGAACGGTATGTTGTCATCTTGCCCAGCCTCCTGCCCTCTTTACTCTGACATGGATGGGCAGTGGCTCTGTGCCTCATTTTCACCTCCACCCTGATGCCAATCCACCTTACTAGCCTTCTGTCAGGTCACTGGGGTAACTGCTGATCCCTCTAATCTCCTGCCAAGATATTTTGTTGGCAAGAACCCATGTTGGATACACGACATTGGGTCTACTGTTACTTTTAGACTGCTTGTAAAAGGACACCGCTTTCCAATTCTCTAATTTTAGGTCCTTTCTGTTTCATTCAAATTTGAAGCTTTCTGATAAATCCTCCATTTTTATAACATCCACTTAAATAACGAGTACATTAACTGAGGTCCAGAGTATTTAATACAATAATACTACCTCGGAAATACTCTACTTTAAAAAGAAATTTCACATAATTTATTTTTTCTAAAGGTTTTTTTTTTTATTTTATTTTATCTTTTGATGTGTTACATAAGTTTAAAAACATTAAGATATAAAAAATATTGGATTTACATGGATATATATATGGATATATAAATGAGTCTGCAAATGGATATATAAAAGAGTGGTGATTGCAACTTGCCAGTGTATAGGCAGAGGCATTTTCAGAAACTGGAAAGTTTTATAACAGAAAATGGAAAACTACAGGGAATAAGCTAAGCATAGCTGAAGCAACATGATCCATAATACTATACTGCTATGTGTATGGTAAACAGTTCTTATTGATAATTACTATACCATAAGAGATCTTCCCAATATGTACAGATTAAGTAGTTCAAGGAGGCATCTGCTGCCCTGTAGATTTTTTCCCATAGTTACAGAGATCACATTCTAGCTATTTTATTACTTACTAGAAGGAATGGCCCAAGTGAGGTAGATTTCTGATTGTCTAACGGTCTGTCACAGTCAGTCTTGTCAGCTAATAGTTTCCACCTCTAAGAAACTATAATAAGGTTACAGATAATTACATTTAAGTGTTCCTCTGCAAGGTATCAGATATCTGTCTGTAAATGAAAATTATATCAGGCAAAGCTTGCTGAGCTCACTAGGCAGGTATGGTGCAATACACAGAAAGGTTTAGTCCTGGATGTTCTCTATATATGGAAGGAGAAAATTATTTTCCAAATTGGAATAAGATGCAGTAATAATAGTAACATTATGCAAGCAACAGAATTTAGTTTCTACTTCCAGATAGATAACGTGTTTTCCATATTCCTGAGTGAATGTTTTACTACACCTGAAATATTATATAATTCATTATTGAGTGAAGACAAGAGCATGTTGTTAGGGCATTCTCTAATGAAAGCTATCTGTGTCCAAGCAGAATGTCAAAATATCTAGAAAATGATTCCATATATTATAAAAAAAAATCTCCTTGCAAATAGAGAACAAAATTCTCCATAGTATGCTTTTGAGGAAATTGGATGCAAAATGTTTCAAAAATCAGAATGGTTGTAGCTGAGAGTCAAGATTTATGAGTAAAAGAAAATCAAATATTAAGCCTTGAGTCAACTATTAGAACAATGTATCTGTGTACTTGCTAAAAAAACCCAATAAGACTACATTTATCAGCAAAATCCTTTAGAAACAGAAGTTTAAAGGAAATTAATTATTGAAAACAAAGATACAGTTTTTTTTGAGTATGCATTATATAAAGAGAACTCTTAGAGGTATATCTATTGCATTTTAAAAATCTGCTTATTTGTATGTTGACTGAATATATAAGTACATGCACTGCAAGAAAGGAGAAAAAATTATAAATAAATATAAACAATAATATATAATAAGTAAAAAGATTGTTTAGAAAATGGGGATTAGAGAGCAGTTGACATTACTTCATTGATGAAATATGATTGGATGTCTTTAAATAAAATTATTGTGTTGCAATGCATGTAGGAAGAGGAGAGTTACCAGCACAATCCTTCATGGCAATCTGAGAGCAGAGAAATTTGCAGGCACAGATGGGGTGTACACACAGATGCACTAAGTCTAATGAGAGAACAATCACAGGTCATTAGGCAGCCTTTATACTAATTTAAAAGAGCAAATAATAGTTTGAATGCTAGAAAAAATCCCTAAGGAAGCTAGCTGAACAACAGTGATATGTATAGTGACAACTTTGATCAATTTAAAGATTACTTGTATATTTTTTGATCCATCATAGCTAGTTAAATTATTTCTGAAATGACTTACTAAAACACAAGCTAAATGGACTTGTATTTTTCTCTCTTAAACATTCTGAAGAGGATGCTTTGTTTTTTATTAAAAGCCTGACTGATGCCACCACCTGCTAACTTGGGATCATTGTATCAGATGATTTCCTTCTACCACCTGCTGTATGGAATAGAGATGGAATCCAGATGATGTTTTGGCATTCTGGTGACAAGATTGTAACTTTGTTTGTGTAGCCTGTGTCTTAATCTAGTCATTTCCCCTGCAGTATCCTGCTAATTTTAATTAGTTAAAAATTCTGCAGTTATGAATTTAAATAATTGGAACCTGATAACTCTGGTTTTAAGAATTATGTTTATCTTACTTTTAATTCAGTTTGGTTCCTTACTACATCCAAATACTGAATTTACTTTATATCTTTTACTTTTTTTACTCAATTTGTGCTTTGTTTGTATAGGGTTAATTACCAAGATGACAAGCCATGGGAGATGGTATAGCATATGTGAAAACATCTCATTATGTATGAATTAGGATGTAGATTGTCCATGCCTTCAGAAAGAGGCAGCCATTCTGAAATTGATAGAAGTACTATTTTTGCCTGAGCAGTTTCTAAGGAATGCAAACATGACAGAGCCATGTGTAATTTCTCCCTTTGAGCCCTGACTTGACATTGCCAGTTTAAAAGAATGGCTAATTTCTAGGTAACTCTCTGTATACATTTAACTACAGTTCTTTCCCTTATAGAAGCACTTTTCAGGAGGAAATGTGCATGACAGCAAAGTACACATATTCCCCTCAGAGGTCTGACAACCACTTAAGTCCCTTTGAGGCCTCTAGGTTATTCTGTGCCTAGGGAACAGTCCTACAATTTTATTAAGTACCAAATAAAAGTGGTCATTGTTGCCTCAAAGTGTGATGAGAGAGCTTCTCTTTATGCATGTGTGAGTTCTCTTTATGCATGTGTGAGAGATGTTAAAATTACAGTGGAACTATGTAGCAGTAGTAGTAGTATCTATTAGTAGTAAGTACATTATTGAGTACAGAAGTTTAATACTTCTCTGGTTTTAGAAACAAGAATGCTTAAAAGAAGAGGGAATTTGATTTGTGAAGAAAAAAGAGGGGATTAAACTGTCTTGTTGATTCGAATTCAAAGTACTTTTGTTTAAATTACTGTTATTTAAATATTTTCCATCTCATGACTCTCCAGGGTCTGAAATCAAATGAACAGATGATTTTACTACAGTGTTTTGCAAACAGGGGGTACAACACAACACCCTTTGCTTGGTAGAAAAGTCTTTGCATTGTTAATAGTTATTTGAATTTTGCTAGTAACATTAAACTTCCTGTCCTACGTTACAAAAAACACACACGTTCTCTCTCTGGTGGTTGGTGTTTTTTTGTTTGTTTGTTTGTTTTTTGGTTTTTTTTGGTTTTTTTGTTTTTTTTTTTTCTTAATTGTTTTAGATAAATACCTCGATTTTGTACCTCTCATTGGCTGGAAGTCGCTTTATGGGTCTTACATAAAGGGAAACAGTGGCATCTCAGGAAAGCATGGCAAACTTATTAAATCAATTTTTAAAGCACTGAGGAAAGTATCCTTGTACTGCTATACTGAATTTCCACAACTTATAAATTTTTTGGTGTCCTGTCCATTCAGCACTATGGACTTCAAATCTAAGGACCATAAGTACTCAAGTCTTTTATTTTAGGTCCTGTTTGGCAATATGTAAAGTTTTAACTTTTTGTTCAGTAGTTGAATCAATTTTTAATTTTAGTTTATTTGTTCAAATGTAATCTAAATATTTTCATCCTCAAAATGTTTGACTAGAGTATATAAAAGAACTGGAAAAGCTTTCAGCTTGATGCCATTTATTTCAAGGTCGTGAAAAAGAAGTTTTGCACAATAACTCTGACTTAGAGACCTCAAGAAAAATGATGTAGGATCCTTGCATTCATTTCTTTTTGGCTTCTTAATGAGATATGAAACTATGCAACAGAAAGCAGATGTAACTGCTATACAGTATGTATCTGTTATACAGATTTTCTGATAGTGAAATCCTGAGTTTTTAGTGCATGAGGAATGTCATCTAGAAAATTAGCAACAAGCATGCCCAGTTCACTCTATTAAACAGTTAATGGAAACACAAAATTAAATTTCCTTTGGAAGAAATAGATTTAAACACAGATTTTCTCCTGAACAAATTCTTTAACTGCTGGATGGGAGAAAACAACTCTCCTTAATTAATTTTGTAAATCTAAAGCTAAATTCAGATGAAATCATCTCCTGAACTTGTATTTTTTTATCAGAATAACAATTTCTCTGTAATCTCCTTATGTAGTTAGGGCATCACTACTTTCTGCAATGCCAGCATTTTCAATTTGGCTATCAGGAGATAATCTTTCAGAATTACTAAAGATGGAAACTCCGTGTAGCTCTTTACACACAGCTTTATATAGTTTTGCCTTGGAAGTGTTCATCCATTCATTGTCTTGGTGATGAGTTCAGTAATTTTCCTGTGAGTCTCCCAGCTGGAAAAAATAATGTCTGAAGGAAGATAAAACTATCCCATATCTGACAAGAGCCCAGAATGAAGATGGTAATTTCTGGTATGCTACTTCAGTGACTGTCAGCTGGCAGAGAGCAGACAACTCTTTTCCTAGAAGTTTCTTGCAAGACATGAAACCTATACTCTCTCCAGGAAAACCTGTTAGTACTATACATGATTTTCCTCTCATTTTGTCTTCAGCAATTTCATAGTCAGACTTATAAATTCTAACACATGAATAGTATTCTAACAATGCATAACAGTATTGGGTCCAGTAAGATACTGCAGTGATCCATGAATTGGTGATGTTCATTTGTGTCATATGACTGTAATGTCAGAACAGGGACATTAATGCAAAACAAGCTCACACCTCCTTTTGAAACACAGCACTGGGATAGGAGGATGTCACATTGTACTCTAAGTAATCCTTTCCATCATTCTATAGAACTACACCTAGCAGTGTTTGGAGTTCAGATGCCTCTGGATCTTCCTAGTCTTTGTGCAGTTCACCATATGGACATATATTTCAGTGCAAATCCCTGGTTTTGAGGAGTCTAACGTTGGCTAAAGCCAGCATTTCTAAATGGCACAAATTACCACCAGGCAAACACAGGTTTGAGTTAGCACAATTACGAGTCATTTCACTTGCTATTAATAATGTGCTGCCCAATTTTATGACTGCTGTTAGTGTCTTGGAATGTTAAATTTATATTCTTTTGTAGACAAATTTTAGGTACTAACCAGAGTGGGACTCTGAAAAAGGCTGGTAGCTAGGAGAGTGCTGTGTGAGCCAAACTATCCTTGGCATAACTGAGTGATATGAAAAATGAATTGGACCCTATGTCTCTACTTTCTTTCCAGCCAGAGTAACAGCTGCACTGTGCTTGTGACTTAAAAAAAAAAAAATAAAAAAAAAAAAGAAAATAAAAAAAAAAGAAAAGAGAAGAACCATGTTTTTTGGCAGTGAGTGCACATGCTTTTGTCTTTGCACTACAGCAATTCTTATTTTTCTGCATTAGTCATATGGAATCACTTGTACATGTCAGGTTAGGGGGTCTTTTCTTTCTTATGCATGCTCCTCCAGAAGTTTGTGGTGACCTACATTTGCATCTCCTTGAAATATTCCCATCCAATACAACAGGTGCTCTGTACTGATGGGGCACAATGACAGGGTGAAGTTTGGAGCAGTATTCCTGACCCAGGGTTAGCAAAAGGCACAAAACAGTCTGCTTCTGTCCTGGATCACTGGGCCCCAGTACATCCTTGGTTCTTGTTTGCACAGTGCTGGGTGTAATACTTTGTAGCTGGCATATGCCTCTTGGCTTTTGCTCTTGGGGAATTTGTGATAATATCAAAGTGCTTGTCTTTACTTGTAACACAAAGAAATAATATTAATCAAGCTTCTTAAATTAGTAGTTATGACTGCCTGGTGTATATCTGTTTGCAAATAATGTTTTTTGCCAGTAAGGTAGTATTTAATAGACAATGTTACAAAATGATTAATATAAAAAATATTCAGGATCTCAATAAAACTAAGTGAAGCAAGTTTAAATTACATTATATGGTATTCAGTACCTTTCACTGGCTGTGTAAACCTGTATTTCACAGGATAAAACTTGAAAACTTCACATTAAATGTAATAAAATTCTTTTACATTTGGTAAAGGAAAAAGTAAATTTGCAGACATTAATTTAGAGTAAATCACCACTGTTGAAAAACTATTATAGTGTGAATGCAGATAATAGCAGAAACGTGTGTATACATTTCTTTCCACTGCAGTATGTACCAAAATCACTTGTCTGGTCATGCAGGAACAGCCCAGCTGTCAACACACAGAGAATACTGACTGACCCAGCCAGACACCTCTCTCCAAGAAGCCCAGCTCCCGTGGTTCACTGCAGATGGAATTGTGCAGGAGGCATGGTGGGGCACAGATGGAAAGGGCTATGGGGCAGGAAGCGAGCTGGGCTCACTGCAAGGGGCAGTGTCTGCACAAGGCCAGCCTGCTCCTGACAACAGCAGCCTTGGGCAACAGGGACTTGGGCCACTCTTATCCCTGTGCAGGAGGTCAGGTGGCTCCATGGTGTGTGCATATGTATATATGGTATTAATATCTTAGGGTAAGTAGGACATAAGTGGATGAATAATAGAAGTGATTGCAAACTGGCCAGATTTGTGCAATATGCTTAGTGTCCTGTCAAGAACAGTAAATAAGAGCCTGAAGGTCTGATTTAAATTGTATTCCACAGGACAGAAAAATGCCAAGATAAAATAATAAAGAAGTAAAATATATATTTCACACAGTGTCCTCATTAAAATAAAATTTGTTCATAAGTCCTATTTTTTTAGCAATTTCAATTACTTATGAAATGTTGTCTTTGCCTTTTCTGAATGACTGACGTTTATTTTCCACTTTGTGATCTTTAGCCAAAACCACTTAAAAAGACCACTTTAAAAAATGGAGCCAAAAACAGGTGAAAGCATTTAATAGCTAATCTGTGGTTCAAAGGAAGAAATTTATTAATTTTTCAGTATGCATTTTTACAAATCCTACTGTTTAATCTGATAAGCCTTATCTACTGCAGCATTTTAAGTGCACGATACAAATATTTGGGTAATCATGACCTAATTGCAATTCATTTTGTCCATGAAATCCCAGAGAAACTCCAAGGAGGAGGAGTGATTTCAGCAAGCACAGACTCTCCTTCTATTTCATTGACTTGCAAAGTAACTGGTGCAACATACTTCACTCCAAACGTATCAACTGAAAGAGATAAGTGGAAAGAATAAATACTGTAAGTAGATGTATTTATTTCATTAATGTAGGAGGCATTTTAAAGACAACTATTCAATAACAAGCTTTAATGCCAATGCAGATTTAATGAAGTCAGAATGCATTACATCTCTGAGGACTACATTTGCAGATGCAAACCAGCATAGTTCCACTGCCTTAGCTGGAGCTTTACCAGCATATTATAGAACTTCTAGCCTTGAAAAATCTTACTGAATATTCTCAGTTGTGTCCCCTTTCTTATTCTCTTTCATTGTAGCTGAAGACTATTTTCTCCTGATTTTTTTTCTCCTACATCTCTGCTCTTTTAATAGGTATTTTCCTTTCATTTTCCCTCTCCACTTCAGTCTTTTCAGCGTTCTTCAATAATATTTTTTTAAATTTTTGTTTCATAGAATCACAGAATAACCTGAGCTGGAAGAAGGCTCTGGAGGTCACCTAGACCAACCTCCTTCTCAAAGGAGGACTAATTTAAAAGTTTATTTGGATTGCTCAGGGCTTCTTGACCAAATGAGTCTTGAGTATATAGAAGGATGGAGACTGCACAACCTCTGCGTCCTTGCTTCTCTTGCTTCTTCAGTCTCCCTTTCTTTCTTTCTTTTTTTTTTTTAATTTAGTTTTTAATATCTCATTATGGTTCTTTTGTAGTTCTTCTTCTTTGAATAACTTCCACAATTCTTCATCTTGATTTCATCCTTATGCCTGTCTCTACCCTTCTGCTTCTAACAGTTGTGGCAAACGTGCTATTTCCATGATTTCTGAATTTTCTGATGTGCTTATATTTCTTTATAATAGAAACATACTTCTTGCTTTGATATACAGGGCTGTATTTGCTCCTCACAAGATTCAAACTGATGCCATATGGGTAGAGGTCAAATGAATGACCACAGCTTATTGCCCAAAGCCATTCAGGTAACATGAACACTGCTAGAACTGCCTTAATCCCCTGCCCTATTGTCCTTTGCTCCTGCACAGCTAACCCATCTTGCATTTAAAAGTCAGACTTGTGCCGAATACCTGTAGAGTTTCAGCAGTTTTTGAAGGAATAATGGTTGCTAAGTATAAAAAGGTGTTCAACTGTCAGGCATCACATTACCTGAATTGCCAGATTCATATTTGGAAATTTGCTTTTTGTTTCAGTTGAAAATTTGGGAAAAAAGTGCCTTAGCTAGCACTGTTTTTAGTCCATGGCACTGACGGGAGCTACTGGAACATGAAGAAGAGCTGGGGCTCCATTCCCACAAAGAATACAGGGAAATTTAAACACATTAAAATGAGATAAAAGAAAAGTAATTTTACTGCTTTTAAAATATTTGCATTTGAAGCAAATGTCGTTCCTAAAATATTAAAATACATACACTGTTTAAAAAACTGAGTCATCTTATATTTGCTTTGAAGTGATCTACAATAAAGCTTTGTGTTTGAATTAACATCACAGAACCCTTGACTTTCCCAGTGCTTGGTGCTTCTGTTTATTTTTACAAAAAATAATTTTGCAAATCATAAAAAAGTGAAACATCACATCTGAATCAGTGGCATTTTCTTCCATTTAATGAAATAAAGCCCAGTTGCTTCATTACTGACAACCATTTAAGTTGACTGAGAAAGAGTTAACTTGCTGCACTCTGATAACAGCTTCAATGAGTAAGACCCAAGAAACTGGAAAATTCTAATTTGCTGGAGAAATCTGAGGCATGTACAACAATTGCTCCTTTCAATTTAATGTCTTACTATTTTTTGTACATTTTATGCCAATAAAATAAAAGTATTTATCCTTAAGCTTTGCTCTACTTTTCCTCTACTTCACCCATGTGTATTCTGCAACAGGACATCTCAGGGTACTGAAATGAATCTTGTATCTTCATGCTTCTGCGGTGGGCAGAAAGGACCTTTCTCTTCCCACCTCCTTTCTCACACTCAATTCTCAGAACTGGAGTTCTGTTTACCTGTCATGATCAGTCTTCTCTGGTGTATGCAGTTTAAAAGAAAGAGTAGGAAATTATTGTTTCGTGTTGGATTTCTTTGATATTAATGAAATTTAGAGACATAAGCTTTTTGTTTGCTTTCACTTTGCAGAACCTTCAGATTTCAAGGGATTTTTTTTCTTTTCATGTAACTGTGCTTATCACTGACCCCACATAGAGAAAACAGTTTAATATCCATGAGAGAACCTCCTCCTTCTGAGTATTCAAGAGGAAATATGGTAATCCCAACAAGACTCAATATTGACAAGAGTATGCTGGATACCAATGTCTATTGGAACAATCCAGGTATTCCTTCTACAATCCTGGACTCTTGATAAGGGATGTATGATTTTATTCTAGCAGCGAAGGCTGTTTCAGTACTACACAGCTTCACTCAAGGCCAGATTAGCTCATTCCCCCATTTCAGGGAAAAAATATTCAAGTAAAACAGATAATCCACACACTCCATGCAAGGGATGCCAGGGTCCCTTAATGCTGGGAGAAGCAGCTTTATGAAGACTTTGTCCAGACAGAGCAACCTAAGCAGGGCACCTGGAGCTAGAGCAATCCGTGTCTGTTGACACCGTGGTGTCAGGCTCTGCAGGGGCAGGTGATCGGCGGGGTGCGGTTGGGTGACACTGAATCTATGGGACACTGACCCCGCTGGCTTTCACGGCACGGCCTCAGCCGTTCCCGGTGCGAATGCGGCGCTGCCAGGCTTTTCAGAAGCCTGTCTTTAGGCTGGAGTGACACCTCTCGCCTGCGGCGACGCCGCCCGTACCCGCACCGGGGCGGGGGCGGCGGGACGGGGCCGAGACCCCCGGGCCGGCCCTGCCCAGAGGCTCCGCCGAGCAGGGGCTGCCCTCCGCCTTGGGGCGGGTCGTGTCCCGGGGGCGGACCGATCCTTGCCGCTGGAAACTGCGGGCACGGCCCCGCCTGAGGGCAGCGGGCATCGCCGCGCCGCCCCGCCGGCCGCGGGGGCAGCGGCACGGGAGGCGGAGGCAGCGACGGGAAGGGAAGGGAAGGGAAGGGAAGGGCCGCCCTCGCCCACCCCGGCGGCGGAGAGCGAGCTGGGGGAGCGGAGGCGAGGGGCGGGAGGAGAGGGAGCGCGGGCGCGGGGCGGCTTCCCCGGGCTGTGCGGGGCCGGGAGGCGGCGGCACACGGGCACGGGCAGGGCGCGGGGCGCATGGAGCAGCGGCGCGGAGCGGGGCCGGCCCGGGCGGCCGGCGGGCGCTGAGGCACCGGCGGCCCGGGGGCGCTGCGGGCACGGCCGCCGCGGAGCCATGCGGGGGGCGAGGCGGCTGCCGGCTCTGCTGTGCCCCGTCGCCCTGCTCCTCACCGCGGCGTGGGGGCTCCGCTTCCACCCCGGACAAGGTAAGCGAGCGGCAACAAAGGCGGCGACCGGCCCGGGGTCCTGGCCCTGCGGCGGGCGCCGAGCCCTCCGGGATAGCCGGCGCTCCCCGGCGGGGGCAGGAGGCACGGAGCGCTCGCTACCGGGCCGGGCTCGTTGCGGGGGCAGCCCCCGCTCCCGGCTGTCACCGGAGCCCGGGCCGGCACCAGGAGCGCCGTGCCGGGAACCGTGAGGATGCCAGCGAGGGGCTGCCGCTGTGCTGAGCCTCCTGCCTTCTGTTGCAGAGACCTTGGTGAAGCAGCTCTCCTCTTACGAGATCATCACACCTGTCCGAGTGAATGAGTTTGGAGAAGTTTTCCCGGACACGCATCACTTTAGAAGGAGGAAAAGGAGTTTGGAGGCACCGCTGGAGCCCGCTGCTTTCCGAACACATTACCAGCTGAGAGCATACGGGCAGGTCTTCCGGCTCAACCTGAGTGCTGATGCAGGCTTCGTTGCTGCTCAGTACACGGTGGTGCACGTCGGGGCCCCGCAGAAGCAGTCGTCCCCTGACTTGCGCCACTGTTTCTATCGCGGGCATGTCAATGCCCAGGAGACGCACATGGCTGTCTTCAGCATCTGTGGGGGTTTGGTAAGCATGTTGGTCACTGCTTCCTGTCTCCATTCATATTCTTCTCCCTGAAAGAAATGTAGTGGGATGCCTTTGCTGGAGAGCTAAGCTGGAAATTCTTGGGCATCATTCCAAGTAGCTGGTCGTGAAATGTCTTGGCATCAGCAGTGTGCAGTCATGATGATACTTCTTGGTGGGATATACAAATGCAGCTTTCAAAGGATCTGTTGCTGGCCAGTAATATAGCTGGTTGATGTAACTCCTGACACCAAGAGCGTTATAACAGAGGAAAAAACATGTCTTAGAAACACAGTAAGCTATTGACTTGGTAAAATAATGCCGTCAGTTGGCATCAGTTATGTGTTTGTAGCTTAACAGATATTGTGGCTGTGAGCGAAGAGTAATGGTAGTTGAGATGGTGAGAGAAGAACTGGTGTTGAACAGTTTCTTCCTCAGCTTTCAACAATACTGTAAAGGTATGTTATATCCTAATAACATATTTTTATGCGTGCAGCAGGGTTCTAAACACATTTCTGCTAAAGGGGAGTAGGAAATTTCCTAACTTCAGTGGAAATATATCTGTAAAACACTTCTTAAGAATTTAATTGAGTGGACAAATCAAAACTGCAATGATATACATTCTGTATTTGTCCCTTGATAGAGTTTATTATGTCTTCCAAAGTGATAACGGAGAAATAGTATCGCACAACTGTCTTTAGATACAATTGCACTGTGTTGCTAAATGTTACTAGTTTGTGCCTAGAAACCTGAAAACTGCTACCTTGTGCTTTACCGCATCACTACTTGTTGAAATGCCAAGGACAAGTTGTGTGACACGCACAATGTAGCAATACAACATTGTAAATATGACTGTGAATATAAACTGGGATTGTGCCATTTTTTTTTTGCAGTCACTCAGGATACTAAAAGTTCAATACTCTTATTACTGAGACCTCAAGAAAATCCAAATTTATGTACTAGGCTCTTTCTAGTAGCTGACACAAAATAGAATGCAATTGGTTGGATGTATTTAGGACTGTTTAATGCATATTAAAAGGAGGTGATATACAGGATAGAAGAGAGAACCAGAAATAGCTGCTACTTGAGAGACACATCTCTTTCTTTTGCTTCTTGGGCATTTGGGTACATACCATCTTGTCTTTGGGTTGAGGTGTGTGAACTTTGGATAGCCCTTGGAAGGATTGGGTGGTGGTCATAGACAGCTGGTTGCCTGTAACTGCACAGAGGGTCCTCCAACGTGACTCAGAACCTTCTAGCCAATGTTCTTCCTCATCCTCATGGATTCAAAACAAATATTTTCTGCCATGTGTGGCTGCCAAAGAAGAAAACTTCTTTGGAGTTTAGAGAAGAATGAATGTGAAAAGAGGGAACTACACACCAGGTAGAATTGTCCTGTGAGATATTGTCCACCCTGAATGCATTCCCTACTCCTAGATGGGACTATCCTCAAAAATTAGTAAAAAAGTGCTTTTGTTCTCAAAGTTTACAAAATTTCATGGGTTTGTGCATTCAACAAATATACCTACAAAAATACATTAGTCAGTTATTGCTCTTTTAATGAACAGTGCCATGCTTCATGAGTGCAAGCAAACATTTGAAATCTGACTGCTCCTGAGGTAAGATACTAATTATTGGGAGTAAGAGATAGAGATCAGGCTAGTGACTCAATATCCTTGCATTGTATTTATTTTAAGTATATTATAAGTATTTAGATATTTTAAGTATATTGTAAGTATTTACGTAAAATACTTTCTCTTTGTACGATTGCTGAACTTGAGTTTAGTGTATGGAAGATACTGCTTTGAACTATTAGGTGTCATTTAACTTCCAGCTTTGCCTATATAAGGGAGTTGCTTATATTTGACAAATGTTGTAAAAGCTAGGGAGAAAAAAATTACTTGTACTTAGTTATAAAGGAAGGGTAACAATGGAATTTTAATAATGCTCTGGATATGTGAATTGAAACCAGGTACTTGTGTTCACTTTATCCTGTAGCCATCTGTCCCCAAGGTCTGACTGGATTCATTCACAGCTTCATTCCTCCTCAAGTTCCTTTCTTCTTTTCTTGCCTTCTCAGGTTGTGTGTGTTGTCCCCCTCCACTCTGCTTTGCCATTTCATCCTCTGTTAAGCCTTTTCCTGCATGTGCTAAGAGCACGTACAGCACAGAGTAACCATGGAGCATTGCTTAATGGCTCCTGACACCCTGTGTGCAGTTTTGTTGTGTTACATTTCAGAGCATGCCCTGGGTTCAGGGGTGCAAATGGCACAGGGAGGTTAGGAGGTCAGCAGGGAGTCTGTAGTAATTGCAATGAGGGAGTGTATAATTAGGGAACTTTGGGATCCATCAAAGGCAGAAGGTCATTTGGAGTGATGGCCTGGGTGCCTAGCTGAATATCTGATCATGTACAAGCATATTTCTTGCATCTTTAAAGAAGTTTTTGAGATTTCATGCTTTATTTAACTTTATTTTCTTAAGTTCCATCTTTTTTACTTTTACTGCATTAGTCAGTTATAGCTCCCTACAAACATAGGGAACGGGATCTGTTGAGGATGTTCCTGGATGCATGTCTAAAGAGACCTTGCAAATGTTACGCAGACAGCAAAATAAAAGAGGTAAACCCCCAAATAGTTACAAGTCATTTACCTTTTGAGAACATGTGACTTATGAGTTTAATGACCAATACAAGCTAATACCAGTGAATGAAAGTGTCTTATAAATGATGACAGCTTCCTTATTTTATCTAGAATGCACCTTCAATTCCTAGCAGGACCCATCTAAAGAAAGGAGCTTTTTTTGTTGTTGGTGGGGGTTTTTTGTTTGTTTTTGTTTTTGTTTGTTTGTTTGTTTGTTTGTTTATTTTCTCTTTTTCTTTTCCATTATCCTGAATAAATGCTATAGAAACAGTTTGTTTAGTCTTTTGAAAAAAAAAAGGTATTTTTTTCTCAGGGGTTAGGAGGGTATTGGCTGATGCTGAGGATAGTTAAAATCAGTTTTTGTGAGTTAGAAGAATTCTTAATTTCCGAAGGTATTTTATGTGAGTACTGTGAGAGAGGAAAAGGTAAGAAAGAAGGAAAAAATACATTCTTTTGGGTGTCTGGTCTCTCATATGTAAAGCAATTTCACATGCTCACTGACTGGTAGAAGTTAGGAGTAGGAAAGTATGCATGAATCTCTTCTTGCATGGATTTGCCAGCTGTCAGCTTCCTGCAGTCCAGAAAGGCAGGACCACTTTGTTCTAATGTAGCTTTGGAGTGTGACAAATTCCTTCTTCAGCAGCTCAAGGAATCCCTTTGGTAATGCTCCCTTGCTGCACATCAGATTTACTTTTTTCTGATGAATGGCAGAAGTATGAACCTAAGTGTGGATCCTCTCCATCTTCAGTACAGGAGGTTGTGTTTATTTTTTATTAATATGGGTCAGCAGATCACCTTTCTGAGAGGTTTTGTTCTGTCTGCTGCTATGAATGAGTAAAGTGGCTCCTTTGAAGGAAAACTAAGCAGTCCTGGAATTTGTCCTAAAAAACTGTTATTTTAAATTGTTCAGTTAAAAAACCAAACAATCCATAGCCCAAAAACTTGATAGAAGCTACTGCTAGCATAGCCAGCATCTAGTTTCTTGTGCAGATCAAATGCACGTAACAAACTCCAGATATTTGCACCCTGGTTTTGTGCTCCTTAGTACTAAAAACCTCAGTGAGTGAAATTACATTGTTTTTTTCCAAGAAACTTTAACACTTGTAACTGGAAAAAATGCTTAACTGGATGTAACTTAATGCTTTAACTTTTAAGTTGTCACTTCAAAAGAGTTACATTCTGAATCTGGAAGGCAGGATCGTTTCAGCATTTGGGTTACATTTATAACACTATGAGCATCCATAAGGAACATACTTCATAGTTTTTTTATCTTAATGTACCAATTCTATCATAAGCTAGGAAAACAATCCTGTTAAAATGTCAGTTCAAGACAATTGATTCTTGCTTAAGCAAACAGTCTTACTACTAGTGGGTGGGTAAGGTGAAGACTTCCACTTAGTAGTTCTCCTTTCTTATGTCATACATGTATATAAGGTGAGACTCTTGCTCTAGATCTGCAAAACAGGGAGCATTTCAGTGCTGCCAGTATAACCCTGAGCATTTGTTCTGTCTCTGGCCAGCACAAAATGTTTTAAGTAAAATGTTTTACTTTGCAAGTTTAAGATAAAATGCTCTTTCTTTTTGGCTTGTTATGAAATAGGAAGACAATGTAACTGTTTTTAAAACCCTGAAACTTCTCCAGTATGTTTTCCTCAGGCTCTTTGCATATAAATTTTTCCTGGATATATTTCCACTGATGCTATACCCTCACACATGGGCCAGCACAGATCAGCAAATACAGGTGGTAATTGCAGTTCTAAACTGAGAAGATACATGGAGTTGCAGATTGTACAGCTGAAGGTCTGTCACAGAGAATGTTTTATCAAAAGCAGTAGGACCTGAGTATGTGTCTACCTCTTCACCAGCAAAATTTCTGCAGGAATTGTCCTTTCAACAGACTGGATGTGCCTATGTAACATTTTATGTAAAGGGTGCTCAGCCATTGCTGGCCTGCCTTCTGCTCACATCCTGTGTCTAGTGGCCTTTCCTTGGTGACTACTTGGGCACATTCTTTGCCCAAATAAATTGTTTTGATGGCTGCAGCTTGTTCTCAGCTGCTGCTTTTATTGTTTAGCTCTGTGTGACACAGGTGAATTTGCTGGTATGCTCTGGGCAGCCAAAGGAACTTTAATTTACTTTTATCTATGTATATACACACCTACACATTCATTAAACTTCAGGGAAGTACACACAAGTTTGTGTGTCAGGGAGGGCAGGGTACATGATATGTGGCCCTTTCCTCTTACTAAGCTAAATTACTGGTGTGCAAATAAGTGTGGGGGGGGGATTTGTCTGAACTTAATCCTTCCAGTCCCTGGTAGCAGTCAGCAGTCAGCTGTTGTGGATCTCGGGAAACTTTGTACTCTTGGGGGATAGCTAGGCTTCCCATAGGAGACAGTGTATCTGCAGTAGTCTAAATTTTCATTCTGTTTCACATATACCCCGTGTATAAAATGACAAGATTAAGGTAGCAAAGCCAGACACTGAGAACAGTTAATACCTTCTGGGAATGCACATATTGACAGAAGTACTCAAGGTAGCTGTGTGGCTGACTAAGGTGAAAATCTAACCATGGCTTGTGTGCTTTTGAGAGATAACTGCTTGTGATGGTGCTTATGAGGTCAAAAGGACTGCATGGAGCTATTCATCTCCCAGTGAGAAAAAAAGGTGGTTCTGCATCTACTTAAAAACATCAGAACTAAGAAGCTCTTTTTAAACAGAGATAAGTTGGAAATGTAAATTTGCTTGACATTTTCTGAGACAGGCAACATAATACCAAGAGTTTCCTCCAAGATAAAGTGTATGGATCCCCTAGGTCTGTGTTCTGTCAGAATACTTAGCTTGATGACAGTTTAGGTGTTAAAACTAGATTCCTTAAAACTCAGAAATCAACAACCCGCTCCTTCCTCAAACAAACAAGAAAATCCTTTTATGTATATATGCATTCCATTTTGCCAATTTCAGCAGGTATTGCAAAATAACTGCTTTTCTGTAATGGTATCTCCATGTATATATCTATTAAAAGAAGTTATGTATTGCAGCAGATCTCTTGTTAGGGGTAGAAATGAACCAAAACACTGACTCTTATTTAACAACACAAGAGGGGTCCTGGTTTAATCTTTACAGCTCAGCCATCCTGACTGTG
>PYHW01009542.1:4572518-4637312 GCA_013186435.1 Turdus rufiventris | reverse complement strand
CAGCTCAGCTGTGACTGCAGGCTCCAACAGCAGCTCTGACTCCATCAGACACAGTCTGACCTCACAGCAGATCTTTTACTGCAGCAGCTCTCTTCCTTGTTTCATTTTTCTTTGTGTCTCTCTGGATCATTCTGTCTTCCTTAGGGCTCCTCTACCACCTCAAGGTCCTCTTCCTCCAGGCCCTCTGCCTCCAAACTCCCCCTGGCCAGCCAACCCACCCCTTTTTTCACACCTATCTTTATTATTCATAGCTGCAACCCATGAAGGGCAAGACTGTCCCTCTTCTTTGGTAATTAGTACAACTGTGACTTATCAGGGACAAGGTTGCCTGTAATCTCTTCTTCTATACCTACAGTTTTGCGTATTTTTAGTTGACTTGTTTAGCTTATTCACTGTGAATTCTATATAAAGATAAAAATAAATAATAAATAAATAAATGGCCCCTCTCGCTTCCTTCCACTCCAATGAATCCTGTTAATTTCCATGAACCAATGCTCTTTCCAGGTGGTTTTGAGATTGTTTGTTTAACATTCTCACAGGTTGTCTGCTATTGAACCCCTCTTTTTTTTTTTTTACTATACATTTTATTTAGAAACTCCTGGTTATCATAGGGTTATTGGTAAGGTGTAGTCTAAACATACAAATAGGTAAAATCCCTTTAAGCATTTATATGGAACTTAAATTTCAATCTGGAATGAAGAAATTTTATCTAACCAATGCTTAGGTGTCTTTGCAGACAAGGACACTTCCCAGCCATAGGTGGATGCCCCATCAATTCTTTTAATGGTGTGATTATAGTCAGCTCATGCAATCTTAACATCACAGAATTTGTAAGATGTTGTTAGAGGCATATAGCAAATTTTTAGCAAATTTTAAGAACTTCAAAAGTAATGTTGCTTTCAATCACTTCTAAAAACATGTTCTACAAAAAAAAATTTTGCTAGGTATTTCTTTCCTGGTGCTTAGCTTATGTTATTATTTATGATTTTATTTCTATTTTCTTATTTCTTATATATTAGCTCTGATCCTAATACACTAGCTTGAACTGCTATCTCTTATTGTGTTTCTAAGCTGAATTATCTTCTAGCAGAAATACTTTTTCCAGATGTTGGCAGTGTACTATGATTATGGTAATACTTTTTAATTAAGCAATGCTTCTTAAGTCATCATAAAATATTGTGAAGCTGGAAGAAAAGTGACGAGGAATTCTTACATGATTCAAGAGATTTGAATAGAGAAAAGAATAATATAAAAGGGATTTTGTAATTTACTTTAACTGTTATAGTACTCTTGCTGTAAATTACTTGCAGGTTTTTAAGTGAGTTAAGAAGCCATGCTTTAAGAGCATGAGAAGTACTTGAGCACAGGAGTGGAGCTTACCTGGGAGGCAGTCTGCCAGTTTAGAGTCGAGTTTTCCAGAGCTTCAGTTGTTCTTTTAGCTTTTTTATGAAACCATTCCAATCGTGCTGTTGGACATATTAGTTCCTCATTTATGAAATCTGCTGTATATCGCTTATGTTTTCCATGTGTTCTGAAAACTTTATAGACAAAGATGTAATTTGTATACGGGCATGGTACATTCTTTAACCATAATTTTGCAATATTTACTTCTATAACTCTTGCAATAGAGTTAATTGGTTAAAACTATACAGTTTTAAGCCACTTTAAACCACATATAGTGAGTAGCTGTGTTGATCCCCTGAACCTTGATTTAATCTAAAGTGTCTAGATCATCCACAGTATTTTAAATCCAAAAAATAAATTATCATTCTCATGTGGACTTTCTCATAAATTTTCTATGCATATGCTCCTTCTTTGGACCACTTATTTATGATGTGCAAGAGACTGTTTTCAATTTTGTACTCTACTTCTACTGAAGAGATCTTTTAAATGTACTTTTATGTCTTTATCTGAAGAACAGAAATAGAATGTTTCAGGCAGCGTTCTTGTTAGATGATTTGAGAGGCATCTGTAGATGATAAGTAAATCCAGTTAATTTCTGATTTAATTTCCTGCAAATGCTTGGGCTCCTGTTTTAGCAACCTACCTGTGTACGTCAAAGTGACTTTTCCTTATTTCATTTTACCGAAAGTATTCTTCATTTGGATCTCATAGCTCTTTTCTGTGTGTGTTCAAGATGCAGCAATAGCTCCTTTTGTATCATCAGAATCTGTCACCACATGAAGTATCACTTTCCTGACTGCAGGACTGTAAGCAGACTGTGTAACTGGTGACTGAATTTTTGTAGATGCGGGTTTTAGGAAAATGAAGAGTGAACCATGTGTTTTGATGGTGGATTTAGAGGATTGGAACGGTGGCTACAATTTCAGTGTCTTCTTTGGATTTGAATGACAAATATCAAATACCTTCTTTAAGACAGAGCACTGCTTGATCTCTTTAATTTTGCTCTTCTCACATACAACACAGTGAGTTCAGTTCAGATAGATGTGCAAAAAAACTGTTATAGACTACTGGTAGGAGGCCTTCATAACTACTCAGTGGTAGTAATTGCTTCTTTACCCATACATTGTTGAAGAGAAGAGAATTCATTGTAGAAAGAATAAAAGCCTTTTGCATTATAGATTTTTCTTCAGCTGTTTTTTCCATATCTAAACAGGCCATTGATCATGGGATACTGTGTGGCAATCAGTGGGCAAAAGAGTGAGCAAAAGGAAGCTTGACAGCTTGACTCCATTTTTCTAAAATGGTTGTCCCAAGTATCTATAAAGGTAGATTCTCCAGTCTTAAGGACATGATTGTGTCATCTTCTGTTAATCTTTTGACAAAAAAAAGGCTAAGAATAATTCTGAGGCCATGGCTCATATTAGAGGATTCCGCCCATCCAACTGTCTGGATCTAACTTTTTGGTCTGTAAATTTGTGATCTGTTATTGTGAAGTTTTGAAGTGAGGAGACTCAGCCAAAAACATATGTCTTAGTGTTTGGGAGTTTTTACTTTTTTTTTTTGTTTTTTTTGTTTTTTTTTNTTTTAGAATGAAATAATATAAAAGACTATAGTCTTGTTCTTGCAGTTAATCTTTTCCAGTGGAAATCTGATATTTTGGAAGTTTAATTTAGAATGTAGTACAAACTCTTTCCTTATTAGTTCTGGGGTATTGTTCTTATAATCTGTGTGCTGTGACTGAAACTGTCCCGTTGTAAAATCTGAAAGTCTGTCTGTTGGAAAATCCCTTGAAGAAATAAACCCGGATTATCTGCTCCACCTGTTTGAAAGAATAGGAGGGAAGTAAAATGTATGTGGGAAATAAAGCAGGAACAATAAAGTTCTTGCTTAATTCTGGAAGAACATACTTTAAATATCTATTATGTAAAAATATGGGGTTTGGTATATCACGAGAAAAGAATTAATTAACATGTTAGCGATGACAAAAATTCTGGGGTCAGATTTGTGACATTTTGTTAACTGGGACTTTAATAGTATATGCAATAAAACATGTATCTTAAGAAGAATTGATGCTTTGTCCCTGAGTGACAGGCTCTTGTCTGTCCCTGTCATTTACCCAAAAGGTTGTACCTAAGACTACCTGACAAGATGTGGCATGTCTGTTTTCCTGAAGCCCTTTCCAGGCTGTTCTTGGTATGCTCAATCTGCTGTCCTCTACAAATTACATGCCCTGGAAACACTGGATGTGAGAAGGCTAAACTGAATGTATAAAGGATCCAGCATGAAGACTACTTGCAAAGAATTTAAATTAAACTGAGGGGGGAAAGTGCTTCTGTGAGTTAGATATAAACAGTCTTGAAATGAGAATACTACTTAGCTGTGTCTTTCTTCATTCTGTGACAAAACTGGTGCAGAGTGTTGACAATAGCTCCAATAATGTTAAGTAGCAGGCAAGGTTGCAGATGGTCATCGTGCATGTGTCAGACTAACAGTCTCTTACAGATCAACAACTGCTTAGAAGGATCCCAAATTCGAGGGGATATTATAATTCCAGTACAATACTCTGGATACTAAAGTAGTTCTGCAGCAATTTTTAAAAGACTTAATAGGTTGTTTGAAAAAACCCTATTCTCACTTCTGTTCTCATTTATCCTGCTCTGCCACTCTATAACCCTGAGTTTCAAGGCTGACATGAACATTTAATCTCTTAAACCATATTATGCAGATTATTGCTATTGTCTTATTGGTCAGTCTTATGCCTTACTGGCAAAACATCCATCAGAATGCAGTGTACCTACTCACTTGATGTATTTAATTGGCTGAAGCAAGGAAGTTCCTAAGAATTTTGAAAATAATTTGATGAAACTCTTGCATGTTTTTTCTTCCTCATAGTCTCCTGAGGTGGAGTACTTAAGCCATAGGAAATTATGAATTCGGTTAGAAGTGCAGTGAGAAAGAAGAGAGTCTGCTTTAGGATTTCATAATTGAAAGGATTATGGGGCAGGGGGCTGCAGGAAAGGAGCTTAATTTTTGTTCTTTGTGTATGTGCCAGTGCTTTAGTTAGTAATCAAGTTACTGTGGTTCCCATTACGTAGCCATGTGTGTCTGTGGTGGCCAGGGACGGGGGATGTTTTGGGGGAATTAAGGATAAAAACACTATAATGGTGTCAACTTTGAATTTCTGGTGCTCCAGTCAAAAATCTTCAAAAAGAATATAATTGCAACACTGTTTCTAATCTGTACGGAAAATGAAATTTTATAAGAAGAATATTATATAAATTATGTTAAGGACAGAAGGCAACAAATGAGTTCAGAACAGGGACAGCAGTCAAATGCAGAAATTCTTGATGGCCTTTGCTCTCCTTTGCCCAGTTCCCAACTGGTCCTGCTTGGTTATACCTAGTTTCTCTTTATTTTTCTGATCCCCTTTGTTTCTTAACTCTTATAGTAATTCCATTTGATACATTGTTAATATGCAAGGTAATGAGTTATTCTGGTGGGGCAATTCCCTGAAAGCAAACTTCTTTTGTGTTACCTTCCAGGTTTCACTGGAGTTTCCTGCATCTCACGTGAATGTGTGTGATCATTAACTTCAAAATATCACCATAAATAGCTTTTATTTCAATCAGAATTATTTTTTATATCAGTTTTTCCAGTGGAAAATAATTCAATTACTGCTCTTACTTTCAGATGGGCACCTTCAGGGCACATGATGGTGAATACATTTTAGAACCTCTGATGAAAGCAGATGGAAGTGAACATGAAGATGAACATAACAAGCCTCATCTTATATACAGGCATGGTGAACTTAAAAGAGAGTATCAGAAATCCCATAAACCTTGTGAAGTTTCAGGTATACTCTTACTTTAATTTTCATTGTGCCTTTTTCAAATGTCAGATGTTGGATAACTACTGTTTTTAATTTTGGAAATTTCCTATAATATATTTTATATTTGGAAACATTATTTTGAGAATTCTGCTTTTCCATAGATACTAGGGCCAGAAAATAACCGTTATGTCAAGCAAACGTTCTTATTCCTATGCCATTTGTAAAATTATAAATAATATGTACTGAACCAAATTAGAGGTCTTTCAGTTTCTTTTGTGTCTTTTTTTCTTTGATCTAAACAAGTTTGTGTGACAAAAGGCTTCAAGCATTAAGAAGTAGTTTTCTCCCTTTTCATTTTTTGGAACAATTACAAAAGACTATGAGCTAGGGCTTGCTGTCATTTTGGGGAGAGTGAAGTTGCAGCAATGTTTAT
Source organism: Turdus rufiventris (assembly GCA_013186435.1). Classification (NCBI taxonomy): domain Eukaryota; kingdom Metazoa; phylum Chordata; class Aves; order Passeriformes; family Turdidae; genus Turdus; species Turdus rufiventris. The sequence continues at coordinate 4,631,646 of PYHW01009542.1, read as the reverse complement.
GAAGAAAAGCTTTGGTTTTTTATGTTTCTGCCCTTCTAAAGAAGAGATGTGTCTCCTGTAACACTAGTCTTGCTTTGTTATTCATGTCCTTTCTTCACAGAGGAACAACTCGTATCACTGCTTGGAATCATGAGAGTTTCCCTTTTCCTAGTAAGGAAGCCTTGAGAGAGGATATGGAGGAACATAGCATTCAATAAATATTTTTAGTTTGAAATTGGGCTGTGATAATTCTAAAATTGTCTACCAAATATTTTCTTCACTTTGTACTGTTTTTTTTTCTAAAACTAATTTGCCAGTGAAAAGAATTTGTGTAACCTGTGACCCTGATATATCTCTTACTAAGGTCTGGGTAGGATATTTATTGCATTTCCTCAGTCCATGAGTTCTGTTTCCTTAATATTGGAAACTCATCAGAATTTGCCAGAATAGGTTTTGGATAAATCTGATAGCTATTACTCATCCACTTGTTGATTTCTTTTGTTTGTAAGCAGAATTAATTTGATTTGTTCTTGATCTGTTTGGTCCATAAATTTAGATAATCTTTAAACTCTCCCTTTAAATGTAAGTGTTATTTCCCATTTTGGTAGTACTCTAGAATCTCAGACACCTTCTGTGACCTAGTAAAGATTGTATATGAAATTGCTTTAGCCAGTTCCCTTCAGTGCATCCAACTCAGTCAGTCTGAACTCATAGACTATATGTGGATACTTTTGAACTAGTTCCTTTTCAGAACCAGCCCCAGTTTTCTCCCCTTATTATTTTAAGTGCTAATTTCACAATTAGTATAGCTTTATTTTGTGATTGATTTTTAAACAATTACTCTGTGAAGTGCTTGCTGTTGTCTTTACTGTTTTTCTTTCTGGCCATATTTTACCCTAACTTTAAGGAAGATAGACTGTAGATCTCTCAAAAGTAGCTTAAAGTTTACATATGATGGCTCTTCCCTTGAATAATGGAATGTGTAGATTTAAATCCTCTCAAGTTGAGGGTGACAGAAGTGTGATCTCTGAACTCTTGGGTCAGTGCTAGAGTCACTAAATCATTAGAATAAAATGACTAGGAGACATGTCCTTTGGCTGCTGCTTTTTAAGAGGGAAATGTAGTTTCCAGAAAGACAGTGGAGGTTTCTTCTGAAGGAGCTGGAGTGTCCAGTTAGCTGCTTAAGTTCTAGAGAGTAGTGAGAATTCAGATTTGCCTCTCCATTAAGTATTTTTCATGTGAGGCAGGTTGACTGTGGTAAAGGCCCTGTTTTTTCTGCATCAGGCATCAAAAGCCTCTGGTGGCTGGACTATACAGTGTAATTAGAAGTATTACAGTACTTAGTCTGGAGATATCTGAGTAGATTGTGTTTTTCCTTTAGAGCCTGATTCTACATAATGGATATTTACAAAACTGTCAAAGAGGTCACTTAAGGTTTTTGATGTGTACTTGCTCATGAAGTTAAACTCCCTATTTATTTAAATATAATATTATGTAAATTTGAAAGTCCGCAGGGACTTGAATTTAGGAGCTGGACATAGTTTGTTTTCGTTTGTTCAGCTGGTGCCAAAAGTTTGCGTGTAAAAATCTGTTTTGCTTAACTGACTTGAGTCCTTTGTTGTACTGATTAAGCTGAAGTGCTTATCTCCTTCCAACCTTCCTGTTTGGATTATACTGCATTCTAGGAACTGTGCAATATTGCTGTCTCTTAACTAATTTGTAACAAATAATCCATTTATGATAGAGATATATAAAAATATACAAGACATCTAATTTGTTTTTCCTATTATAGTCTTCTGTGGGTTTTTTTGTTGGTTTTCTTTTTATTCTTGCACAGTTTCACTTGGAAATAAGATCATAAATATAAGGTTTTCTATTTTGGGCAGCCTTTTTACTATTTAGCAACTACATTCAAAAGTAATTTTTTTTTTTTTTTTTACTTTACAGAGAAAGAGTTGAAGAAGAGCGCTTTATTACATCCAACTTTCAGCAGTTTAAATGAAGAGAACAACATTTTACAGAAGTCTCTCAGTTTAGAGTACGCTTTAAATAACCTCTCCATAGAGGATGGTGGCAGTCCACATTCCAGGAAAAAACGTTTTCTTTCCTATCCAAGATATGTAGAAGTGATGGTCACGGCTGACACCAAAATGGTTCGTCACCATGGGCAGAATTTACAGCACTATGTACTAACATTGATGTCAATAGTAAGTAAGTTCTTAAGTATTAGGAATTTTAATTATTTCTGTTCTGTTGTTTTCTTTTCTGCAACTGTCCTGTCTTCTGGTTTGATCAAATTCTGTATCATAAAAAGAGATTACATAACCATAAATTAAAGTTGGGTCAAAATTTAAGGCTATAGATTTTTTCATTTCATTCAGAGTAGGGTATGTAGGTGAAATGATGGGATCCATTTCCTGATTTTTTTGTTCCTTTGGAAGACTTCTTAAGATTCAGAGAGTGAAAAATACAGATTAATTACAGCAGACATGTTAAATAGTGAAAAAAAAGCTTGGTTATAGTAATCGTAGTTTTAAAATTTTTCAAGAAATTCAGATTAATATGGGTCAGACTTCGAGCTGGTGTCATTTATTTGTGATCTTTATATGGTAAACTCTTTCTTGAACGAAAAATCACTACTTGTATTGGTTCAGTATATAGTACAATAAGCTCTAAAATCAAAAGGTTTGCCATGACATCAATTGAACCATCTGTTAGGAAAAGGCATGCTAACATATTCTGCAGTGTAATTATTTCTAGATTTCTGTCCTTACATCTACAATTTGTGTGAATTTTTCTACTTTTAATGGTGTGAAAGTATGAAAGTTCATGTATTACCAAAAAAAGTCCATACTGGAAGTTGGTTTTTCTCTTGTAGAGACTCAGTTTGGAATTCCTTTCAAAACAATTGATCCTTAAAAATGTCATTTTATTATAGTGACTTCCTTTATTAAAGTGGTGGACAAAGTGGTAAGGACATGACTTTAAAATAAAAGCTTTTTTTTTTTGCAGAAATTTACAATGAGATGAAATTGAACATTTATTATCTTTTTCATGAGGTCTTACACAAGTGGACTTCTAGGTGAATAAGATAAGAATTGTATAATTGCTATTGAAGAGAACCTATATATGAACTGTTTTTAAGATCGAGCATTAAACATATACTGTATGAGTGAAAGAATACCATTCTTTTCTAAAAAACTTGTAATTTCTTTCTTGTGCTTTCCTATCTGCACTGTAAAACTTACACTTTTATTGCTGGCTTTGGAGTAATAGCATTCAATAAGCGACTACATCTTAAATGTGAATTAAATATCTCTGTATATATCCGAATATATCTATTCCACGATTATATGCAGAAGGTAATCTTGAAAAAAACATTCTTAAGATATTATTTCTAGTAATGTTGAGCTTTTGTAAATGCAGATATAAAAATATAAATTCAGATCTTAATTTTAAATTATATTCTTTACACTTCAGTTAATTCTAGGTACTTTCCCTTCCCTGCCTCCATTTCCCCCACAGAATACATATCCCAGCTCCTTTCTCCTTGAAGCATTTCAGCAATGGCTTGGAATCACAGAACAGCTGGAAGTCATCTGATCCAACCCTCTCCTGACATACATATGATTTGTCAAACAAATAATGTGTATGAATATACAGCCTTCAGTCACTTCTTCTCCATAACAGTTATTTTTCAGTAAACTAGTAAAAAAAATGTGAAGGATAGGGAAACAAATGACTACCATTCTTTGCTATGTAATCTGCATTAGAATTTATCAGTGTGCTCGTGGGTCACTTCTTGACCCACAGCCTCTTAATATTTGAAATAGAACCATTTTTAATTTTATTTGATTGCCTATAAAGGAAAGAAATGAAACTTTAAAATTTTATCCTTACTACCATTATACAGATAGGTTTAAATCTGTATTTTTTAATAAATTTTACTGGTACTTTTGTCTGGTGAAGCAACTTTTCTTATGGGTAATTGTCAGGTTGCTGGCATTTTAAGTGAATCAAGCATTATACTTTTAAACTTCAAGCATTAGACTTTTAAGGTTATTCAGTTCTGGCTTGGATTTTAAAGAAACCTAAAAACTTTAAGCATATAAATCACATTAAATTTTAATGAAACTTAGACATCTAGCTCCCAGAAGAACCTTTGAAATCCTGGCCTATTTTTCTTTTATTTTCTTTGAGGCTTTTTTTTAGCATCAACAAAGCCACCAAAGTAAACTTACTGCTGTTTTATGGGTGGAAAATAAGAACTGAAATATACTGCTAAATATTTTTAGGGTTTTAAGTGTCTTGTCACTCATCCAATTCAACCTGAAAAGGCTTAGCTCTCAGCATGCAAGTAATCCCATTGAACTGGAACTGGAATGCATTTTCTCATTTCTTTAAAACTGCATAAATGTTGGCAATATGAGTATTCACATTACTTACATTATATCTTGGAAATACTTTCTCATTCTGAATGAAATATATCCTTCAAGATAGGAGTACCTTTGCCATAGGATTTACTGAAAAACGATTGTATTTCAACACAAAGAGCAGCATTATTTAATGTGAAACAATAAATAAAAGAATAAGAATACTGTAATTGCTTAACTTTCATTGTTACTTCTTGTTCCTCCAAGAATTGTATCGGAGTAGGCAGTAGGACTGCCCTAATAGATTTAGTAACTGGAGGACTTCATCTTAGACTGTGTTCTGAAAGTGCAAAGCCCTGAACATGAAGGTTTGATCTTAGCAACTGCAATAATTCATTAAGACACTGGAGTTTACTATAAAATTCTAAACCACCTGAAATTTGATTCCATGAAATATTTTGAGGTACTATCCTCATTTTTGTGAATGAGAACCTGATTTTTTACATCCTTTTAAGTACTGTACTGCTTATAAAGTTCATTTGGTAATAAAAGAACTGCTTGGTCTGTTCTTAGTCTGCTTGCAGCAAAAACTTTATAATCCTGACTTTCTGAAAAGAAGTCATGACACGTAAAACCACCTGTGGTAGGGCTATGATGGCCAGCTCAGAATGTGGACTTGGCTGACTGCCTAGTCATGTGAGTGCTAAAGCAGAGCATGGGAGGGGGGCTGCCACGCATTCAAGGAGAGGATTGAGACAATATCAATTTAGATCAATTCAACTTGCAGTGAGACTGTGAAACCATGAAGTGGTGTTGTATCATGGTAAAACAGTGCTATTATAATATGGTGTTAAATGCCGGTGCTTTTGATTTTCATTCAGACAAAGACTTTACTAAAGTTTTACAGCTAATGTCTTTTACTGACATGTGAAATGGAAGATGGTGGGTTGCAGGTCTTAACAGCAAAAGATTTTTCTAGCTAGGGTTTTGTTTATCCTTTTTTTTCCCATTGTCATCGTCAACATTGATCGTGAAGTATTTTCTATATGGAAAGACTGTGTGCACAAATGTGCCCCATCATTAAAACCAGACAAATGGTTTTATCTTAATGTATATGGGGTGAATTTAAAATTTATACTTTCTTTGCAGTTCATACTATACTCATACTATACATACTAATAGTTAACAGTTCATCTTTCTAGAGCACACTGAGAAAACATAGATGAATCCTGGCCTTTAAGAATATTTGGCATTACTGATTTTGCCTATGGTCATAATTTAAAAATAGGCAGTAGACCTAAATAGTTCGTAGGTTAATAATTTAATTTGTATGACTACCATTTGAAAGGCAAAGAATATAATTACATTCAAAATTTAAAGGTGAATATATTGTTCCTTATAGATGTTCCTTAGAACATCAGTGGTCTATTTTGCCCCTTTCTCATTCAGATCATTATATTAACATTAGAGCTATAGGAATGTCCAGTGCTCTTTATCTCTCATCCAATAAAATCTAGAAAGCCAGCACAAGGCATGTTTTTCTTGGCTTAAGCCAAGAATACACCTTATTATGTTCCTTTTGTGTATATAAAACCCCATGATCTTGTATATTTGGCATGGTTAAAATGAAAGTGGATATTTGTTTATGCACCAATAAATACATATAGCTGGAAACAATTATTTTCAAAGTATCATTCATATAAATTCTCTGAGCTGGCCTTCTTACTTATCTTGATATATGGGTATCTGTAGGGGTATAAAACCTGCTCTTTTAATTGTGACTGTCCTTGTATTGCAACTCCAGGGTGCCTGTATATTATGTATAAATGTCATAATGATACCTCACTACATCTTGAGGTCCACCAAGTAACACAGAGATATTAGTGTGCCCAGGTAGCCAAGCATGCTGTCTTGTAAGAGAAATAATGTGGCCAGCAGGACCAGGGCAGGGATTGTTCCCTTGTACTCAGCACTGGTGAGGCTGCAACTTGAATGCTGTGTCCAGTTCTGGGCCTCTCCCTCCAAGACATTGAGGTGCTGGAGCATGGCCAGAGAAGGGCAGCAAGGCTGATGAAGGGTCTTGAGCACAAGTAATATGAGGAGTGGCTGAGGAAGCTGGAGGCGTTTAACCTTGAAAAAAGGAGGCTCAGGGGAATCTTACCACTGTATACGACTACCTGTCAGGAGACTTTAGTGAGTTGGGGGTCAGTTTTGTTGCCCAAGTAACAAGTGAAGGACCAGAAAAAATGGTTTCAAGCTGCACCAGAAAGGTTTAGGAAAAATTGTGTCATGGAGAGGGTTGTGAAACATTGTAACAGGCTGCTTTGGGAAGCACAGGAGTCACCATCCCTGGAGGTGAGTAAAAGATATGCAGATGTGCAGACGTGGTACTTAGGGATAGAGTTTCATAGTGGACTTGGCAGTTTTTGGTTGAACTCAATTATTTTAAGGGTCTTTTCCTACCTAAATGATTTTATTTTGTAGGCAGGGACATACTTGCCTGTCTTTACATTTCACTGCTGTTAGTACTATTTACTACTATTTTTGCCTAGGTGGTGGTTGTTCTTGATTAGATATTCAATGTTTAGACTTGTCTCTATGACTTTCCCTTCAGCAGTAATCATTCAAGTGGTGTTCCTAAGGTGAAGTCTTGATGCTGTTCATTTATGACTAAGACATTGCTTTAAACTGGGACCCATCTCATAAAATAAGAATAGGAACAAAGAATAAGAGACATGTTGCCAAGCAACACTCACATGTTTCTCTGAGTAGCTTCTAACAGCTAGAGAAGCCTGTCTATGGCTGTATAATGTGAAATTATCTTTTAAGGTAGTTTCTTTTAGATTCTGAAAGGAAGGATGCATTGGCATTGTGCTGTACATGATGGGGTTTGATATTATCTGATTATAACTGTGGTATATATTTTCATTGAAGAGTTGTAGATGGGGATGATCATGACTGTTATTGTCTTCTGCATTAGTGGAATATTAAAGGGGTATCTTTACACCCATCTCAATTACAAGTTAGAGGAAAGACAGAACACAGGCATTCCTGATAGGGTGTTCCCAGCTGGCAAATAAGCCCCACACAGCCACTTGCTCACTCCCCCACCACCAAGATCAGGGAGAGAATCAGAACAGTAAAAGCTAGAAATTCATGGGTTGAGATAAAGACAGTTTAATAGGGAAAGCAAGGAATTAATTCAGTGCTTCCTATGGGCAGGCAGGTGTTCAGCCCTCTCCAGGAGAGCAGAGCCTTGTCAGATGTAATGGTTACTGGGGAATACAAATGCTATCACTCCAAACACCCTCCTCTTCCTCCTTCTTCCCCCAGTGTATATACTGAACATGATGTCACATGGTCTGAAGTCTCCCTGTGGTCAGTTTGGTCACCTGTCCAGGTTTTGTCTCCTCCCAACCCCCAAAGCACCCCCAGCGTCCTCCCCAGTGTGGCAGTACAAGACGCAGGAAAGGCCTTGGCTCTATGTTAGCCCTGTTCAGCAATAACAAAAACATCTGTATATTATCAACCCTGTGATCAGCACAAATCTAAAACATAGCCCCATACAGGTACTATGAAGACAATTAGTTCTATCCTAGCCAAAGCCGACACAAAAGGCAACTCAGCCTTTAAAAGGGGTGTATTCTTTCCTTATGCCTCCACTAAAGCACTCCAGTAGGTGACATGTGGAACTTCCACTTGGTTAACTCAGGGGATAGTAGATTGACCAGGACTTGGGTAAGGAGGAAGTAGATAACCTAAAACTTAGGGGAAAAAACTGTAAGTCTGAGACATAGGTATGCTAGTGCAAATTTACATGAGAAGTCTTTGCTGCCATCAGGATCCACTTGTTTTGTACAGAAATGTGCTGAACAGAATTGGAGAAGCACCAGCAGAAATAACATGGCTCTTTCTGTTTCACTGAAGCAGTAACTGCTCATATAGCTCATGACTTCAGACAATTTTTGGGTCTTATGAAATATATGATGGAATCGATATGACACTGGAAAAGGTGAAGGAGAAATCTCCCAGATCCTGGGTATCTTACACGCTTTCAGCACTACAGCAATACATAAGAGAATTTGGACCCTGCAAAAGACATACAAGCTATGAAGTGATACCCTGAAAGTGTTTCTTTCAGGGGATATGAATCTTTGTATTTTCTTGGTACCATGGTTGTGTGTAACAGACAAGAGGAAGGGAAAAAAGGTCTTGTGATACAATGTTTAGAGGGGAAAAAAGGAAGGAAAAAAAAAAAGCAGAACAAGATATATCCAATTGGATTTGGATTTATCATTTACTTATCTTCCAGCCTCTAGGTGTACTTGCTTGTTTATCAGCACCTTTTCTAAATAGGGCATTTTGCCGCTATTGACAGTCACACTTTCCTGTACAGTTGCAACAGGGTTGTCTAGAGAAACTAAACTTTGTAACTAAGTTGATGCCAGTCAACTGGCAGCCATGACTGTCTGACTTAATATTTCAAAATTTCATGAAAATAAAAGCTGCGATCCTTCCACTACAGTGTAACAAGTTTCATATATATATATATATATATATATATATATATATATATATATACTTTTTTTTTTTTACCCCAATCTTTGTTGCTGTACTCTGGTATGGAAGCTGGTTTTAAGAGTTTGAAAAATCCCTTGAACCTAAATTCGCATTTTCTTGGTTGTTAACCTCTTACTTCTCTGAAGCCTGTATTTAGATCACTGTAAAGTAAGTAAATCTGGAAATTGTGAAGAAATGGTGTATTCTGTTAAATTCCTATGCCATTTCATCATCCTTTTTCATGAATGCTTCCAATAAGAGATGATTGAGAGGGTAATCCTTAGAATACAGGAGCAGGGAGTACTTGCCTCTTAATTTTTTTTCACTAAAAATAAGAATCTTATATTTCAGATCTCTGGTAGTTCCCTGCATCATTAAATCATTTCAGGTCTCAGTGGATTATTTTAGTTTGACTAGTTCCTTAGGTAAATCTTCAATTTTGATTTGTGGTTATCAGTTTTCAGGACTTTTCTTTTCACATGTGCTCAACCATGCTGAGAATATATACTGAACTTTTATGGTAAAGGTATCTTGTTATCAGCATACAGTCTTGCTCTTTGATCTTTTGAAAGCAGTGGTAATAACTAAATGTTTAGAGGTCATGAAAGTGCTCATGAGGCAAAGGATCCAGAGTTTGACTGAAACATAGGGTTAATGAGAGCAGTGTTATTTTACATTTAGCGTGAACTTACTTTCTCTCATAATGGAAACAGGTATGTTTAAGATTTTGGCAGAAGCTGCTGACCTCTGGCATCTACCTAACATTATTTCAGTCCTGAGCTATTCTCCAGAGAGATAGCCAGTGCATAATTCAGATGGTGAATAGATATGCTGTTGAAAGTCCTGCAACAGTTTCTCTTCAGGCATGCAATGAGATCGTTCTTCTCAAATATACTTACTTAGTCTAATGCGTCTGCTCTGAGGGATGAGTAACTAGTTTTATGGTTTGAAGATACACTTTTGCTCAAATGTTTTAAGTGGACATTGAGTCAAGAGGCAGGAAGGAGGACTCTTGACTGTGTTTTCTGTTGCTTTCTTTGCCTCCTGTATGTTTCCAAGTTTTGTTAGCAGGATAACCTTGACAGAAAGCACTTGCACAGCAGTAAAATAATTTTTTCAAGGAACTCTTAATGTATATGAAGGAACATCCATCAACTGCAGTATAAGTACTCCTACAACCATGAACAAGAACTGCTAAATTTTAGTTACAAGATGGCTCCAGCCTCAACTCCTTGCCTGGATCATTCTAATCACCCTGGAGCAGAAATTATCTCTACTATGGCAGAGGAGGCATTTGGGAAACTTAAGGCTAATTTTGCACTGAAGGTTGAAAGTCACTGCTTTGGCACTTGGGCATTGTTTGGTGTTAGCCAAACCTAGTTAACTCTCCCATTCATTTCTCAATCCCTTTGCCTGTTCTACCTGATATATGTATATATAGCTTTAGAGTACTAGGCAACTCATGTATTGGTTTTTGTTGACTGGGTCACTACCTCAGATGACCTGCATGCTCATTACTTGACAGCCAGTTAAATGAAATCTATCTGGTTCCTGAGTTTCAGAACTTTCTGTTCCAAAACCAGACATTAACTAGACTGATTTTCAGGTTAATTAAGAGATGTTTCTGAAATAGCTGCTCTTCCTGTCTTGCATGAAAATATATGTTTAAATACATATTTCTAGATAGCCATATCTACAGAACAGTTCATCCCTTCTTTTCAATTGACCATTGATGGAATTTGCTTCCTGTTAGTTACATGAGTTGAGATGGATATGATAATTGTGTTATTGTGAGACAGTAGTTCCTACGGGAACATACTTTGTGGGGAGGATAAATACCCAGAAATATCCTTTCTAAGTTTATCAAAGTGAAACTCAAAGTATAAGAACAAATTATGAGCTTGATTGTGGTAAATTAATTTTGATATTAGAAAAATGGTAGTTTATTCCACTCAAGTTCTGCCTAAATTGTGTTTGAGCATTTCAAGTGCATTTGTAAAGGCTTCTGAGTTTGTCCTTGCGCAGTGGATTCAGTACTTCAGCAGGTATTTGAGAGATGTTCCTCATTCCCACCTAAGAATAATTGGGTACTTGCTGGTTAGTAACCAAGAAAGAGGTCCAATGGAAAGAAGCAAACAAGACTTGTACTGCTCTGAAATGTGTTCTCCACATGGGTTCTGAAGCTTTGGTTCCTCTCCTGCTCTTATTGAATCCTCTGCTTCCAGCTTGTTTGTCAACAAAGGAATGAAGGACAGTGCTGCATATTGTGTTTTCTCCAGTTTAGAGAAAGGTGGGGCATGAGTTGGGAGCCAGTGTGCTGCCAGTTCTAAGTTTTAGCAGTATTACTTAACCTCAGGTAAATAGAATTTTTATACTGCAAGGCTGTGGTTTCACAAGCAATTTGACCCAGTTCAACCAGCTCAAAAGACTTCTGAAATAGGTCTGCTCTTCTTCCCCTTTGCCTCTATTGGCACTTTTGTTGGAGACTGCACCAGAAATGAGAGCATATTGACGAGCATAACGGGATTTAAAAAAATATTTTTGCAACTGGATCAGTTCCTTGATCACTTTTGTAGCCTTGCAGCCTTAGCACAAGCTTGAAGGGAGGAAAGGTAGTACTTCTGTGTTTGGTGGCAACTCTTGTTTACATAAGGCTGTCATTTGACTACGGCTCAAAGCCAGAATTCACGTGGATGAGATATCTGAAGGTCTTGCTTGGAATGTATAAACTTTTTTACTGCTTTTATGAAAAATAACTTTCAAAGTAATTCACTTTGGTGTATGGAATTGACTCATGATTTTTATTATCTGTCTGCAAGAGTATGTATAAAAATGCGCATTGGGGATGCAAATACAAATTTTATGGATCCAGAAAGATACCTTTGTATGTGTCTTGTGTATTTTCAATGCAATTTTAAAACTCAGTCCAGCTTTCATTAAAAGCAAGGTAAAAACTTATTTGTTTTTAAAACTCTCTAATATTTCAGGTATTGATTCTACAAATCATTCATATAAAGCAGCTTATGCTTCACAGTCACAATAACATTACTTTTGTCCTTTCTTTGATATTTTCTAAATAAACTGTTTAATAAGTGTGCTTTTTACCTTAGCATTTCAACATATTGTCTGTCTGTTTGGAAATGAATACAGAATTGAAGCTGTTTGAATATTAAAAACTGAGAAAACTTTTTTTTTTTGTCACTATGTCCTTGGGTAGAAGGTACAGTTGGATGCATGAGATACCTGTTGTGGCTTGGTTTTCTTTGGTAATTTGTTTGTTTCATTAAAAGAGATAGTTTACCAAGTGAGTTTAATACTCTAATCTTTTTTTCTTTTTAGGTTGCAGCAATCTATAAAGATTCAACTATTGGAAATCTTATAAATATAGTTATTGTCAAATTAATTATAATTCACAATGAGCAGGTAAGAAGAAGAAACATTTAGAAGATATTTCCATAGAAGAAAAAATGCATGAACTTGCATTGTAATTATAAAATTTAATTTTTTTTTGTTTAAATATAAAATATTTTCTTCAACTATGTAATTTTGTTTTAAAATAGGAAGCAATATGTCAAATGCAAGGTTAACTTCAGGACCTGTATTTAATGCCTCTATTTTCCTGTCTCTCTATTAACACGTCCAGTTGACTACACTGACATAAATCAGATAGTATATGAGAGATTATGGCAGAACTACCTAAAGTGTGGTTATGCTCATGGAAACATGGCTGGAAAATGGCAATTTTTATAGAGAGTTTCAATGGAAGGCTTTCAGCCCTAACAGCTGTAATATTTTAAGATTGTAAGAAGTACTTGCTTTTCAAATACATGGATTTAATATTTATTTATCATAAATGTCTTGTCACTATATTTTTCTAATATTTAACACAAGGTAAATACTCACATACATTGTTTAGAATAATGGGTTCTTATGACTGATGACTTGCAGCTAAATTCAGATCTGACCTGTCAAACAAATCTGCTGAGGGAATTCTTATGTGCAGTCCTGCTGACTTTCTTTCCAAGCTCAGGTCATTACTTTGCAGATTAGAAGCACAAATGACAATGCAGTAAGTGCAAGTGCATGAATATTAATGCCCTTATTTGATGTTTTCGGCCATTTCTTGCTTAGGAAGGACCAGCTATCACTTTCAATGCAGCTACCACTCTTCGTAATTTTTGTTTATGGCAGCAAGCACAAAACACTTTGGATGATACTCACCCGTCTCATCATGATACTGCTGTTCTCATCACTAGGTACAGTATCTAAAATAGCCACAATTACTCAGATAGGTGAGACAAATGCTTCAGTTTCATTTTTACAATATAATCTTTCAACTGTTACACTGACATTGTTGTAGTTAAGTGAATAACACTATCTTGCCCTTCCAAAACACTGCTTATCAATATGTGAGCAATTACTCTGACATTTCTGTGTTGATAGATAAGCATCTAATGATCCTTCCATTCAAGATGGTAGAAACTAATTAGAACTGAAAGTGTTGCATGGAAATTAAATCTTTAGCTATATTACATACATGTGATAAGGGAAGAGTGTTGTACATAATAGAGTCAACAGAAGGATGCAGTGACAGGCAGCTCCTGATAGCCCTGATGTCATCAGAACTATCAAAATTTTTAAATGGAAAGCATATAAATATTAGTATGTTTTCTTCCTGTACACCAATCACATCAGTGAGGGTTCTGATGTTCATTCTTTATAATAGTCTCTTTTTCACTTGTCTTTTTCACTAACTTTTCCTCCAGTGTTCAAGTTTCAAGTATACTGCAATCTGCATGTTTGTCAGCATAATTTCATACTTGATCTACCTTCTGCATTGTACAGAAATAACAATAAATTTTTATTCTTTGCATGCTAGATAAAAAACCGTACTGTGGGCTTAGTCTGGTGAATTTAAATGACTTCTTTCACTACAATACAAATTATTTGACTAGCCTGTAGCATTAAAAATTGAGAATCAGATTTGCAGTTGCTGTGACTAGTATAGCAACAGTAAAATACTTTAAAAATATTCTTTTATATGCTGTAATAATTTTAAATATTTTCTTTCAAGGGAAGATATCTGCAGAGCTAGAGAGAAGTGTGATACTCTTGGTGAGTTACTCTTTTTTCATCAGTATGATTTTACATATGAGAATATCAGTGTGAGGAAAAAATCTATTAGCAATTAGTCAGAAAATAGATGGAAAATTCAAGGCACAGACAAAAATAATGGTTTCATGTTGCTTATTGCTGTTCTCTGCTGGCATGTACTTTGGTGCCAGGTGGTTGTTCTTTTTGTGTAAATTTGCTGCATATTTGAGGCATGACTTTCGACTTGAGTGCCATAGGATTCACTGTAATACATGGCAATATATGAAAATTCGTTCTCTTAAGCTTTTATATAAGGGTTCAATTTTGCAGGTTTAGCAGAGCTAGGTACAATGTGCGACCCACTACGCAGTTGTTCTGTAAGTGAAGAAAATGGATTGAGTGCTGCTTTTACTATAGCACATGAGCTTGGACATGTGTAAGTACCTATTTTCTGGCAGGTAATGTTTTGGGTTTTTTTTAATTTCCTTTTACATATGACCAATTTTCAGCAGTGGGCTTTGCATTTCTAAGATGGTGCAGTCTGATATGTCCTTTTAGAAGAGTCATTATTTTTGCCCCTTGAAGTAAGCCAGGTAAAGAAATTGTGAATTTTATTACTTGGTTGGTTTCCTGAATTTTAGAAAAAACTGTCCAAAGAGATGAAGTCTGTCCTTTTGTCATATGAACAATGTTGGACACTGGGACATACCCTAGTTACTGTAACATTGTCCTATTAAGTCTAAGTGTATTCGAGTCCTGTTAGAAATTTACCTTTAAGAAAAGACAATTGTTAATATAACACAGAAATATTCTTCCTTGTGTTTGATCCTTTCAGAATACAGTAGAGTAACACAAAGAGAAATACTTTACACTGAAAAATAAGAGGAGATGACAGCATTTTATTTTATGAAGCATACCTCATCAGTGATGGCAGAAAGGTGCTATACTCTAGCTCCATGAGCGTGCCACAGTGTAGGTAACGTTCTGTAGGTTACAGAGCTCAGTAGCTAGCTTGTTCATTTTCATGTGCCTGCAAGTCCACTTAGACACATGCTATTTGTCTTGGTACTTCAACTGAGACAGTAAAATAAGGTGGTGTGTTAGTTGCATTAAGTATGATATTGATGTGCTCTGCAGTTTTTGTTACTGAATAGTAAGAGTTATGGTGTGAATATTGGGGTTGCATGTTGTGGACAAACCAGCCATGGCCTGTAAATTCACTTGAGGAGACGGGTTGTTCCTTTAAAGTGGCACACTCCTAAAACACTGAAATTTTTCTGGTAAGCTAAAAAATTATGCTAACTGCAAAATTCGTCCTGCACCCACCACTATATAACTAGGAGTATTTGATAAGGGGATAATTATATAAGACATTTTAACGATACCTACTGCTAAAAGGTCAGATAGATGTATTAAGTGAGTCCCATTAAATTTTAAGGTATTTTCAAACTCAAAACTCAAGCATTTGCTGCCACAGCAAAGAGAGTTTCAGTTAATTATTGCTGAATTTGTTTTGGAGTTTATCTGTTTTGCTTTTTAGGTTTAATGTGCCTCATGATGATAGTTTTAAATGTAAAGAAGCTGGAATTAAACATCAATATCATGTGATGGCTCCAACTTTAAATTATCATACAAGTCCATGGACCTGGTCAAAATGCAGTCAAAAATATATCACTGAATTTCTTGAGTGAGTGTCGATATAATGCTATGGTTTGGAGTGGGGGGTTTTTGGCTTGGTTTTTTTTTTTGGTTTTGTTTTTGTTTTTTTGGGGTTTTTTGGGGGAGTTTTTTTGTTTTGTTTTGTTTTGTTTTGTTTTGTTTTTTGTTATTTTCCCCTTACCAATTTCATTTATTTTTGAGAAGTATTTTAAAAGTATTGCTTAAATATAGCTTTTACACTTTTTTACTCTTTGGTTTAACCACTGATTTACAGGGCCTCAGTCCTCCAGAAAAATACATGTATTTAACTTTTTCGGTGAATCATTACTTCATTAGAGTTGCACTGAACATGCAAAGTTTCAAAGATTTTTTTTTTAACTGTAGTGGTATTGTTTATTGAAAATACCTTTAGGATTATTTTTGTAGGTTAGAATAGGTACCCTTTCTTTTCTAAAGTTCTTCCGTTAAAAATAAGGGATGGGCATAATTTAGGCGGTGCCTTTTTTAAAAAAAATAAGAGAAAAAAACCCACTTAATTTTGTTTGGTGGATCTAAATGCAAAACACAAAAAAGGAAAATCAAGTGACATTTCATTATACATTAATTAAATTGAAGTCATTATATAGGCAAGTGGGCAAACCTATAACTCCACAGATATGTGGATGTATGTTTTGTGAATAGTGAGAAGGTTCCCAATGAACTGAGTGATTTATTCACATTTTGTTCCTCTTTTACAACAGTACTGGTTATGGTGAATGCCTCCTAGACAAACCTAGTGGAGGAACATATGATCTTTCCTCTCAGCTACCTGGGTCAATGTATGATGTCAACAAGCAGTGTGAGCTTACGTTTGGTGTTGGGTCACAAGTATGCCCTTACCTGGTGAGTGAAAACCAGACAAAGTCATGCTTAATCTCTACTAAAAAATTACTGAAAATTACTTGTTTGGGGATAATTTTATCCTTAGATAAGCAAAATCCCATGTTATATTGTTTTGAAATGGAAGAGTTCAGTAAACAGCATTGCAATTTCACTTATGAGATATCTATAGCAATAGAAGGTAGGTTGCATTCATTTTGGTTTCCATATCTCTGAATGTGATAATTCCTTTAAAATAGCTGAAGCTGCATAAACTAAGGTTTCCTGCAACAACTTTAAGGAATTTATTTCAGCACTTCCTGCAAATTTAACAATTTGAAAATGAAGCTTTCTGCTTAATTTTCTAGTCAGTACATTTAATTCCTGTTAAATTCACTTAGAGTCTTTTTCTGGGGGATTATATGGAAACTGTGGTGTGTAGTATTAACCATAACCTCTCACATATTTTAAAATAAAATTTTCTACTGAAGTAGAAAATTAAGTTATCTATTATTCTGATGGGATCAATTTCAGATATTCCACATTTGTGCTTGGCCTTAAACAAAATCTCTTTCGGTTTTGTGGGGTTTTATCTGTGAAAAATGGTAGTAGAAAACACTAAGTCTGCACAGTGTGAGAAAATAAAAATATTCACAACTAATTTCTAAAATGGTATTACAGGTGCAACAAAAGTAATCTGGTTTTCTTTTTAGAAACAGTGCAAACGCTTATGGTGCACTAGCACAGAAGGTGTTCACAAAGGTTGTCGTACTCAGCACATGCCTTTGGCTGATGGAACAGTTTGTGGTGTAGGAATGGTAAGCCTTGTTTTGTTTCTCAGTACTTGCAGTTTTGGATGTAGGTAAGAAAGATCAGTGCTTACTGTGTTGCAATACTGTGCCTATAGAATACTTACTGTGTGAAAATTGTCTACCTGATTTTACATGCAGTTTCTCTTAATTCTGTAATCATGCAATATAAAAACCTACTGTTTATCTGTTCAGAGTAATTATTAAAGTTTACGGATGCCACACTGGTTAAAAGTAGGTGAAAGAGGTCAGGGGAAAGTTGACATCTTCTGTTTGAAATGTTCAGCTCATGCCTAATAAGTTGAGTTTTTCCTGATGGGTAGTATCCAAAGTAGAATTATCTGAAATATGACATCGCTTAAGTGTGTTTTATCTTGTTGAGGCTATTTATTGAACAGAACAACATAAGTATGAGTCACTTATTTACAGGTGTATGCTTTTTTGGAAAGAGGGATTCTTTGCATTACCATCTCAGTAGTTATTTGTATCTGCATGTTATCTGTTTCAGAGAAAATATGAAAGCATGTGTCAATACCTCTTCACCCACTCCAGCAGGTGCCTTAACCATGTATCACTAGTGTTCATTTTCTGTCTTGGCTATTGTAACATAATTCAGGATACTTGGGTCTATTCAGTGCTAAAAACAGGAACACTCTTCTTATTTATATCCCAGTGTATAAGACTGTCTGACTGGTTGCTTGAAGTGTGGTTGAATACTTTGACAGATTGAAAAAAAGAAGTGGAAACTGCATTTCCTATATTCTGCTCATTGGTTTATTTGGTAAAGAGGTTTTGGGTGATAAAGGTGCCACTCACTGCTTCCTCATTTGCAAGTCTTTGAATGCAGATCCTGATCTGAAAACTTGGACAATATGGCCTTTCTTGGGTTGTCCATAAGGGTCATGAATATCTAATTAGTTGAGATAGTCAAGGCACTTAGAGAACCTCGATAGAAACAGAAGTAGTGGTAACCACTAGTTGTATACAGTTTCCAGCAAAGATTTGAGGCTTTTAGTTTTGTATGTAGTTTGGGAAGTGAACAGAAATTAGGTGCTTAAGTTCTTTACTGGTCTAGTATTTGGCTTCTTCATGTCTCACTTCACCACCAGCAAACAGAAGTGTTTTCTAACTGTCAGGGTGAGAATAAATATTTTTGAGATTTTTTTACATGTTCAGGTATGACAGTGATTATCTTAAATGTGGGTGGTTTATTATGTTTAGCTGCTTTCATATAGAAGTGTGCTTTGGCAGCTTCAGGGCCTGTGGGAGCAATGTTAATTTTTAAAAAGTAATTTTATATGCTCAAAAATTACTAGAAATTTTAATTTAATTTCTGTGTGTAATAAGCTGCTACATTTCACTCTGTTATTTCTAGATTTCCCCCAATAACCTTTAATCTTAAAAGATTCTATGTTCAGTAAGAAAATATTAACAAGGAATTTGAAAATAGTGCCGTAATGGATAAAAAATGTAGTGGGTAAACTGTCCCAAATGGCTTCTTTCTGTCTTGCAAGATTAGAAGAAGTTACTTGAAGGCTGTAGTTGAAGCTTTGCTTGATTATAGCCTATGCATGCCGTTGGTGTTACAATGTTTAACCCATTTTTCAGTCAGTCACTCATCAAAAAGGAAGTTCATCTTTTATGTAAACTTCATTTGTAATCTTCAGTTAAATTGACTCTAATTTGCCAACATCAGAGGATTTCTTTTATATAAGAACACAAAACCCTATTTTATGTAATTAGTGCAGTGGAACCATTTTTCTCTAGGAAGTAAAGAGCTAATTACAGTCATTACCTCTGAAAGCTGTAAGAAAGAACAGTAATTAATTAATCTGACAAATTGTCATCTGTTCCTGTCTAAGGGACAGCTCTTCTCAAGCTCAGACTGCAAGTTGCTGCTAATGTTAATGGGCATAAGACATGGTAACTACTAATTGTAATTAATATTTTCCAGCAAGCTAAATTGATTTATATATGGCATTTGCGACATTATTGCTGTTGCAAATATCTATTATTGTGATGGATAGAGAAAAGATCCATTTAAGGCATTTTTTTATTTTAGTATCAAGTTTTTAAGCTCAGATTTCAAATATTGTGTGTCGTATTAAGGGATCTTGCTCTATGAACTGCTCTAACAGTTGGATTAAGTAAAGCATATCTGAGTCAAAAAACACCCATCTCCAAAGAAAAAAAAATATTGATAACACCTATCTTCTAGGTGTGGCATTTTCAGAACAAGTCTTTATTGCTATGAAAATAACAGCAAAAGTACACAAAAAGTGTAAGTGGTTTATTATTATTTTTTGAGGCACCCTGATCCTTCCTGGATTCCTGAGGAGTACAGAAATATGCCCATATTCTCTTGATTGCTTGAGCATTGGAATGGAGAGGAAGGAGGTAGCTGTATGATTCTGACCCAAAATTTTCCACGTTCTGGGGATATCCCAGCATTCTACATGATGGTCGTTTAAACATTGAAAAAAACCAACTGTCACTGAAGTTTGGAAAATCTCTTTAACAGCAAGAAAGAATTCACATGATACAAGTAACAGTTGCATTGGAAAGCATGTGCTTTTTTGTCTTTTAGAGGCATTTTAATCAATTCTATTCATTGTAGATATGTAGTGTATATTGAGCTAGCATCTAAAAATATTCAGAATAGCTACTGAGTAAATTAAGATTTCATCCTAGTCCTTTTGTCATAGAAGACAGGGATACAGGGACAACTGAGAAAGGGAATGCAGAGCAACAGAGAATTGCTTTGAACAGTAGAAGAAATACCCATCCAATTCTGAAGTATGTTTGCTGTTCTTCACTTGTAGGTAGTGTCCATTTATTGATTGCTATTAAGAATTGTTTCATAGCTTGACTACCTCATGAATGTAATACATGAAGATATTGAATCTGAAAGAATAAATCATTTTGTGCATATAAATATGTAAAGTAAGTACAAAAAATCAGATGGATTTTATCAGAGTTGGGGATACAGGAATATGTTCACCATCTGGAAAGCAGCAGCAGATCTTTTGAACTGTAAGAACAGAGTAAAGTGGGAGTTCAAACCATATTTTTTTTTCTGTAAACTGGGATTTCTGTGAAGTATTTTTCTATGAGCTATAATTTCAGAAAAATTAAAAGTTTCAAGGGAAAAATAAAGTATGAAGTTTTTTTTGCAAGAAAATATCGAAAACATTGAAAAAATTCAAGTAGTATTGGTTTTGTAGCTAATGTCATTTGAGTAATAAATGTAGACTCATCTGAGAATCCACATCACAGAGATAAAGACCTGAGATGCTGTGGTAACAACTTCAGTTAGAGTTCTTTCCAAGCTCTCTCTTCTGCCATATATGCTCATTTTATTAACTACTCTGCTTTAGCTCATTTTATGCGCCTTAGGGTCCCACTTCTCATCTTGGTGGGCTGTGTAGGAGGAGGAGCTCTAGTTCTGCTCTACATGCATCTACCTCCCTCCTTGATTCAGTCAGTTGAGCATAGCCTGTCAAGTAATGCTTTAATAATTTCTTTCAAAGTTGCTTTCCTGGAAATCTAGCAAGTTCAGTAAGAGATAAATTGGAAGGTCTCAAAATCAATTTATCAAATCTTAGGTTAATCCATAGGAAAGACTCAAAGTACTTATTATGAGGAGATTATTAATGAAAACAAATCTGGGTACCCATGGGTTTATTGATTCCAAATTTGAAACCTTTCTAGGCTTTTTGACAGAAAACCAACTGTTGATCTTGACTAGAGAAGCCTTGCCACTTGCTGTAATCTGTGTTTGGAATTATGTGTGATACCCACTTCACTTTATGCATAAGCTATATTTCCCGTAAAAAATGTAAAATATTTGTTAGCAATTATATTTGTTTATGAAAGCTCTATATATCATATTATTCTCAGTGAAGCAATGATTCAAGCAAACACAGAGGAACATCTGGAACATGTCTGGTGCT
Organism: Turdus rufiventris; assembly: GCA_013186435.1. NCBI lineage: Eukaryota > Metazoa > Chordata > Aves > Passeriformes > Turdidae > Turdus > Turdus rufiventris. The sequence continues at coordinate 4,610,361 of PYHW01009542.1, read as the reverse complement.
GGAGTTTTCTACCGTGACTTCATCATGTTGCTTCTGTAGGAATGCAGCAGAATAATAGCTGAGACAAGTTTGTTGAATAAGCTATTAAAATCCCAGATGTGAGCATATGCTTTGCATTTTTATGAATCAAAATTATACTACTGTGGGTATAAAGTTTTGTTTTACAACTTCTTTCTTGAATTCTCCCTTGAAGTTATTGTAAATGTTTTTTCTGGATGGAAGAAGAATTTAAATGCTAGGTCACTGTCTATATTAGAATGCAGTATGCATTTTGTGAAGGAGGATTTAGACTCTTCAGCATATAGTGCAAAAAATTATTTCCTGAGATGCTTAGCACTGTTCTTGAAAAGGCAAGTTCTTCATGTTCCTCCTTTACGTTATGGATGGACTATGTATAAAGTCTGCCTTTGATTGTTAGGAATTTGAGGTTAGGTACTAAAAGGTTTGGATGTGAAGGTACCGGAAGGCTGTCTTGAAAAAAAATAAAACAAAAAAACAAACATAAACAAAAAACCCAAACTAACAGTAAGCACTACAGTGAGAATTCATATGCAGTGAAATAATGGTGGCATTTTGGTTTTAAGTTAAAGCATTAGTTTTAGTGTTATGTGATGATCTGGACAATTGATTGGATCATTTGCACAGTTCTGTGCCAAGGTCTAGTTTTTGTTCTGTGCTTGCTTTGGGTGTGAGAATCCCCTGGAATGATCATGTTCTCAGGGGCAGGCATTGAGAGCTTAAAAGATACAGCCTATATGCAAGAGTTGGTATGACAAGGAGTTACGTAGGCAGGCAATTTTATCATCAGATTGAACTAGGAACTCAGGCAGAAGCCTGAAAAGAGAACCTGATTCTGTCATAAATTCCTATTTTGAGAAAAAATGGTTGATAGCATGTGAACATAAGTATCAATATAACAAAAGCATATACTAATTAGGAAAAATTTGTATTATTTTAGGCAGTGATGAAACCATGGAAGAGATTTGAGTTTTGTGCCAGTCAGCAATATTCAGAAAGACTGCGCACAATTTTTATGTGTTCAGTGAAGTTTGTTTCTTGATAATTTATACAATAAATTTGTAATAACTTTTAAGAAATTCTATGTAATATTTAAATTAATTGTAAAAACATGGAGGTTTAATTTTTGTTTAATCTTTTGTGTATCAGAGGTTCTTAAATTGTTTTATGTGCCAGAGACTTTACTTATCAAAGTCCTTCTAGAGTTTAAGGTAATTTGAGCCTGTTTAACTTGCAGAGAGGCAAAACCTAGGCTTCAGAAATAACAAACAGTTGAGTTGTTAAAACCTGCTCTAGTGACTGATCCATATACTGTATTTCCTGCAGGGAAAGATGGAATGAGCCACTCCCTGTCAATACGACTAGCAGAATTCCTCCTGACAGCAAACCTAATTAATGGATGGTCTGATCCTGAATGTGCAAACAGGCATCAAAACTAAAGAATTCTCTCTGTTATGTATGAGCACTGACCCCATATATTCAGACCTGGCTGGTGTCTCGTCTCCAGATGAGGGCAGTCTTTGATGCCTCAGAAGGTGTTTGAAGTCAAGGACAAAGTTGACACATTTTCCATGTAGAAGTCAGCAGGATAAATAGCACTGAAATTATAGTATCTCGTAAATATTCTATTTTAGTATGTAGACTATTCCACTATGTTGTGATCAAATACACATATTTGCAGTCAGGAACAGGGACAGCAAATACTTAGAAGAAAGAGACTGATGTTTCTGGGGGAATAAAAAGGTAATTACTTTCTATAAATAATAAAAGTTTAGTTATGATGTGATGAAGTCTCATAACTGACATGACCACAACAAAATAGTCCTGCAGTCTTTGTCTTCTTAATAATGTCAGTCCCAGCAGATGAAATTAAAATTCCTCCTTTATGTAGTTTTTTAGTGGAAATAGGTAGTTCTTCACCAAGAATAAGATCTAAAGTAACAGAATAGGCATTGAAGTGTAGTATCTTGCTCTAAGAATTATTATTTCTTTACTATTAGTTTTTAAAATTTAACTATTAATTCAATTTTAATGGCAATAGCTTTGTTAAATTAGTAACAAATAAAAAAATCATAACATATAAATAAATTATTTTACACCTTTTGTTATGGGTGTGAAAGTCTGAGTTCAAGAATGAATCTATAACATCATCTTACTTTACTTAACCAAGGTCTTAAATGCTTGTAGGCTTTTTCCAAACAATCCCATTAGATAGTTAGCTTTTGAAATGTCCAAAACACTCTGATTTTCTTGATGGTTTCTTATAATTTTTCCTTTTTTTGCATCAGCACGAATTCAAAATTAAATTTAAAAATCTTGTACATAAAAGACAGTTGTAAATCTATTTTTGAACTTTATGATGAACATGTATCAGGAATTCAAGATCTTTTAGAGATATTTGGATAAAGTGACAAGACAGATAAGTATTGAATATCCAATAGATTTCCTAGAGATCAAAGAACTCTAGATAGCATTTTTAAAAGCATGACTGCTGGGTAAGTTATCTTAAAGGAAATTAAACATTTTAGAAAATACCCAGATCCAGATAAGAGTAGTGAGAGCTTAAATTTTGTTCTTTTTGTGCCTTAAATATACAGTAACCTTTTGCTTGAACTATGAATTGTATTTTGTTTTTCAACTGTGCAGCACTGCCGCCACGGAATTTGTGTGAGCAGAGAAATGGAGCTGCGTCCTGTAGATGGAGAATGGGGACCATGGGGACCTTATAGCTCGTGCTCAAGAACTTGTGGAGGTGGAATCAGGAGCACCACCAGGCTGTGTAATCGACCAGAGTATGGTTTTTTAATTGTTTTACATTTTTTATTATGTTTCAATGTGTTTTACATTTACATAATGAAGGTATTGAAAAATTATGGGTTGGCTCAAAAATAAATAGAGGTATTGTGGGCTGTGCAAATCAGTTTGAAGTACCAGTAAAAAATGCTTGTTTCAGTCATGTTTGGAAAGAGATAAGTTTACAGACTCCAATATGCAGAGAATTTTAAGCTTACTCATGTCTTTCAGCAATATTATAAATTCTTGCAGATATTTCTAAAAACTTAGTTTGGCAGAGGTTTTTTTTCTAGATTTACTCTTAACTGTAGAGGTTTCGTTAAACATTAGATGCTTTCTTTGCAGTAAGAACTGCAAAAATAGATATATGTGTTGCCTACTAATCTTTTAGCGAAACACCTTATTTGCCCTAAGACTTTTCCACAGAATCACCACCAATAACAACCCACAAGGAGCACTGGTTATAATAGAGACATTTAAAACTTACCTTTATAACTAGAAAATTACACTGACTGGATAACTCCATGTGTTTTTTTTCTGTAATAAAAGTCAAAGAGAACCTTACCCTTAACTTGTCAAGAAGCAGAACCACAGCTGGTGCCTGAGTAGTTTCAGGGTTTTTCTAGAAAGTCATGTCAGCTTGATATTATCATAGGATAAATGAACTTCAATCAAACAACCCAGGTTATTTTATTTTCTTTGATGATTAAGAGGCAGTAGACTAGATTGCGATTCAATAATCCCTCTTTCAGTCTGTAGTGACTGATTATATCATTATGCTGTTGACTTATTCCTTTTTCTCCCAAAGAACATACTAATGCTGAATTATTTTGTGTCAGGGTTTATAACTATTAAAATGCATTTTAGACTTTACAGTAAATGGGATATATTCCACAATTTTCCCTTTTAATTCTTTTGATCCCCAAAGTGAAACCAATATTAGGACTACAGAAAAGACTGTGCCAGCTCCTAATGGTCTTCTTTCTTTGTCACTCTGTAAAATAATAATTTCAAATTACCGAGAGAAGTGTTGCTTGTGTAAAAATTTAAATTTAATCTCAGCTAAATTGATAAAAGCATTAAAATTATTATAGTTATAGCTGGAAGAGAAGCAAAAATAATAATGCATCAATAAACATCTGTAACGAGATTACCACCTCAGTAACAGTATTTTACAAGGATTTGGTTTAATTTGGGTATAACTGAATGCACAATAGAAGCTCAGTGTGTGTGGGTAGGTCAGTTATACACATGACAGAATGCTGTGGGAGATTTTCCTCTTTGGATAAGGGGCTGTGAGGCTGCTTCTTGTGAAAAACAGCAATTTTAGAAAATGAGTTTTGCATTTACTTTTATTTTAGGCCAAGAAATGGAGGAAAGTACTGTGTTGGTCGCAGGATGAAATTTCGGTCCTGTAATACTGATTCATGTCCAAAAGGCAAAAAAGATTTTCGGGAGCAACAGTGCTCTGAATTTGATGGCAAACACTTTAATATCAATGGTCTTACCTCTGCTGTTCGCTGGCTTCCAAAATACAGTGGTAGTAAGTAATTACACATCTTTTCAATTAACACAATGAAAATGTTGCTTTAAATAAAGTTTTAAAACAGACAAGAAACCTCTTGGATTTTCTTTCCAGTTTCTATGAAAGATCGCTGTAAACTTTTTTGCCGAGTTTCTGGAACAACTTCCTACTATCAGCTGAAGGACAGAGTTGCTGATGGTACTCCCTGTGGAGCAGAAACCAATGACCTTTGTGTTCAAGGCTTATGCAGGGTATTTAAATCTAAACTTATTAATTATTAAAATCAATTTTAACAGGTGGTAAGCTAGATATTAAATATTAATACAATTAAACATTACTGAAAACATGATGTTCTGAGTTCACTGAAGCTAATTTTATTACCTATCAAATTAAAGATCTGAAAATGGAAATAATTAAGTTATGAACATATAGTTGAATCTGAAGACTCACACTTGCCTTATTAGGCCTCATATGTGAAAGAGTTAATATTGTTCAAGTGAGTGGTGAGAAACTAATCCAAAATTAGCATAAAGGGAGGAAAGAAGCATGCTGTGTGATTATTGGCATTGTATTTCTGCTACCAAGAACTAAATAGTAGAAAATCCAAGGATAGTTAGATTGTGTAATTATTACTTTACTGTAATAGCAGGAGGAACTGACCCTTAAATAAATTCAGTGCCCTTTGCTCAATAGCAGCTATGGCATTTGCCACAAGATTTTGTTGAGAGAAGCAAGGTGCTGTATATGAACAATTCAAAACTTTTTTATTGGACCTTCTTGAGGTTTTGCTGATTGCAGTGAAACTGAGCAAATTCAGAATGAGGAGAAAATATAGATTATTTTTATATGGTTGAATAAAGAGGAAATGCAAAAGAATTGTCCTGTTTATCATAGTTCAAAAAACTCCTGGAAATTTAAGTAAAGATACATAAGCAAAAATTTTGCTTGTGTTAGTTTAACCAGCACAGTCTATGTGTATTCATTTGCTTCTTTTCAATAATGACAGACTTTAAATTAATTGATGACCATGTATGTGTACGTGCTGCTTTTAGACTTCCAAGACTTTCAATGTAAATATAAATTAAATGTATAAATTATGTTGATTTTATAACACAAAATCTTTATGTATTCTTATATATTCTTATGCAGTTCTTAATATATGGAGTGAATTGGCAATGCATCATTCTATTTTGCTCTTATATTGCAGAATCCAAAAGCATCGATGGCTTTTAATGAATTGCCAAGGAAGACTAGCTATATAAAGTTAACAACAATATTTTGGGGTAGTGGGAAGCTTACATTACTTGTTTTCATTATTTGCCATTGGACTGAGTAACACAGGGCCTTTTTATTTTTATTATTTGTTGTAGCAAGCAGGCTGTGATCATGTTTTGAATTCAAAGGCAAGGAGAGACAAATGTGGAATCTGTGGTGGTGATAATTCTTCCTGTAAGACACTTGCAGGTACTTTCAACAGTGCTCATTATGGTATGTTTATTTTGCCTTTTTTTAAATCTTAATGCACATTTCACTTTGGCTTAGAAATTATTCTTTATATTTCAGGAAGCAGGATTTCAGTGTATGTCCTTTAGGGCCTCTATCAACAAAAAGTACCTTTGATTTTCAGTCACATTAGCTTTCAAGGATGCAGAGGCGAACACTATGACATACTAACCTACTCAAGTAAAAAAAAAAAAATCAACTTCCTCAAAGGTCAAAACCAAAAATAAAATAAATTATGAGAGTAAAAGTACTTTAAAAGGATGAATGCTTCCTGCTTTGTACTTTTGCATTCTCTGATCTGAAACTTTGCACCTGAAGGACATATTGCATTGTCATTTTGGGTGTGTAAAGAAAGAGCAAGAAATTTGTGTTGTGAGCAGCTGATGAGGTTCCTTTTCTCCTAGAGTGAAAAACACAGCCTGTGAAATGTGAGCCTCCTCCTTCCAGAGAACAGGGGTAACTATTTTTCCTCTTTGTTGACAGGTAGCAAATGCGAAAGTTCTGAATAACCCTGGTATTTTTTATTTACTTGATTTAGTTTCTCTAATAGAGCTACCGATAGTTCCTCCTATGTAGTCTTTTCTGTGAAGTATGGAGAGCCTACGGTGTGTGTAGCAGTGCAATTAAGTAGCTAGAGCATAGAACATAGGGACAGAAGTCTCCAGGTTAATATCAGCCTAGAGGCTCCTTCATGCCACTTCACTGTTTGAAAGAGACCACAGGTGAAATGAAAATGATACTTGGAGAGCTACCACATAGGATCTTCATAGACCAAAGGGATTGCTGCTGAAGAGGAAAGTATGCCAAGTATCCTGTTGGATTTTCTTTTCTCCTGGCAGAAATCACACAGGCATCAAAATTACCAAAAATTTTTTTGCAGCTACCCTTTCCAAACCAGTACATGTATTTTTTCTTGTGTCTCTCCTGAGAAGTTGCTTAGAGATAGCACATGAATTCTGTCACACACACACATTTGTTACAAGTCAAGTGACCATTTTGTGAAACTGCCATTATACAAATATGGTCAAGACTACCACTCTCTCCTATTTAATGATTTTCCATTGAAAAAAGCTCCCATGTTTTGGGATGAGGAAAACCTTGAGTTATGATTTGGTTTTGTAGTTTGTGGAATGTTTTAAATTATGTTTAAATTCTTGAATTATAGCATATAAGAGATAATACCGAGTTATACGAATGAACAGTATGCTGAACATTTGGGATTATCACACAGGGTGTGCTCAAGTGGGAATACAGCCATACAAGCAAGAAAATGTAGTCAGCTGATCACTAAAACTCCAGTTTCCATGGGAGGTCTAGACATCCCTAGGCTAATGACTGAAGGCATTGTCTGAGGAAATACTGTTTTCCAAAACAATTCGGAATTAAGGTCACAAGCTAAGTATGCTGATGTGCACTTCATCTTTTTCTTTTAACTTCATTTGGTTCCCTTTCAAAGTGAAATGAGCCATTTTACTAAGGCAGAATTTGGGATTGATAATGGCAGCCTGTGGTATGTGCTTATATTCATGCAGTTATGATGTTGTCAGTAACTGTGTAAACAGTAGTGAAGAAATAATCAAAAATTCCTCACAGCAAAATACTAATTTACTTGGCTTCCATTTTAGGAATGGTAATCTAATTATGTACACATTATTACTATGTTGGCTATTATTACTGAATCAAATTAGAGTATCTGAGGCTTTCCTGAACAATGGTCATTCTCAGTGTCCTAGTATGTGATTTATTCTCTTTGTGTATCCTTGACAACATGCTATGCAGTTTTGTTTATAGTTTCCTCCTGTATTTTGTCTTCTTTTATTCTCTTACCACAAGGTCTTCAGTGTGTGAGATGAGGGGCTTTTTAAACTCTGTTTTGGTTTTCTTCCCAGTATGTTGAAAGATGACCAAACTGTGTATTTATCCAGAGCATGCATTTGTCAATTTGCAATTACAGTGCTGCCCCCAGCTGGTAAATGTGATGGACCTGTAATTAGATTAAATCTTCATTTAAATGCATGGCATAGTTTTAATAGATTAAAAGCACTTGGAAGTTAATGAAATATGAAATTTGTCATGGCTTAACCCCAGCTGGAACCACACAGCCAGTCACTCATTCACTACCTCCCAGTGGGATGGGAGAGAGAACTAGAAGAATAAAAGTGAAAAAACTCAGATGGTTCAGATAAAGACACTTCAATAGGTAAAGCAAAAGTCGTGCACACAAAGCATAGCAAGAATTAGTTCACCACTTCCCATGGGCAGGCAGGTGTCCAGCCAGGAAAGCAGGGCTCTATCATGCATAATAGTGAATTGGGAAGACAAATGCCTTCACTCTGCATCATGCCCCCCTTCCTTCTTTCCCCAGTTTCATGTGCCCAGCATGATGCCATATGGTCTGGGATATCCCTGTGGTCAGCTAGGGTCCATCTGTACACCCTGCATACAACTCCTGGTGCACCCCCAGCCTCCTCACTGATGGAGTGGGGTGAGAGGCAGAAAAGGCCTTGCTCTGCTCAGCAACAACTAGAACATCCCTGAATTATCAACATTTTCCATCACAAATCCAAAACAGAGCCCCTACCAGCTATTGTGAAGAAAAGTAACTCTATCCTACTCAAACTCAGTACAAAGTGAAAAGGATATTGCCATTTAATTTTTATCCACAGAGCTGCATCAACTAAAGCCACAGTAATACTGTTAAACACAGTGAAATAGGTGAAAAAACGATTAAAACTTTTACTAATACCTCAGATTACATTTGTATTTATTATTTGTTTCCAATGTTTGCCATATTCAGTTTCTCTCAGCCGTAAGTGTCTTTTGAATTCATGATTAGCATCTGTGAGAAGTATGTTTGGAGTTTTTAGGTTTATGTGCAGTGAGACTTTTTTTTTTAAAAAGTAGATTTTGATGCCCCTTATTTTGTTACCTGATGGCAAGGCTACCATAATGTTACGTGGAGATATTACAAGAAATGGTGACTCATTTGTCAAGCATTTGTATTTTGAAGGGAGTGCACTCAATATTTTAAGCAGAAGAAGGTGGATCAAGCATGGCCAATTTAACAGCTCTATCTACCTATGCATACAGATGGACTGCAACACGGCAGTATTTTAGCATTTAAGGCTCATTCTTTAGTGTGCTGTCTTGAAATATTCTTGTGAGAGAAAAGCTACTCAATCTCATAAACAGGGAACGGAGATATTTCATGTTAAGTGACTTAGCCAGATTTTTGTAAAAGTTTAAATTTTGAGCAGTCACAGTGTTTCCTGAGTTCCTCTTGATATACTTGACTGCTTTCTAGAGTAGTTCTGCTCTCTAGGGATTTTTCTGAGTAGACCGAGCTCCTGTTAGTGGTAAAAAGTTTAATTCACATATCTGAATACAGAACCTAACACTTCCTAACATGTGAAAGCATTCAGTAATGGCTGTCTCTGATGCACGGTAGGGTTTTGCAAATGAAAATGTGTTTTCGTATTTTCTAATACTTGACTATTTTTGTGTATAATTAATTTGCAGGTTACAATGTTGTAGTAAATATTCCTAAAGGAGCAACAAACATTGATATTCGACAGCACAGCTACTCAGGGAAACCAGAAGATGACAACTACCTTGGTAAAAGCCTCCTGTGCGCAACATTGATGGATGGGTTCTGTGCTTTTGAAAAACATCTACTCTGGATGTATATTATGAGAAGTCTGATAAAGATGTTGGAGAAAAATATCTAATTATTTTTATATTCATTGGCCTGAGTCTCTCTGTAGATACTAGTTTTCAGAAAACTTGCAACTAAATTAGTGAGATGTTAAGGTTTGTAGTTCTTAGATGAATGTGTTCATTCATCAGAGAATAATTATAGCACCTTGCATAATTTCAATTTTTTACTTTGTTGTCACAAGGTTAATTGCAATGCCACAAGTGAACTCAGGAATAATGCAGGTATTTGTTGTTTTAAATCTTGGAAGTGTACACTTGGTTTATGAACAAAGCAGTCTGACTACCAGCAAACTTACCGGTAGTCTCATATTTCTCTTTTTCCATTATGTCTGGTACATAAAGAATATAAAAGTCATCACAGGCTGATAGATTTGCAAGTGTGCGTAGGCAACAAAGAACTCATAAGTACATCTTACCAAAAATCTTGGTTGTTCTATTTCTAGTAGGTACATTGTAACTGAAGTGCCTAAAAAATATTGAAGCCTATTTACCTTCTGTCTCTTCTTCCATTGTCATCCTAGCCAATAAACTTCAGAATTTTCAAAATGTTTTCCTTGTCACCTGTTACCCAGAAACAGCCCTTGGCCCCTGACATCAGCTTCCATTTCAAATGTAGTAATGCCTTAATAGCATCTTGTATTAGAAATTTTACCTTATTTAAAAAATGTTTAACTTGTCATTAATCTTTTTTATTGCAAATAGGTCATTGTATTAAATTACTATCACAAATGCTTAATAATTTATTTTTATTTTTTAGTTTGCTTTTAAAACCCACTCCACTAGAAGTAGCTGTAGCAAGTACAAGGATGTGGGCTTTAGAGTTGGTCAGAAATACCAATAATTATTGTTTCCTTCTGCAGTAGCAGAACCTAGCCAAATTTAAAAGTCAGGATTGCAGTCATCCTGTCAGCAGAACAAATATTATTTTATTACTATAATCCAGAGAAAATTCATGGCTTAGAAAATCCATGACCACTGCTTAGTAGAAGCTAGTGATGATAGGATTGAATTCATTTAATGTTTGATGCAACTTTTTAAATTGACTAAAATAAAGCTGTGTGTTGGTGAGATTTTTTTTTTATAGAACACCTTAACTAAATAGGTTTCCAATATTTTATTTCACTTACAGCTTTATCAGATACCCATGGAAATTTTATCTTGAATGGAAATTTTGTTGTAAGCATGTCAAAAAGAGAAATCAATATAAAAGGAGCCATTTTCGAATACAGTGGTTCAAACAATACAATAGAACGAATTAACAGCACTGATAGAGTTGAAGAAGAACTAATCTTACAGGTACATGTTTACTTTTTTCATAAGTTTCAAAATTTCCTACATGATCATTATGTTCATAATTTTATGTTCAAATTCACTGAAAACCAGCTATCATTTTATCTCAATCAAGGTTTTGTGTGTAGGGAATTTATACAACCCTGATGTGCGTTACTCATTCAATGTCCCAATAGAAGATGGAAGTGATCTGTTCACATGGGATCCTTATGGACCCTGGCAAGACTGCAGCAGGATGTGCCAAGGTACTGTGAAGTGTTTTTTTAACCAGAACCAAAGACCTTATGGGATTTAGGAAGAGACTCATCTTAAGTTCTCTGGCTTTTCACCATTACTTGTGAGGAAGAAACTTGTTACCCTCAGTAAACTTGAAGTTCATTAAAGATAGAATAACTTCTGATTTTTGTTTTTGCTATTTTTAGTACTCATGCAGTACAATTCTATATTCAAACCTACATTTGGGGACGGGAGCAGTTTATTAAAAACAAGGTTGAACAAATCTGATACATTCTTTTAAAGTGGTATTTTATGTCTATTAATATTCATTAGTCTTTCGTTACACTATTTCCAGGTGATCACTAATTTTTCTGGTGTCTTTCATACTCATTTATTTGTCTTTTTTTCAAATTATCTGCTGTCATGGGACAAAGCTGTTTAAAGATATATTTGACTATTTTAAACTGTTACTCTCTAGGCCATTCCAGTATAAAAATAAAGCCACAACATTTACGAAATGTATATATATAAAAATGTATGTACAGAGATTTTTGAAAAATAATCCTATTAGTGGGTGCTAGAAAAGCCTTAAAATTCGTGATGGTGAGTTTCTTCTGGTTTTGAGTCAGGCTGTATACATGCTTATATGCTAGAGAAGCAGAACTGCTGTCAAGGTATTTCTCCCACAACTTCAAATCTTTTAGGTACCCTGTGATCAAATTTTCTGCTTCTTCAAGTGAAAGGAACATAAGTTAACATGTGGTTAACATCTAAGTTAACATGGTGGTTTAGGAAATATGTTAATTAGCAGGACATACAAATTAGCATTTGGAATATTTAGCCTGATGAGTAAATGGAATACTGCACTTCTGTAATTTCTCTGGAAGTTAATATCATGTGACATCACTGTAGCTGGAGGTGGAAAAGGTCATTCTCTACCTGGAATGTAGCGAGCTGCACAAAGGAGCATGTTTGCTCAGAATCTGCTGTGTACAGAAATTTGTCTTAATGGGGTATCTCAGTTCCTAAATGATGAATGGAATCCATAAGGCAGTCTTATTTTAGCTCTTTATTTACTTATTTTGATGCTTTTTCAAGGTATTCGAAGGAGAAGAATGACATGTATACGTAAAAGTGATCATGTGGTAGTGTCTGATCAAAGATGTGAGCTTTTACCCCCTCTACCAAGTGTCTTTGAGGAGTGTAATACAGAGTGTGAATTAAGGTAAAAAAGATTCCTAACTGATGGAATTATTGTGGTCTTATATGGTTTTATTTTGGTCTTATATTGATTGACGTTGAAACAAGGTGATTTGGATTACTTTATCCTCTGTCCCTGCATCCTTTTCTTCCTTCCTCATCCTTCCCATCTCACCTTCTTTTCCTCCAATCTGTTGGTGAAATGGCTTTATACATGATATTTACACCTTCAACTCCATGTAGAACTAGGGTACTTTTCTAATTTTTATTGGTAAAATACAAAATCTCTTGTTAGACTTGTTCTTTATCTACTTACACAAAAACTTGTACTGCTGTATGAAATATATTTTCCACCAGAATTGTACCCACAACTGGAACTAATTTGAAACAGACTTGTGTTTTTGCACTCCACACTGAAATATTCAGAGGATGAAGAGTTAGAATTATAGCTTGTATTTTTCAATGTCACCCAGGAGATTAAGAAAAAAAGATCCTTTAAATTTGAAAAGTCCTTTTAAGCCTATGAGTCAAAATCTTCTATTTTGCTTTAAAAATCCAGTCATGAGATAGGGTTTGCAATTTTCTTTGTTCCCTAAAATGCATATCTATAGTTGTGTTATAATTCTTGGTACATTCTCTCGGTGCACTACTTGTCATAGTAATATTTTTTAAAACATGGATAGCTTTCTACAACAGTTTGTCATTTTAGGTGGCACAGTGTTGGCAAAAGTGACTGTACATCAAAGTGTGGCCCAGGACATCGGTCTGTTGAGATCCACTGCATGAAGTACTCCGTTGCAAGAGGTCTCAGTGCTCCAGTGGATGATAAATACTGTGCTGATCAGCAGAAACCACCAGCCAGAGAACCTTGCCATGGTGACTGTATGTTAAGAAGTTGGCACTACACTGAATGGTCAGAGGTACAGATTTAAAACTTTGCAATTGTGTCATTATAATTCTGGTTAGCATTAATACAAATTTTTTCCCTATTTTTTTTAATGTTTAATAACTAAAAGGAAACAATGACAAACACAGATATGTAGAATCAGCTAATACCAGCCTTTATATTTAAGCAACTTCCTTCTATTTTTATAAGAATGGGTAGCTTGTTTGCAGCTTGGTTTTGGATGTCAGCAGCAAAGATCTGGTAATTAAAGGTGTATATTTTATTTACAATCTTAATGATTTACTTCTGTACAATTTTGGTTTTGTTCTTTGTTAGAGTTTTATCTTGGAACTATTATACAAAGTGGTGAATTTATCTCAAATGAACATATTAGCATTCTGTGGATTAAATGGAGGACACTTTTTTCCTGGCATAATCATTAATGTCTTTTACCTGTAAGACTGATTATGTATTTTGGTTTTATTGTATTCTGTTTCCTGTTTCACACCACAGTGTTCCAGGAGCTGTGCAAGAGGTGTCAGAACCAGAGAAGCTTTCTGTATGAACAACTTGGGTCGTCATCTTCCTGACAGAGAATGCCAGGAACTTCCAAGAGTTGTAACACAGAGTTGCAATGAATTCTTATGTCCAAGCTGGTTGGTTACTGACTGGAGTGAGGTAATGAAACTGTGTAAAATTTAAGTACATTTGGTCCTAGTCATGGATATTAAAATAAGCTGCATTAAATGTTTAGGGGTTTTATTTTATTTTGAGCCACATGGTTATGAAAGTTCTGAACTCCTATGATTTTTCTGATACACATCACAAATCTATGAATGACATGAGAACTTCTGTAAAATACTCCCAGAATTTATTTTCTCTTTAATTTTGTTACATTAAAATGAGGTAGTGAAGACACATAAAGTGAATGTATTTGCAGTAATTTGCACACTTCCCTTTTTCAAGAAGCAATGAGAACTGTACAACTGTTTAATAGAGTTATATTAATTTTATTATGGGTTAGATGGATATAAAGGAATTGTGGGTGATTTAAACATTTTTCCATGGAAAGCTGTGATATATGCGCTATTACTGTATTGCAAATAAATTATCTGCACATAGTTTTCATAACTTCTAGCTTTAGAATCTTAATTGCAATTTCATTGTATTAGCATTTGAGTTGAATTTAACAGCAAATGAAAATTTCATTTAAAATAGGGCTTTTTAAACTTCTTACATTCATGGAATATTTTTGTTATTTATGTCATTTTTAAAATCCAACAAGTTTCTAAAAGAAATTAAAGCCATTAATGCAGATTCATGTCTCTGCAAACTGATTTTATAATAATTTTACAGTGTCCTGTGACATGTGGCAAAGGAATGAAGCATCGTCAAGTCTGGTGTCAACTTAATGATGAACAACTGAGAGATGATTTCTGTAACCCAAATGACAGACCAGAATCAATAACACCTTGTGAACTTCATGAATGTGCATCTTGGCAAGTAGGGCCTTGGGGATCAGTGAGTACATAAGGATTCCTGGCTTATTGTTTTATAGTTCAGGCTATGAGCAATCACAAAACAATACTTTTTAAACATTTAGTTGAATCTTAAGAAGCTGTTTTAGTTGAATTGATTCACATGTTTGTTTGCAGGGTCCTAGTGGCTATTTAACTTTAATTTAGGAACACCCATATATAAGTTAAATACCTAAAATAGTAATTGATCCTGAGCCTTAATATCAAAGATTCTTTTGCACATCAGTGTAATGGCAGGGAGAAGGACTTAGTATTTTATAGTTACTTTTTTTTTTTACTGTCAGTGATAAAAAAAATCTGTTATGTCTCTAATGTAAACCAGAATGGATTTAAGACACTAGAAGAAAGTGAATTAATTTGTGAGGGAAACTTATGTCAGCAAATAGATGAGAATTAATTTTAAAAAATAAGGTACTCAACTTCTTGTATGTTTTATAAGATCAATTTACTCAAACCAACAGAAGATTATTCAGAGTTTCTTGGATGTTAGTGGGAAATCATAATCAAGTAGCAGCTGATCTTTATCTTTTCATATACAACCTGTTATTAAAATACAGAATAAATATACCTCTGGAAATTAAGTATATTTTTAATTTAGACATTTCTTTTACATTTTTACCTTAGAAATAAAATAACCACACTGTTATCTAACGTAATGTAATCTTGTGATAACAAGGTGATGACTTTCCATTCCTACAAGCTATATGCAAAAGTTAAATAAAAATTTAATTCAGTCCCATGATAGAATTCTTATGAATAAAAAATAGTTTTCTCAAATAGCTTGTGCAAGTAATTTATCAATCTATGTCACTGGAGCAGAACTGTTCATTGCAGTTTTTCCACTGTACCACTTGGTAATATCCAGTCACAACCAGGTTTTTGCAAGTACTTACGATCGAACACTGGTTAAGTATCTGATGGTCTGCCACAAAGAAAGTTTACACCATCTCAGTAGTCATTCCTATTCATTCTGGAAAGAGTTTTAAAGTAGAAAATGTAATTAAAAAATGGAATTTGATGATAAATGTTGCTATTTCAAGTGTGTGAAACTGCTGCCTTCAACAGTGCTCTGTGACATGTGGGCATGGATACCAGGTGCGCGCAGTCAAATGCGTCACTGGGACGTACCGGGTTATTCTGAACGATGACAGGGAGTGCAATGCTGCCACTCGTCCCAGGGACAGTCAAGTAAGCTAAAAATACCTCTCCACTTCTCTGTCAAAAGTGTCTAAATACAACTGTTTTCTACTGACTATGTGGGAACTTGGAGGGAAATCACTTCTAAAATGAGAAAAAAAAATTAAAAACTATGCTTTTCTTCACAAACATCAGATTTGGCCTAGGGAATTAAGCAAAAGAAGGGTAAGTTTAAGACTGGATGATTGAAAGTTGGTATGTGATTGAATGATTAGAGTATAAGAATTCAAGGAATCCAAAGACCTGTGTTTATTTGACAGTCGGGGAAGCACCAACGTGTAGAATTTTATAAGGACATTGCCATCCATCTTAATAAATAGTACCCAACCAGCTTCTTTAATAAACTTCTAGATATAAAAGCCAGTTAATTGGTACAGTTTATTTCAGCTGAGATGCACAAACACTGGGTTTGAGTATCCTTTGCATTTTTAATTGTGGTGCCTGTTTGGCTGCTGACTGAAACTGGGCAGATTTATATTCTCAGTAGCTGAAGGTATAAAGGACAGGATAGCACAGCCACTGGTTTTGCTTGGTCCTTCTGTGCTGCCTGTGGCTCTGAAGCAGGACACTGTAATGTCTATGCTCCTTCTCTCCAACAAGTTGGCCAAAACTGTTCTTTCTCCAAGTATCAATATTATTAGTTATCACTAGTGCAGTTTTAAGATCAAATAAAATTTCTTTGACGCTCGATTTAAAACAAAACAAAGCAATTCAATGAAAGGTCTTTGAATAATTCCAAGGAAAATATAAAAGATGATATTTACATGTTAATTAATGCTAACCATTTGTTGTATATCTGGCTCTACCAAAATATATATTTCAAAAGCATTTTTTTTTTCCTCACCACCACAGGAGTGTGAATTGCCCTCTTGTCCAGAAAACACAAAATTATGGACTACTTCACTTCCTCTAGTTCATGTGGGGAAGGTGACCCAGTGGAGATATGGATCGTGGACCCCAGTATGTAATGTAGCAGTCACACCTTGCAGAGCAGTTCCCCTCTCATTCACCCGTTTTTCCATTAAGCTTTCATTAATATGTTTTTCAGACTGAACTCTGCTTAAGATAGATTACAAAGGAGTTCTGATATTTTCTTAAGAAAAGAAACTGTTTCTTAAGGAGCAGATAAACACTCCCAACAAATTGTGTGCTTCAAATTCAACCAGGAAAAATAATAGGAAAAAAACCAGAATTCTAGGAGCTGAGTTCTGATTGAAATAGTTTTTTTGTATGATTGACAGTGCACTGGGAAGTGGTTTTTTTACATGTAATTGATCAGTTCCTAAGCATGGAGAACATCTTTGATTTTAAAATTTTATTTAACTCTTTTATGTGAATAGCAATGCTAAACAGTTGGAGTGTTTAATGGTCTAATTTTTTTTGGTTACATAATCATTAGCAAAATGTTTCCTACATAAGTTTTTTTCAATGCAAGTTTTTTATTTTGATAATGTTGAAAATTAATTTTACTTGATAGCAATATGAAAATTGAAAATTATCTATAAAATGTGGATGTGTCTGTTAATCCCTTGAGATATTTAACAAAGCGTGTAATGCAGTTATATTTTTGTACAACTATTTTAACTAATAGCAGTAAAGGGTGTGTAAACTGAGACTACTCAGTAGTTCTTCAGTAAGGAATCAGAAGGGACTCAATGGAATCTGCTAATACAAAACATGATAGCAAACAGATTGATAATATCAGGTTTTTTTTTAAGAGTTGATGTACACATCAAGTTGTCTAGCTGCATAGCAACTAAAGGTCTGGAAGTTACTGATGTTTCTGTGGTTACTTGCAACTGTGTAATTATTCCATGTTATAGTTAAAATGATGTCTGTTTGTATATACCAAAATGTTCATGAAAATTAGGGCCATGCAATTCAGTTCCAAGCCAACGGAAACTATGTTAGTATTTCAGATGCTTGCATGATCTTGTTTTAGTCTCCTGAAGTGTGATGACCTTGAATTATTCACTGACAGTGCTCTGCATCCTGTGGGAAGGGCGATCGTGCTCGCTACGTGAGTTGTAGAGATGCTCATGGAGAGATAGCAGATGAGTCTCTGTGTGCTCATTTACCACGACCAGCTGAAATTTCAAGCTGCTTCACCCCATGTGGAGAGTGGAAAGTTGGAAATTGGTCCCCTGTAAGTATTAATTGTAACAAATTTTTAATGTGTGTACTTAGATTATTGGCCAAGTCTGTGTTTGGAAATTGAGAGTTCATTCATTTTTTGCAAGCATGATTGAAAATGCATCCCTTGAAAAAGCAAAGTACATGTTTGTTCTTGTCAAAAGTAAATATAAACTTATTTGTTTATTAATTATCAATATTCTCTGACAAACACTGTATTAATCTTTTGGTCAGTGCACAGTTACATGTGACAGTGGAATAGTAACAAGACAAGTCATCTGTGTCAACTATCATCAGCAAATCAATGAGGATTACTGTGATCCTGAAGGCAGACCTCCTAAGGAACAAGAATGTAACATGCCACCATGTCCACCAGTTTATCATCATGTTCCAAAACCACATGACGATCCAAGTCATTTTCCAAAAATAGGTTATCTCCCCATACACCCTCCACAAGAAAATTTGAACCAGTGGAACCGTCCTTCTGTGGGAGGATATCAATGGAGAACTGGACCATGGGGAGCAGTAAGAAATTTTTTTAGAATATATTGATTAGTTCTGTCACATGTGTGTTAACATTTCTAGAAATGTTATTGCAGTGCAGATTTGGTCAAAAGAGAAACACATTAATTTTTAAAAGTATTGTTATCTTGTTCTGATTGTTATTTGGAATATATTAAATTCTAAGTGTAATTTATCTGTGATTTCAAATTTAAAATACTTCTACATAGTCATTTTTATTTGAAAATTTCAGTTTTGAAAATTAAGGTTTAAAACAAAGCTGTTTTAACCAACATATTTTACATTTCTTTGATCATGCAATGGCAAAATGTATGTTTACCTGTTTTGGTAGTGCTCTAGTACTTGTGCAGGTGGATTTCACCGCCGAGTTGTAGTATGTCAAGATGAGGAAGGAAGAAGTTCCAGTAACTGTGATGAGGCAACAAAACCTTCAGAGTCAAGACACTGTGATTCTGGACCCTGCCCACAGTGGAACTTTGGGAACTGGGGAGAAGTAAGAGCATTTCATTTACAAAGGGGGACATTGTTTGCCACATAAGCTTAGAAGTAGGAACATAATTATGTAACTGTGAGTGGAACTGAACACCTTGTTTTTACTTATTTAATAGAGATTTAAATTTAAAAAGAATGAATTCCAGCGTGTTTATCTAAACTTCATCCTTTGATCAAATCCAGAAATATGAGGAATGTAAATGGAAATACGAGTAATGTAAATATACATCCAAAAGAAATAAGTATTGTGTGAGACTAAGGATATACAACATCAAAAAATCATATAGTTGTTGTACAACATGTATCTTGAGACACAGAAAATTGTATTCTGTTACAAAAAGCTGGATTATATGAGGAAAAAACATAGTGCAATAGCTAGTCTAAGAAAAAAAAATGAGCATAAGAAGCTGTAGGGAAATTTTATTCCATGTAATTTCATAGATCGTAACAATAGTAACTCCAAGTAGCTACTGGGTTGCAGTTATAAATTAGAAGCATGGGGAGAGGATCATGCATCTAAAAGTTGTGCCTGGATTAGAGCATTTTGATGACACATTTAATATTATTGGACAATAATATTCTCTGTGCTGTGTGATGTCATATCTTGACCATACATTCCTGCTCAAATGGTACAGAGAGAGTTAAAGCTGATTATTTTAGCATTTATTCTAATCTAATCTCATGCGATTCTTGCTCACTTTTATTATTTTTGAAAATCAGTTACTGCAATTGAAAAAAGAAGAAAAATTTGTTGAGTGTCTTTTTTATTTTACCTTTTTTCTCCTTGTTTCAGCCAGATTTAGCCATTCAGTTCTCAAGGTCAGTGTAATTGTCATATTTTTTCTGTGCATAGCCATAGACTTGGAATACAGTTCATGCAGATGATGCAGTTTTTTCTAATTTAGAATCATTGAGAAAAAAACAAAAAGTTTAGAACCATTGAAGATTGGTTTTAAGAGCTCATTAGCAATGAGAACTGGTATTGAAGAATTACAGGCAAACTGAAATCTAGAAAACACATCCTATAAGTATTTTACATTTAGTCTGTAGAAATTGGACTGTGTAAAAGTGCGCCCAGTATCTGAGTTTTCTGCCACTGTCTGACAGGGCAACTACTTTTAAGACAAATTTCCATATTTTCATCTTACTAAAGAAAGAGATACATGCGCATTTATTCTCACAAATTACTTCTCCTTAATGGAGTGTCTGTCACTGAGACTCTCTGCAGAAAATTACTTGATAAACCATAAAAATGTAGTTTGGTAAAGGTTTTGGTGAGTTACACGAGATTAGACTTTAAGTTCTTATTCTTGAATAGAGTGTCCAGGGAATATAAAAGTAGACATAGTAAATAATATGATGTACTGATTATTGCAATATCTTTTGGTTTGATGGTATGTGATGACTCTGTTAATAAAATTGCTGTATATAAAATTCTGTGTTTCAGTGTACTCAGACTTGTGGAGATGGAATAAAGACAAGACTGGTGATTTGTCAGCTTCCCACTGGCCAAATGTTGGGTGATCAAAACTGTGAAATTCTAGACAAGCCACCTAACATGGCACAGTGTAATGTGCATTCTTGCCCTGGTGATGTTTCTTGGCATCGGGGACCGTGGAAATCGGTACGATAGCATTCAATAATATTTTTTGCATTCTTGTCTTTCTGTCACTCTATTTCCCCTTGTCTTTTAAAAGATTTTATGCCATTATTTTATTTGATAACAGTGGAATAATAATGCATGTAGAATATAGTCTGTGTAGTTTTATAAAGAAATTGTTCCTGCAGTCATAGAGCTAAATGAGAAGCAGCCATTTCCTTCAGTGGGAACAGTATCATGCTCTGTAAAACATCATAGGGAATATTTTGAAAATTACCAGAAATCATCATAACTGAAAGCAGTACCTGATAGGTGTTCATTTGGAAAGGTTACAATTTGATATGTGTTAAAATCTAAAATTTTATGCTGTAAATTATGCTGTGGTATTATCTACGTATTTATATTTGCAAAACACCCTAAACATTTTAGTGCATAACTATTTTCTTATAGTATATTTAAGTATAAAATAACTCACATCCATGTATATTATACTCTGTCATCAAACATTTTACTTCATATTACTTGTACAGTTGTGTATAAAAGGTTATATTAGTGGTTTTAAAACAGGGACTAATTAAAGTTATCTATGTATAATTATGTATGTAACTATAAAATGTTATTGTCTACATGTCACTGTCTATTAATGTGTAAAAATGCCTACTGTAATCACCATTAATCTTTAAAATTGCTACTAGCAGATTATTAACATACTGAAGTAATCATAGCAAGCTCTGCAATATAGAAAACGTTATAATTCCCAAGCTGTGAATTTGACAACAATATTGATTATTGTGCTAAATTCTAAGGGGAATAATGGCAATCAAAGGAGGTTGGATCCAGATCTGGTTCCATCAAAATCAACAAAAAATCTGTCATTGACATCTCTGGGAGACGGTCTGGGACAACACTGACTTGGGTTTTTTTATTCATAAAATTATGTAATTTGTCTCTGAATTAATATGGCAGCATCTTAAAAAAATTGTCCGATGTCAACTGTAACAGTTGCTAATGTTTATATAAGCTATTCTAATTTATTGCAAAGAGACTGCAGAATGTAAGTTTGATTTAATGGTTTACCACAGTTATCTCTTTCTTCCACTACGCAAAGCAGAGTTTAGGGTTTGTATTTAGCAGACACCAGAGTATCTTATTTAGCCATTTTTCAAATAATTATCGGTGACTCGCTAATTAATATTCATCAGGTGTTGAGAAGACAAGCAGCACACAATTGCCTTTGAACTCAATCTTTTTTTCCTTTTAGATCAAGAATAATTCACAACCTGTTCATTCCCTGAGTAATTCAGTTTGCCTTACATTAATAGATTACCTGTAAGATCTTGTATTGTGAATGTTGCATATGGCTTAGTTTTATAAAGATTTTCACACAGGTTTATTTCTTAACTGACATAAAAAGCTGTTCTAATCCTTCAAAAACTAAGTTTAGAATGGATTGTACATATCAGAGAGAGAGGCCTCTTTTATATATGATTGCAAGCTCTGTAGTTAAGCCATAGAAGATTTAACTTCATCACACTATCTCATGCTGCAGACACAAATGTAGCAGATTCAGAAAATAAAAGCAGGCTCGCATATTGAATATACTTTCACATTTTAGTAATTTAGCTAGTTTGAATGCTGCCAGCATATAGATTTAGTTGTTTTTTGTTGCTGTTTAAGCAGAGCAAAATTTATTTATTAAGGATGACTATTAGGAAGGAAGTAAAAGCTTTAGCCACAGGAACGCTGTTGTAGCCCAGTACAAACAGCTTTGTTTAGCCATGGTTGACCAGGGATTTGTTAGTCTGGCAGTAGATCATGGCCCTGCTTGTCTTACACATTTTTGGCATAAAATATGCTCTAATATAGGGAACTGTTAATGGCTAAATGGTCTCTGGCTGCTGAAGTCCTCAAGCCTGTCATATCTGCACTTACCCCATTCTCTATAACATTGCAAGAACCAGATAACAACTATTTAAATTTTTCATAGAAGTATTGAGTAATATTTCTGTGTCAGGTGAGCACTGCATTGAGCTTTTATGTCTACTAGTGGGATTCCAGTGTTAAAACCTGAGCAGAAACTGTGATGCAAGACTAGATAACCTTGGAACTCTTTTCCAACCTCCATGATTCTGTGATTCTAACTTCTTCCACTAGCTATTGTATATATTTGAGAACAGAGGACTTCTAGCAGTATGCCTTTTGAGTATATTTGTTTTATTATTACAGTTATTGATTAATTTTACTCAACATAATTTACATAAAACATATCTTGTAAATGCACAAAAGGGTCCTGCAAGGAAAGTTCTGTTTATGATTTGAAGCCAGAATTTTGGTTGATGCTTTCTGCAGTTTAGCAGCTGTGACACTTTATAGTGTCTATCAGTGGCTATTGGAGCTGACTCTCACTAAGCTTAAAGGCTGTGTACTGCTCTGTTCCTGGTTTCTGCAGTCATCCAAATGGATGTGAGGCAAGTAAACTCAAATTCTAAAGGTCTGTACCTTTAATTTTTATGTATTTTCTAAAGATTTTAGGAAGCTTGGGTAGGAATTACACTTGAGGAATAGAATAAGCTATTCATATATGGGAGGACAATACCTTCAGGCTTTGCATAGTGAGGAAAGTTTATTCATATTTTTTGACAGCAAGAATTTAGATAAATTTAGGAGTTTGATCTTATTTTTAGACCCCTGTACTTTCTCAGTGCCTGCAAACAACCTTGAAGATTCAGGCACCAAGTAACAAGGTTTCTGCTTAGGCAGCTGGTGGTAGCAGTTGATGTTACCTTGGAAGTTTTGCATTTCATTTGGACAATCAATTCTTGTATGAGTGTTGGTAGTTACCTAATTTTATCATTAAAATTTTAACCAGATATGTTTCAACTTGAAATATGTTTGGTTCTCATCCTTTCTTGTTTCTTTAGAAAGAACAGATAGATCCTTACAGAAGATAATTATATTTTGTTTGTCTGAAATGTTTATAAAATAAAGATTTTAATTATTTTTCTTTTCCTCACTCTTAGGATTTGTATGTAATTAATAAGTATGACTTGTGATGTCAGAGAAAATAGGCATAAAAATAATGGATTATTTTCAAAGTTGCCCAGAAGTCACAGAATTGTGTTACTGCCATTTCTTACTGTCCTTCAGACACATAACGTAACATTCTTCAAAGTGACTATCTTTCTAGTGCTTTAGTTTTCTACTTACTTGCTCCAGAATAATTTAGATATAATTCTGTCTTTGCAGTAGTGGAAGAAATCTACTATTAATGTCAATGAATCTATTTTTTAGCAATAGTCCCAGTTCCCTTCCAGTGTCATTACTGACAGGCATCCCATTGACTTCTCCAGGAGCAGAAGCAGCCCAAACTTGCATAAGTAAAATATTTGTTTTCATTTTAATGCAAAAATTCTTGCTATGTATGATAAGTGCCTTCATTCACTTTTTCTAATGTGTAAAAAGTATTTATATCTTTAAAAATAATCTTTTATATTAAAAGGGAATTCAGAATCAGTGAACTTGGTTTTCAAAACCACCTTCAGTTTTTTACCTCTACTTCTGCTGCTGCCTAATGTTGAACTCCAAAATACCTCATTGCCAATACAGAGCATTAAATTAATATCCTACTGCCTGAAATCTTGATGTTAGCATCTGTTATTCATTTTTTAAAACTTTGGAAGTGGGAGGGGGGGCCTTATCAGAGATAATTAACAGCAGATGTCACTGCCCAGATAACATCATAAAACAGACTTGGGATAGTGAATTTTATTTAAGGTCATTCTGATAAAAATGAAAGTAAAAACTTGTGTCTAAATTCAAAAACAAAATATTTGTGTAATGTTCATCGAGAGGAAATTTCTCCTGTTTGGTGCTATGTTGCCTGTATAGCTTGAAATAATAAATAAGTTATAATGTATGTGTAATAATTTAATTCAATGACTGTGACTTGTGTCCGTGAAATACAGTTGCATTTTAACACTTCTTTTTCATGCATGTTGTGTGGCTTTGTGTTTATATTTATTGTGCTCTTTATTAAGGAATGTAAATGTTTAAAGCCCTTAAAAAATAAAGGGTGGGACAGGCACTAACCACTTTTGCTGAAATTGAGGGTTTTCCTTAACCTGTGTGTTGAAATTAACTTCATATGATATTTATTGAATTATTTTCATGAGGAAAGCTCTTATATTTGAACACAAAAAAAATATGGTCATTAATAAGTGCAGCTATTGATGCTGTTGACCGATTGGACTGAAATAGATGTTGGCACATGGTCTTTGATGGTGAAGCTAAAAGATCCTATCTCCTGAATCTTTTGCTGGAGCTGTAATTTTGTGGCCCAGTCCTCTCCCACTTAGTGATAAAACAGAGAGAAGAATGAGGATCATAATACAATGCTCAACTCTTAATCTCAAAGACAAAACATGTTTTTTTGCATTCCTAAAACACTTTTGGCAGGAAGAGGTTTGCAGAACTTTCAGACCTTTCATTTAGAAGGAGGATAAGTAAGAGTGGAACACAGTCAAAATAATAATAATAATAACAATAACAATAATAATAATGATAATAATAATAATACACACACCCACCAAAAAACCCCAAACACAAAACCCCAACAACCAGAATATAATGAAAGGGAAAGATGCAGGTGATGTGTAATACTATGCCTAAATACATACAGCCATTTAATGAGAATTAAAGTAATATGAAGCTACTGGTGTATTTATTAGAACTTTCATAAAAGCTGGAGGGTTCTAGGTAGTCAGATCCTTGTGAAAATCATTCTGAGCTGCCTGTATGTATGTGGCAGCTTTGGAAACCCCAATCAGAACTCATTAATGTTGTTTCAAAGTGATTTTGGAACTCAGACTTAAAAGTTATTAAATATATATTAAAGTATTAGCATTTCCAGGCATTTGTGAGGATCAATACATAAATATTTTTATTACCTGGAATGGATAAGGAAATGAACAATATGTTCTGTAGTTCTGTATTACAGGTGATCCTACTCCATTCTTTATAAACCAGTAATTGTGGAGACTGGTGACTCCCCTAAGAGAGCCTGCTCTATTGATCCGTCTATGTTCTAGCATACATCTATTTTATGGCCCTTTCACCTCAGTGACAGCAGGATTAAACACTTAGGTATACTGCTGAATCAGTCCTTCAGAGCTTCCATGCCTGCTCATATTTATGTACGGGAAATGTTGCTAATGTTGGAAATGTTAGTAAATTGAAAATCTACAGAAAAGTGGCTTAGGTTGAAAGGAAACTGGACTTCAACATGTGAAGGTAGGTAAAATGTTGCATTTCTCATCCAAAATACACTCATATTTTCATGCTAAAATAATACTTAACGTAAATTGGGAGGCTGTTAATTCTTTAAGTTATATTTAGTCCAGTGCCATAGAAAAAGTTATATTTTTTGTGCTTCTGAGAAGTTTAAGAAATTTCTGACAATATTTGTATTTCCAGTTTTTAAAAGTTCAAATACAAAATCTTAGATTTTAATCAAATGGAAATATTGATGTTATATGAAGTAATATTTTTTATAGAGCAGAAAGGCACACAGAGCTCATGTATTTGCCATTCCTTTAATTTCTGAGCTACTGTTCTGCTGTTGCTAACATGACTAAAAATTATAAATGAGAGCTTGCACTTTCTGGGAATCAGCATTTCTTTTGCTCATATTTAGATTTTACAAACTCAGCTGAAACTAATTTCAGGTACTATTGTAAAATAGTCTTATGTCTACTTACTTTTGTAACTGGTTAATTGAAAAAAAAACCAACCTATCCCTTAAGATAATAAAATTAAGTTTTAGCTAGTTAAAATATTACAATAGAAGGCTCTTAAACTGTGCAACCCCTTTGTGGAGATGTAGCTTCCATAACAGAGATCCTCCATCATATTAAAAATGTACTCCAACTTTCATTGTGAAGACCTATGAACAAAATGTCACTCTCAGGGGGCCAAAGTTACTTTTCAGTGAGAATGCAGTTTATGTCATTCCTGTGCATTTGTTCAGTTTTCCCCAGCTTCACAGGAGGCTGGAGGTTAAACCTACCTGTGATAGAGTCTGTTAAACTGTGTCCAGTTTTTTTAAGCAGTAAATGGATTCATTTTGGGTTTCTGTTTGGTTTTCATGGAGGTTTTTGAACACAGCTGCTGCATGGACACAGATAAGTCTGCTGTTCTCTACTTGAAAAACGTGCCTGGAAATTTATCTATTTATTTGAAACAGAGAGAAACTCCTGCATTTCTTTTTGTCATGGTGGATTTCCTTAAGGTCTCCTATCTCCATTTCTGCCACCCCTCTTTCTTGATGCTTGCACTTTACTCACTGTCTCCAGTGCTCCCGCTTTCATGTAATTGCTTAAAAGTGTTACTAGTGCTACATGACAGTGGGGTATAGAAAGATGAGTCTTGCTGAAGTCTGGCCAAGTCAGCAGTTTGGTTTCTTGATTCTGTAATGGTGAAAGTGCCCATATGAAGCTCTCACAGAAGGTATCCAAGGCACAGAGCTGGACTGCAATTTGGTAAATTTGACACAAATTTATACTTGTAGATTAGATTTTCAAAAAGACCTATTGAGAGTCTAGCTCTGTTCCTGATTGCCACTGATTTCAGAAGGAAAGGTAAGGCAGAATTGTTTGTTGGGGATGTTGGTTTTTTGGTTTTGTGTTTTACTTTATTAACGTTTCTGTATTGTTAATTGTGATTTGTCTCAGCCATCTGTCTGTTGTATATATAATTCAACTGAAAGATAATTAAAGGTACACATACCAGATGAGTTTCTGCAGGAATACTGGCTGAACACAGCAATTCATCTGTTCTCTCATTCTCATCAATTAATAAGCTGATCATACTTTCATTATTTTAATATATACTGTAATGAATGTTGCTTGAATGGGGGCTGATGGTGAAGTTCCTAGCAGAGATACTTGCAGAATCTTCAGTGACAAATTTTACTGCACATGAGGTAGCTGAGCCTGCCAAATGGCTGTTGAAGGGAGGCAGAAATACCCCTTGGTTTCCTGATTTTCAGACAAAGAGGACTCAAATCAAGAGCACCTAAGGCAGGGAGAATAACTAGACAATACAATTTTTACTATAATTGGGAGATTTAATAGGAAATATAAAGAAAGAGGTAAATAAGATAGCGTATATGATATGTTACCACTGTTAAATGAGAACTCATAAAAATAGGATTATTATTTTTAAATTTAAATTTCCATGCACATCTTCATAATCTGTTGTTCTTGTGTTATTGTAATAGCTAAAAGCTTGTTTGAAAGTCTAATTGTGTTATGGGAGTCATGTAGGTAAAACCAAGAGAAGGCTGCTGACTCGAAAAGCTCAGTCTCATTTATGAGACACAGGTTGGCAGCATCGGAATGCACAGCACAGTGAAGCCGGTCTGAGCATCACAGCAGGGGGAGAGCTGAGCACAGTAACTCATGAGGGGTGGTCTGCCCACGAACATGGTCTGGTTTTCAAATGCTCCATAGTTGGCGTCAAGGAGGATGTGAGGCTTTAGGCAGTAATGGGCAGAATAGTGGTGTTCATCCTAAGGGGGAAAGACATGATAGGGCTTTCAAAGAAGGAACTGTCATCTGTTTTATTTGTTCTGAACTTGGAGAAATGAATGGATAGTATTTGTGATATCTGAAAGGTAGGCCAAATTGAGATTTACTCACAAATCTGACTGGAATCAATAAAAGACATTCTGTGGATGATCTTTAAGTGGAATCTCAAGGGTTCTGGTTTTGATTTTTTCCAACAGCTGAAAAGAGTATGGTTGTTCATCTGACATCCAGGCAGATTGCCATTTTCTGGCATTAAGGATACTGCCAGCTGCACTGGACAAAAGAATTCAAACCATGTGGTGTCAACTTAACAAAATATAATCTAAAATTTCTCAGCATCATCAGCAGAGTGTGGCTTCTTCAGACATGAAATCCTTTTACCTTCAATGTATGTGCTGATGGTTCTGACTTTTTTTTAATTAAGATGTCTTTATGTTTAAGAGGAATAGCACATTCCTAAGAGATGCGAGATACATCCTCTCATAGCAGGTTTTCCTCCCTGTTATCCATATCAGTCCTAAAATCTGTCTTTAATCCTCTTCATTCCTCCATCATTCCTGCTTTTTCTGTATATAGATGAATGTAGCTTCTCATTTATGTCCATCTGTTAAATAGATATACAGCATGCTGAAGTATATCTATGGTTATTTTACGGAAAATGGCTATTCAGGAGTTTTTGGTTACCCTTAGGATGAAAATTGAAACAAAATTATCTAAAAAGGAGTCCCATAGAAGTAGCTTTTTTATGGAGCACATAGTGCTCAGTCCTGACAGAAAAGCTGAGGCCGGGGACAGTGACCAGGTTAGATGCCCTCAGAGAGTCACGGCAGCTCTGTGCTCAGCTGCCACTCGCAAATAGCTGTTAGGTTGTACTGCAGGGCACTCCAGAGGCTCCTACACACACCCTGGGACTGTGTGGAGTGCTGGTGTTAACATCCCCAGTATGTGCCTGAAAGCCCTGGAAAACAATGTGGATGGTAGAAACTTGGTGTGTGCCTGCTTCTCAGCTTGTTACACAGCCAGAATGTGTAACTCGACTGAAAAGGGGGAAAAAAGTAAAAGTCCCTCTTAGGCTGGCTAGAAAAAAAGGATCACTGCCTTCTTCTGTTTCTGAGTTTAAAAATTCCAGTATTAGATGATGATGCTTGGAGCAGATTGTCCTCTGGTCCATTCCACTCAGGGCAGTAGGTAAGAGCAGCTCTAGAAAGTAAGAGTACATCTCTCTGAATACACAAGAGGTGTTGTCTTAAGCACTCTAATTATAATGGAAAAATAATATCCAGTGGTACTTTCTAGATGAAGTTTAGGCCAACATTAACTAGAAAGACATGATTGCAATCTGCAGAATGTAGTTATAAATAACTCAGGTCACAGAGGAAAGAGGATGGCTTTCATCATATGTTAGAATTAAGTGGCTGTGGGATTCTTAAGCTTGCTTACGTGTTTTCTGGTAAAAATATCCTGACAGTTCACAGCAATATACTGCTTGTATTGGATGGATAAGAATCTGGTTAAAAATGAATTCCAGAGTCTGTAAAAATTTTTCTTAATAATTAAGGTGAGGCATGGCAATTGTGGAACCATAATCCAGGTTTAGCAAGGATTCAGAAAGGACTATCAGGCAGCTCTAACAAATACATTGAGGAATCAGTCTTGGACAGATAATCCAAATCTGTATTTTTTAGATGAGAGTACTTGCAACAGGTAAAAAATTATGCCTTTTTTGTGGCACAGAACTGGCAACTTGTTCTGTGAAGTCTCACTGTAGGGCTTGAACTGAAGAATATCCACATTTTTGACCTCTCTCTGCCTAAAGTCTGGGAAAGAACAAAAGATGAACCTCATGCAAGTGAGGGTGTAGCATCCCTGTCATTGAAGACAAGACTGACAAACTGCTGTCAGGAATGGTCCATGTATAGCTGATTCAAACTGAGCAGCATCATGGATTGTATGATGTCTGTAAGTCCTTAGCCTAGCCTACCTCCCTTCCATTTCTATAGCTGCAAAAGCACAGTCAGATTAAGTGGCAAAGCAGATTTACAGATTGCAGATGGAATGAGGACTTAATCAAATCAAGACATCTTCTGAACATCAGAGGAATGTGATGTAACACTGAACTTTTGAAATCAATCATACTTAAAGAGATAACTTAGAATTATCTTCAGTTTAACTTCTGTAGTTGACGTAGGTGTAACTTAGATGTAATGGTAAATCATACACATACTTCTTGGAGTTCAATCCACTCTTTCTCAGGAGTAATGGAAGGTTTGATCCTTGGTCCTTTCTGGGTGCATTACCTAATGGCACAAGTGTTTGTACTGGTTTTAGTGAAGCATCACTGACTGAATCAAGGAATTCAGTAGGATCTAATTACAGAGTATGTGTTCCTTCTTAACAGTTGTCAACATGCTTAAAGGAACGAACAATTCTTTGAGTGCTTTTATCTGAAAAATGCAGATTGTGCTCAAGCATCACAAAAATCCCTGAGGAACTGTAGCAAGCAGAGCAGGCAGATAAAAGAAGATTTAGTTCTAATACCACAAATGAGAAGTTGAAAGTAATTCTCAACTAATCAATGCTCAAAGAATTGTTTTATTAATGTTTTATGCAGTCCCACTCTTCTTCTAGAATATTAAAAGAGTCCAAACAAGCTTTTGGGCCAATTAGATATCATCAAAATGCAGTTTGCCAGACAACACAAGCAACTACCATGTTTAATCCTGTTTTAAACAGAGCTTCCTGACCAGTCGCAAAAGTTCCTGACCAAAAAAAGGCAGAAAAAGGAAGAAAATACTTTTAAAGATTTGTAATATGTTTTATCCTGCAGTGCTGTTGTTGTGGCTTAGCCCCTGTAGGCACTGAACACCACATAAGCACTCCCTTCTTGACCCTTGGTGGGATGGGGGAGACAACTGGAAATATAAAAGTAGGAAAACTCATGGGTTAAAAAAAATAATTTTGATAGGTAAAGCAAAAGCTGCACCAACAAGCAAAGCAAAAGAGGATTAATTCACCACTTCCCACGGACTGGCAGGTTTTTAGCCATCCCCAGAAAAGCAGAGATACATCATGTGTGATAATTTTTGGGAAGACAAATGCCATCACTTCACACGCCTCTCCTTCCTCCTTCTTCCCCACAGTTTTTATTGCTGACCACAACATTACTTGGTCTGGACTGTGTCCCCTCAAATCTTTTGCACCTCCAGCCTCCTCACTAGCCTTGATGCTGTGTGATACTGTTCAGCAATAACTAAAATATCCATGTGTTTTCAACACTTGCTCACAAATCCAAAAGCTTGCACTAGCTACTATGAAGAAAATTATCATCTTCTAGTCACTCATATTTTAAGTCTCTGTATATCTAACAACAAATACAAAAAGAAACTATTACATGCTTTCCATTTACTGGTCTGTTTTTCAGTATCCAGAAGCCCAGTAGGCTACCAGCTGAACTACGCAAAGCACTTCCTTTAAAGAAAAGGTTAAGGAAATTTGGTACAGAATCCACCAAATAATACAAGGTCTTCAAGTTTTCAACTAAATAATAATATTAAAAGAATCAAAAAGCTTTTAGTGACGTTGCATGTCTGCTGCAGAAAGAGCACTAACTTGATAGGAATTGATGATGGCATGCCTGAGAGTCCATCTGTGCCACAGAAAGTATGAGTTTTGTCAGGCTGATCCCTACAGAACTTTATTGCTATGAAGAAAACACAAACAGATGAATCCTAGTTACCAGTGCTATGGAATGACTTTGAACAATAGTAATGAAATCCAGCTTTTTTACTGCAGATTTATGTTTTTAAAGAACATGACATATGGGAGACATTACTTAATCCAATGTTGAGACAAGTACTAGAATTTCTGTGTAAAATGGTTACAGGATGGGGTTTTTTCAGTTTGCATTTTTTTGAGAAAATGTTCATATTTCTTCTGAGATTTAACATTCTTAAGGATTTTTTTTTCTTCCTACATGGTTGATCTGCAGAAAATATATGGAAAATTGTGCTCTCTCCCCATAAACCTCCAGTTGTGGAATGTCATACAAATGAAACCACATTATAGACAAACTGAGCCATGAGGACCATGTTCAAGTTTGAGTGGAGGGTGGTCAAGCATCCAGAATTGCTGCAGTTGTACTTTCCCTGATGAGGAGAGTTAAACCTTGGGAAGGTCACCACCACGTCAGGGTGGGCACCAGGCAGGGAGAGGATTGTATTCCACAGAGAGCAAGCATGTAATAACACCTTAGGAGCTTCAAGAAGGAGCACAGGATATGGAGGATAAAGTTCATCCTTGTAAAAAATGCATTGTGGGCTCAATGCACTAAGAAGAGAGTGGCTTCCTGAGCACAGAACAGGGCTTTGCTCCTGCACCAGTGAGAATTTAACTTCTTACTGACATTACAGAGCTGAAGGAAAGCCAGGCAGGCAGGTGTCTTAGGTCAGTGTTCTGTATGCAGCTCTCTAAAGAAAACACTGGCTGGTGGGATAGAGGTCAATGCAAGACATCTCCCTGTAAGCTGCGTTTAGATGCCTTTAGACACTTCAAAATCCCACTCAGGTCTTCTGTGGAATCTATATTTTCATTCAAGGAACTGAGTAGGGTCTGTACTCCGTCCTTACAGAAAGGTAGCCATTCCCCACTTGATGCTGACGACACGTTTTTATTCAGCATTTGAGTGATTTGATGATCTATTTTTGCTATTTGTTCTCTGTAATGGAGGACAGGCCACGCTTACCTGCTTGTCAGAAATCTCCCATGAGAATCTCCCATGGATTGGAATAGTCTTCTCTTGCTGAAGGTGGGTCACTGTGCAGTAAAGAACACAGCTGAGCCTGCCTTTTTATGATGCCAAAGCACTTTGGGAGTGGGCAATCCTTCTAAGAATTTTTAAAAATATATTACCTAAGGAATGAAGCCAGAATATGCCAAATTTCAGGAGAATAGCATACATAGAGAGTAATATATGCTCTCAAACTTTCAATTTATGATCCTGGATGTTCTACATTCATGACAAGCTTTTTCATGTGTTAAAAAAATAAAATTGAAGTGTTTGTTTTTCTTCAGTTTCACTAAATATCATCTATTACTGTGTTTTGCAATGTGCTTCACTCACCTGCTATGCACTCAGTGTACACTTAGAGCAATTTCTTTCTTTAACTTGTTAGTAGAAATAGAGGGAAATCTGTTTTCAGGATGTTAATTGTCCTTATGGGTTTGAACTAGCCAATCTGTTAAAGAGATTGTGCATGTGTGTAGAATTAGACTGTTAGCACTTTTTAAGGGAAATTTTTTAAGGTCCTTGGCTGTGGCTCACAGTAATCTAGGTACTTCTCTAACTGATATGTTTGCAACAAGAATAATAATACTCAAATCAGTTGCCTAAATTTTATTTTATTATCCCAGTGAAATTGTGAAGGATCTGATCCTTAGAGAGATTTAGGTTTCTATTCCTCAGGCTGTGATTGGTGGGAGATGGGCACTGCAGCAGATATAAGAACCTGGCACTGGGGAACCACTCTGAAGTGGGCAGGAGTAGCTCTATGAAACTCCAGGGATGCAGTACCCCAAGCACTTGGTTGTAGCAAAGCTGCTCAGAGACACATCTTAGTTTAGTGCTTTATTTGTTTTTTTAAATTTTGGCAATTATATTTAAGCAGAAGTTTACAGATCCTTAATATCTGTGGGGTTTTCTAGCTTTTATAAGCATCAGGAGTTTCAGTGTAAAGTCTATTCAACAGAAGATTTTGATACATATAAACTGAAAATCAGATCTTGATGAATATGGGAAAAAAATAAGAGAGCAAATTTTTGTGCAGAAATGCTGTCTCTGTACACTTTCAAAGATTTAATGCATTTAATGTTCTTTGATACAGCCCCAACATGTTGAACATGTCTTTTTGAGTTTCAAACATAACCTTAAATTAATATGGAGTGAAAATCTCCCTGGAAAAAAAATTATTTAAATGTGAAAATGTACATGGTACAAGTTGGCAATATTTTGTAATGCAATGTCTTTTACAGCAAAGAAAAAAATAAATCAGATTACTTATACAAGTTACATTATTGAAAAGATAAACTGTATTCCCTATAATTTTTATTTTTAAAAAATGCAAACATTCTTAAAATAATTGGCACTTCTGCCTTCATATTTTAGGTATCTTTCGTCTGTGTTTCTGCATTTTTACATTAAGATACTTATGTTGCAGTTAGTTTTAGTTATCAAAGCTAAACAGTATTTGAGTGAAATATTTGAAATTACTGTTCATAAAACCTCAGTTATTTTTAATGACTAAGCTGGTATTTTCCTTTCTGAATTCTCTCTCTTAATTCCTGTATAATTTTATTCTAATTACATAATAAGTAGAACATCTTCATAAAAGAGAAGCAGGTATTGTTCTAGAACTGCTATAATAGCTTCAAATAAATTAACACACAAATTTTTCATTTTTTCTTTAGAAGTAATAGCCCAAATTATAAAGATCAAATAAGGACATTTAAATATAACAGAGATGTAATTCAACTGAATTTGAACCAACAAAGAGGAAAAAAACCAGGGCAACCACACAAAAAAATTCAGATCAAGTTCTCACCTGTGTAGAAGTAAACATTTAATTCTGTATCTAGTGAGTAGAGACATGAGAAGATCCTTCTGGGGCTGAGATGCAGGATAAGACATTTCTTTGCATAATCTATTGCTGTTAGCAGCCATGACCCCTGTACAATAAATTAAACTTTTGTTGAATATAAGATATCTGCACGAGGTATATAAAGGAAGATGTATATCTGCTGAAAAGTGTTGTCTTAGGTGTTGCGGGCAACAGAAAATTAGAGACTGAGACTGAGCTGTGCTGTGAGTTTGTTCTGTGCTGTTTATGTAGTATTTTTCTAAGACATCATAGGAGGAGGTCAAGTAACTCTGTGCCGCACTTCATTTCCTACTAAAAAATTAAAGGGAAGAACCTGTAAGAGTTTAGCATCCTTCATGTGTATAGTTTACATCTGAAATTCCTGGAAAAAAAAGTTATAAGGGAAGGTAGAGTCAATCATCAGATAGTAACAATATCTTAGTTTGCATGCATACAAGTTACCATGCCTGCTTTGATAAATAAATCCTCTAAATTCAGAGCTAAGTTTTCTGGAAGGGTTTCATAATGATGTGATTTAAACATTTTAAGGTTTCTGACCTATGTTAGTCATATATTAAAATTTCATGTATTTTTTCTTCTTTTCCTATCTTAAAGTGTTTTCCAAATTAATAAAAAGTGAATTGTAAAACTACAAGAAAATTATTTTAAAAAGATAAATTGAAAGGTTTTACTGAGAGCAAAATAATTTAATTTAGAAGCAATTTTTCTTTTTATGGAGATTTTAGACTAGACATTTAAAAGGCAAACTGTGGCCAAATCAGTGCCCTTATCTTTTTTGAAAATATAATTGCATAGGAAAAATATGCCACCCATTGTATTGTGTGATAAATGTATTGCTTCATTCTACAAAGTTTTAATTTTAAACACAGTGGTAGTTTCAATTTACCCTTTAAGATTATACATATAATGTTTAAAGACATAGAAATCCATGTGATCTTGAGGACAACTGAGTAAACTGAGATTCTGTTTAACAAACTGTTAAATGAAAATATTTCCTACCTAGCAGATTAATTTATTACAGCTGCTTGTTCTTTATTTTAAAAACATTCATCCAGCTGTTGTTCTCAGGCAAATATTTACCAGGTTTTGTACTGAAAGCTGGATGACCTGAACTTAATTTCCTGAAAATAGAAGACATATGTATTCAAAAATGCTTTGTTAAGTTAGCATGTAATGCTAATTATGTTGATGATGATGATGTAACAAAAAGGGAAGAGGAATATCCTAATGCTTTTAGGAAAGTCTGTATTTAAATTTCTTTTCATATCCACTAAAAAATTCAATTTTTATTGGACTATTAGTTTTCTATGTGAATTAATTCTCTTCCCACAGGAAGTGCTTTTTCAAGCATAAAATAAAGCATGGATGAAATTTTTGAACAAATTAAGCATGTTCTCTTTCCAGACAGATAAAATTGTCTCCATTGTTCTAAACTTTTTAATAGGATGTTGTAAAATGGTGTTAATGACAATATTAAGAAGAAAATTTAAAGTACTTATATTCACACTGTTCATGGTTCAGGAGAAATCAGATGAGTAGGCACCTAATGTGGAAAAAGTTCAGATGTTTGACTTCCTTGTTTGGCTGAAAGCTGCCTAGGTCCTGTAGCCCTACTCTACACATTTATAGGATAATCCTGATGTGATGAATTAAGATCAAACCTCACTGAAGTCTGACAGCAATTTAGCAGAAGAATGGCTGCTTCTCCGCAAGAGCTTGATCCATCAGGCACACTGCAGTCTTGGCTGGGTTTCATGAAACAAACCTGCAGCCCTGTCAGTTTGACATTGGAAGAAGGAAGGCAGGCCCTGGAACCAGCTGTGTATATTGTATCCCATTTCTTTCTGGAGAAAATGGGATCTTGGGGTGGTGGGGCAAGTCCACTCCTCCAAGGACTGCACTTTTACTGGTGGTGTCTACTTTATACCTCTTCTCTTGCCTCTTTGCCACATACCATAAGATACCCAAAGCTCATGGAGAGGAGTTGCCAAGCAAATATGACTTTGCAGCTAGAAACACACAAAGACATGATATTGCATTTTCCTTTCTTTGGTGCTTGCAATAACCATCATACCTACATGAAAACAGCAGCACACATGCTGGAAACAGGCAGCTGCTAGAGCTGTGTGTTCTTGTGAGATCATGGTATCAAGCTGTCTCCTGCATGGATATGGATGACTGAGCACAGGTATTTCTCAATGATGACATCAATGAATGAACAGGATATGAGAGATATTTGGCACCTGATCTGTAATGCTCAGTACGAGAGAGCTTACAGAGAAATTTCAGACACGTGCAGCAGATGTTGTCATAATACAGAAACTGCTATAGTGGCCAAGTCCATTTTGGGTGAGGTCACAGCTATTTCTGGTATTCTTTTTGCTCTGAGATTTTTAGCAAAGTAGTGAAATAACACTTTTCATTTCAGTGTTCTGTTTCCTGTGGAAAAGGTTTGAAGTTTCGTGATGTGCATTGCATTAACAACTTCCAAGCAAAAATAGAAGAAGACAACTGCAAACATTTGAAAAAACCACAAACATACAAAATATGTAGAGCTGGAAGATGTCCTTCCTGGAAGGCCAGCAGATGGAAAGAGGTAAGCAAAACCTTCTATAATTATGTTTTCCATGAAAATAAAAGAGAATATCATATTCATGGCACAGTGGAATATGTTGGAATACACGCTGCTTCAGTAGGAATAATTCTCAGTACACACATCACAATGAAATTTACAAATTAGCAAGTACTCGTATTTTCTTTTCTCTTTCTTTTAAAATGAATGAAAAAAAAGTCTGTGAAAACAGAAATTATTTGCTAATCTGAATTTTGCACTGAATAGCTACTTAGGACTTTCCTCATCTTACCTTGTAAATTAACAGGAAATTTTTAAAGTTTACTTCTTACCTTCTGTAATTAATTCAGAAGTATAACTATTTTCTGTTTTGGTCTAAATAGTGAAATGGTGCCAGGTTTG
>PYHW01009542.1:4512103-4572468 GCA_013186435.1 Turdus rufiventris | reverse complement strand
ATGTGTAACTGAACACATTGCAATATTTTGTATTTCACTCACTCTTTTAGCACATGATTCCCCACATTGGTAGACACAGTACCACTCTCCACAGTTTGGCCACATTTGGCAGAACAATATGATCTTTATGAATGAGGTTGGCCTTTCGGTAGGCTTTGGGACATAATCGTTCTTCTGTCTGGGGTAGAAGGGGGCTGTTTATCTCAGCCCATTTGTGGTATAGTAAAATTACTTTGGCCAGGAGAAGGAAAAGGCGTTTGTCATTTAAACTCTCAGGGTACAAAATTCTTAGTACTACCTGTCCTCAGAATATTAACAGTTTTTGCAATATTTTCTAACCTGAAACACTGAGATTTTATTGTCTTATATTGTAGTACTTGCATTTTAAAACAAGAGGCAAGACTGTCAGTCTCTAATAAAGACAAGATATAAACTCAGACCTTCAGCTGTTGATCTTGCGAATTTGTAAACCTTTGCTTTGCATATGCCTATAGTGATTGTCCATATCATGAATTAAGGCAGGCAGAGAGCTCAGCTAGGTACCTCAGATGAAATAATTTTCTGTATTTTTAAAACATTTTAATTGTAGTTTCGCATTTTCAACATAAATTTCTTCAGGTATCACAAGGGCTGTGAAGTGTATTTGAAATAATATCCTTAGAAACTTCCAATAACAGCTGTGCTCCCTTGTGAGGACTGTCTCGTTTCACGGTGACACAACTGATGTTGCTCCATTTCAGTGCTCTGTGTCCTGTGGAGTGGGGATTCAGCAAAGGGACATCTCCTGCCAGGTGGCAGGTGTGGGGCGGGTGAGTGACGCGATGTGCAGCCGTGACCTGCGCCCCGCCAGTGCCAGGCACTGCCAGCTGCCCGCCTGCCTCCGCTACCGCTGGCTGCCACAGGGCTGGCAAAATGTGAGTAAGGTTTTAACTTGTATCACTTCCCAAGTTATGTCATATGGCACAATAATTTTGGGGTTTTCTATTTGTTTCTTTTTTTATTTTTTTTCCCCCCTCACCTTTGGATGTATTTCTAGTAGCTGTTATGCTGGAGAATAACAAATGACCATGATGGAAATTTTGAAAGTCAAGCTTGCAAAACTGAAAAAGTGACAAAAAATGTCAAAGATTTTATTTATACTCTCTTTTTATAATCTTGACAGGATTTGCTTATCTATTGTGGTAGATAAAAGCTCTGGTGGAGTTCTGAGCAGGTACTTATTGATAGGACTGTCTCTACATTGCTACATAGTGCATAAGACATTTAATGAATCCTTACTATGAAATATCTTTTTAAAGAGCAGCTTTTTAAGAACAAAAATGCAGAAGAAATGTCATGTGGAAGTAAAAACCTTGGAGCTAAAATCTTTTGGACAACAGTGTTTATAAGAAGTTCTGTGTGGAAGATTTAAAGCATCTTAAAAACTTGAAGCATCTTTTCTTGTTAAAGAAAAGATAAGAAGCAAAATAAATCTTATTATTCTCATACCGAAGAGGAAGTGAGATAAGAAAATAAAACTCAGCATTCTCTTACTAAATATGCTTTTTCATATTTAAGAAAATCTACAGATACCTTCAGGAGACAGCTGTCATTTCTAAAGCTGTAATTACTATTTTCTATATACTAAAAGTTTAATAACTTTTGGGTTTTTTGCAAACAGGCAAACATATAAAGAGGGGAAAGAGAGAAAAAAGAAAAAAATTATGTGTAATATCTGAAGTGATGTGCAGAAGAGCCTTTCTCTAACATTAAACAAGAAAACATTTTGTGGATTTGTGGCATATTAATTATCTGCCATGCTAAATTTTCTAGGGCAACCTCCCTTGAATATGAAGACTCTAAAGTCTCAGAGACACAGTGCTATAGAAGTGACAACTGTTAATATGTAAAACATTGGCTGGTGACCTGAAATACCTAGACTATATTAATGCAGTTCAGACCTTTGTTAAGCTCTATTGAGAGAAAGCTGGCAAATACATGTTTCTTTCATATGTTGAACATGCATGTTCTATTTTCATATGTATC
Organism: Turdus rufiventris; assembly: GCA_013186435.1. Taxonomy (NCBI): domain Eukaryota; kingdom Metazoa; phylum Chordata; class Aves; order Passeriformes; family Turdidae; genus Turdus; species Turdus rufiventris. The sequence continues at coordinate 4,570,443 of PYHW01009542.1, read as the reverse complement.
TGTCAAAATCAGGAATAAGTGGAAGTGATTCAGAATGCACAAATATACACTTTCAAAGAAAGAGGATGAATTGTCCTTTGCCAGCAAAACCTTTTTTGTATTCCAGCTGGGAGTTTGAAACTTTCTGCTGCAAACACATGGTGTTTCAGTACATTCCCCAGTTATTTCATAACTTCTTCTGCATGTATATTGCTGGGTTTTTTTTTAGGATTCCTGTGTTTTGTTCCCTTCTCTCACCACATTCATACACAGCCCTGTACGTGTAGTGTTATTAGTTCAAGTGCTCATCCATCTGCATTCCATTCCTGGTGCAGGATGTCCTCCACCAAACTCGTATTGTTTTGCCTGCACAGCAGAAATATATCCAGATCTAACATTTCTCCAGTGTGCAGCCAGTAGACTGGGTGAAGCATTTTTATCCCAGGGAGAAAATGCCTACAAGGCTAAGCTGTAATGCATCATGAAAAAAAATCATCTGCCTACCCCCATTACCTTGTGACTGGATTATTTTTATATGAATAATATAAAGAGCTGCTCCACACCATTAAAAGTTAGCTTAGTTCGGGTACCCACAGCTGGGAATGTGCTGTTGATACATATTACTTTGCCTGTACCTGTGCTTTTCTGGATTCTGGTGGCAGCAAGGTCCTTATCCTGCTCTGGCAGAGCTGTGATGGCTCACCATTCCATCAGCTTGCCATGAAGAGAGTGCTGAGGATCCTCAGGGCAAAGACACAGGCTCAACAACTACTGCTGCTCAAAGCTGGCACTGGCTTGATTAATAGGCAGTTTTCTCTCCCTTCTCCCTTCTCCCTTCTCCCTTCTCCCTTCTCCCTTCTCCCTTCTCCCTTCTCCCTTCTCCCTTCTCCCTTCTCCCTTCTCCTTCCCCCTCTCTCGTTTTGTTTTCAAGATCAACTTGTTTTGTTTTCAGGACCAGCTTATTCCTTTCATATTTCACTGAACTCCTTTTCTGTCTCTTTCCTTTTCATATGTCGGGGCTCTTACTCAACCTATCACCTTGGCTTGACATTTTCATTTTCTCCTTTATCTCACCCAACAGTTACAGCGTTATTGTTACTATATGATGATTTTTTTTCCCCCCAGCTGATTAGAAGTACCTGAACTTTGAAAACAAAGTAAAAACTCTGATTCAGCAAGTAATTTAGTCTGACTTTGATAGCAGATGTCAAAAGGTATTGCTGTCTGGGTTTTACTGGTGTGTGGCAATCAGTAACTTCATTCTGTAAACGTCTCTTTAAACTGTGATTGATTTTACCACTTTCAGTGCTCAGCATCATCAAGAAGAAAGGAAATATACCGGAAAGTTAAATGTGTGAATGAAAACCAGCTCCAAGTGGATGAAAGCCTCTGTGATCCTGCCACAAAGCCTCTGCCATCCAAAACCTGCAGGGTATCTCCCTCTAAATATGTTGTGCTCACAGGAGAACTGTCACAGGTACACTAACTGTACTGCTCACACATCTTTTATATATCTTTACACTTAAGCATTTTATATTACTTTAAAATATAGGTTACATGTATAGAGGAAACAAAATTATGTTTGCATTTGAACATGGCTATCTAAACTTTCTCCACACTGACCTTCCAAGTCAGCCATGATTTATTGTAGAGGCTGTTATGAGTCCTTCCTTAACCCCCCCAGGACTTATGATCACTAGCTAGAGGACAGGTGCCCCTACCACAGGATTCCTTTGCTGGTTCCCAGGAAACTTTCTTGCAGGCTGACCTCACTGAAGTAGCCAAAAAGCTTTTCTTGATTTCAGTGAAGTGATTAATCAGTGCTTTAATCCCCTGGCACATCTGATCGGTGCTTTAATTGCCTCACACATCTGCACCGCCTGTGTGTGCATGTCTGTGCATGTATCAGAGCTGAGAGGGAATGACTCTGGAACCTCTGAGAGAAGGGCACACAGAGTTCTGGGGCTCCTTGCACATGTAACTATTGAGTGTTGATGTTCCAGCCCAAGGGGGCACACCTCCAATGACAGGCTTTTGCCGCAGCAAGGATCAGAGCTGTAATGCAATTCCGCAGAAATGTCACAGAATTTCTCACAGAAATAATTCTGTGCTTGGGGTTTTGTTTCAGTGCTCAGAAAGCTGTGTGTTTGGTTACCAGCAGAGGATCACATACTGTGTTGGAATCCATTCTGTTCCCAGTCGGCACATCCATGGCCTTCGGACTGTAGCGTACCGAGAGTGCCCAGTGGAGCCATCCCCGTACATTTATAAATGTAATGTCAAAGGGTGCTCACAAGCAGCTACATGGACAGTGGGGAAGTGGACCAAAGTGAGTACAGATGTGCTAGCCCAATTTTTATAGCTGCCTCTAACAGGAACAAGTGTCAAGAATAACTTGCTGACATAATGGTGTTAATTATTTGGTTCTTTCTATTTTTGCTTCTTTTCTCCATGGCTATCCATATCTAGTGCTCAGCACCTTGTGGAGTGGGGATAAAGCAGAGAACAGTAGAATGCATGACTGAAAATGGCTTATCTAGTGACTTGTGCCTGCCACATTTAAAACCAGATACCAGAAAGATCTGTCGTGAGAAAGAATGTAAGTGATAGCTGTGATTTTATGCACTTAATGTTTTCCCAGGTTACTTATATTAAAACTATAAATATATTTGGAGTGCAATTATGCAAAATTAAATCCTAAGATTAAGCTCTGTTCCTGAAATATTAATATGACTTAATCATTCATTTTGAAGGTGAAATTCTTACCACCTGCAAAGATATGCAGATTAAAAAAGGGATTAGAAAGGATGGTGAATACCTACTTAACGTTAAGGGAAGGATGATAAAGGTACTGTTAATATTTATGAGTTTTTATGAGTACATATTTTTTATGAAATAACACTTTTCTAATAAAGATTTTGCTAAAGGGTTGCATTTTCTCTCCCAGATTTATTGCTCAGACATGCACTTAGAGAATCCCAAAGAATATTTGACATTGGTAAAAGGTCAAGCAGAAAACTTTTCTGAAGTATATGGATACAGGTACAGAAGTGGTTTTGTAACTTTCTGAAGTGCATTTATTCCTTCCAAAATAAAAGAATAAAATAATACTTACTTTTTCTGAGAAATATGAGTAGGATTTTTCCCTTTGATTTTCTGTTTTAAATATCCAGGCATGTGAACACACATACAGGAGGCTTCCAACCTGAAATTATGTTAGTTGTACTAAATTATTACAACTTTTTTCTGTCTTGACTTTGGTAGAAACACATTAGTGTTTCAGTTGACCCAAGATTAAAAGCTGCTTTTCTTGTTCATTAACGGTTGTTTAATATTTTTTATGTAGCATACTGTAATACACTTATTTTTCACTATGATATTATGTTAAGGAAAAATGTCAAAAGGAAAACTAAATACTTACTATTCTTTAGGTTGCAGAATCCATATGAGTGTCCTTTCAATGGAAGCAGAAGGCAAGACTGTGCCTGTCGAAATGATTACCTTGCAGCTGGCTTCACGATTTTTAGCAAAATAAGATTTGATGTTGCTTCTATGCAAATTAAAAGTAAGCATTTTGTTGTTTAAGCCAATTTAAGCATTCTATTGAAATTGTATGTGGTCACAACTACCAAATTACTATTTTGACCCACTTACAGATCCAGCTGTGCCATCTTGGGGCAAACAAAAGTTGTTAATTTGTCCCAAGGGGTCAAGTGGCATGAATCTCACAGATCCATATTTAATATGTGAGCTACCTTCATTTTCTAAGGTTTTGTTCACATTATTTCATTTTATTTTAGTCCGTGTCTTATTTTCCTTGGGGAAGTCTTTGCTTTCTATGCTCTGCTTAGTCCCTTCTCAAACCTTGGCAGACACTAACTAAATGGACAGGGAATCTGGCGGTGCAGATCAGTCCCTGCCTGAAGCTGGCAGGTTGGCCTTCAGCCAGCTCACTGGGCACAGTGTCCAGGTGCACATCCATCTTCCTCCTAGACCACTCATATCCCGGAGATAAATCTGGACTTGTAGGTTGGACTAGTGCAATTTTGGTGCAATAACCAAAATTCAAACCATTGTTTCTCAAATCAAAACAAACAACCTTCTCTTCCAAACAAACAGCAAGCAAAAACCCCCACCCAAAGCAAACAATAAAACAGCCACCATGGTCACACTTTTCACTATTTCTGCCTGAACTTCAAATGCAACAGTTTGTGTTGAGTAATTTTCTGTTTTCTAGCCACAGATTTTCTTTTTGCTCAGACTATACTTGGGAGAGCAGTACCATTTGCTACAGCTGGAGATTGCTACAGTGCAGCCAGATGTCCACAGGTATTTATGATTTCTTACTCCCTTGAAATGTTTACATAAGGGGAAAAAAATATGTGTGACTTGTTTAAGTCCATAGGTTCTAAACCAATCTCTATTCTGTGAGGTTCAGTGTACAACAGTAATAGGTATTTATTTCCTTACTCTCTTCTCTCCTGTTCCACCATCCCCCTCTCATAGTTTCTCCCTCAAATTGTTTACTACACCCTTTCCCTGTAGGCTCCATGTATGTGCATCCAGCTTTCTGTCTGTTTTATGTATTGCTCTGCCTCTCTCTGGATGTGATGTATCCTTTGTTTTCCCTAAAGCTTTCTCATCTCCTCTAGTGACTTTTCTATAATCCTGCATAATTTTCCTTATCTTTTCTCTGTTTCTCTCCTGATGCTTCACGTCTTTGAAGACTACCAGAGGAAATCAATCCGTTTCAGAAGTTTGCTTTAAAATTTCTACATGCATTGCTGTGTCTACATTAGTGTTCTAGTTGTATTGGGTGGTGCTTTTTAGATTAATCTCTATGTTGTCCCAGTTTGCTGTTTGCTGTTTCACATCACAAGGCAGTTTTAAAAGACATGAACAGGATCCCGTCTGGATGAAGCTAAAGCCAACAGTGATTTTCAGAGGAAGGATCTTAATACCCTGTAATGCTATTGAGGATTCAGACCATGGGACTAGGGGAGAGTTAGTCCAAAATAAATCCCTGATTTGTACACCGTCTACAGACATTGGACTCTCTGGGCCAATTTTTACAATTTACAGATCTTCTTATATTGCACTGTCCTTGATGATGCAGATGTAGCCCTAGTCTGAACTAGTCAACCTTTGGAGCCCATTGGCAGAAACAGGACTCTACACTTCAGCTTATCTTACTGTATTAGAAAATTTAAGATGAGGTCAGCTGTCCTCTGGAAGTGAATTTCTTTTCCCTGATTATAAAGGAGTTGAGACTGACTGGCTCACACTTGCTTGGAAGTAAATCCCTGCTGTACATCTCTCCTGGCTGCCTAAACTTAAGACCTCAACTTATGTGGATGGACACAGCCAAGGGCAGCTGGAGACAAAATTATGTGCAACTTATGTACAAATAAAGTGCCTAGGTTTGGCAGACTTAAACCCCCGACAAGAAAACAGTTGAAGTTCATTACAGTACTGGATGCCTTCAACCTGCAAATCCTTTGGGTGCAGTACGATACAAATCTGTTTGCTGAGGGTAGCTTCTGCTGGGAGGTCATTCTGCTGACACATTTCCATCTATAAGTTCTGACCAAAGCTAACACTTTTGATCCAGTCAAAAAGCTTACATTCCTGTACTTTTAGTCCTTGAAATCTGTTCCTGGCCTTGCATATGCTGCCTGATATGTCAGACAGCTCTTGAGCTGTCATTGTAATCATAACAGCATTTCTCATTTATTTTTTCAAAATGATATCACTGTGAAAGAAGTTACTCTGGGACTGTTAATTGTGGAAATATTTCCACACCATTTGTATGAATTTCCTCCTCCATTAAATGGAAGTCTTCCACTTTGTAGATACTTGAAGAACAACCTACCCTATCCATAAGAATTTTTATTAGCACATCCTGAGTTTCATGAGTGCTATAAGCACAGCAACTTTATATAGAAGTGCTCTTGAAATAAATCTGCCAAAAACCTGATTTTTTGCAAAAGAATTTAAATGAATCATCATAATAAAAGCTATATATATTTATATAGGCATGACATTATTAAGCAATAAAACACAGAAACTACCATTTGCAATAAAAAATTACTGAATTCTGAATACAGAAATCCAGGCTTTCAGTGAATAATGCAGAGGTGTGCAGTTTTCTGATTGTAGTGCTGCCTGAGTTAATCATTAGGCTCTTTGTGGAGGTAGTACTTCTTTGTAGCATATTGCACTTCTCTGTGAATGCAATTTAATAATTTTCTGTATCCCAGTTTGCTTACCAAGGTAGTGCAATTTGTTACTTTTAATATATTTCCTATTCTCATAGAAACTGACTGAAGCTAGTTTTCAGAGTCTATATTTGTGTAGGCAAGTGTTTTAGCATCAATAGCTTCTATATCTGTTGTGAATGGTTTATGTTGCAAAGCATTCCACTTAAAAATGTAATTATTTATTTTAACTTAAAAATATAATTATTTATTTTAACATCCACTTATGTTCTTGTTCAGCTGTGCTATTTGTTATACAGAAAAAGCAATGGAAGATGATAATGCTTAGACAGTGTGCAAATGTTTGAAAATTAGATGTCCAAGCAGTGATTTGTCTCTCCAGACAGCAGTATGTTTTGATCAAGTTATTTCCAAAATAATTCAGAAACTTAAAAAAGAATTGTCTTTCAAGAAAGCCAGATTCATTCTTGCCTTTTGCAAGTCCATACTTTTTGTAAATTGAAATTTCATTTGTAGAAGGGCAAAAATACTTTCAGTCATCTGATGTTAATTTTGTCTTCATACTCAGATGCTACAGATGAGCCGATGCAGTTATTCTTGCAGGATAACTTGGTTTTGTGCTGTAAATATCCATAGAAAGGGTATAATGCAGCATAATCAGCTCATATTCTGTACAGATCTATGAGTACTTCATGTTTAGACAAATCCTAAGTGATGTGTGTAAATATGCCAATGTAAAGTCTTTTAGTGTTTTGAACTGTGTTTATCAGCTCTGTTTCCTTTTTTTTCCCTTTTCCTATTCCTTGTACTTTTTTTCCCCCCTCTAGGGACAGTTCAGCATTAACTTGGCTGGTACGGGTCTGAGATTATCCAGTACAGTGAGGTGGATTGCTCAGGGCAACTATGCAACTGCTGACATACATAAATCCCACGTGAGTCAGTGCTGTTTTTCTTTACCTGCTCTTAGGGATTGAACAAGAGGTACAAGTGTTGACTGTAGTGAAAGCTAAAGAGATTTTTGAGAATCAGAAATAGCATTCGAAGTCTCTGACCCATTTAATTCCTCTTCAGCAATGTTTATCCACACCATCCAGCATCTAACTCAGGTCAGCACTCCCTGCCTACCCTTCTCTTAACTGATTTTAAGAGGTTATTGTTGTATTAATTAGATTTATTAGAAGCTTTGAAGATGCTTTTTAAAAAAAACCCAAACACAACACCCAACCCTTCACATTCTGTTCAAGATCATCCTACTAAAGGATGATCATTTTTGTCCTTACTCCCAGCTTTATTAGCCCAGGAAACCAAAAGACCAGTTAAACAAGAACAGTAAGTGTGAGTAGTCTAAAACAACCTCTGGAGGGTAACAAGGCCTGGGAACAAGGTGTAGAGAAGTAGTGATAAAGGACCTCTGTTCCTGTTTTGCTAATGCTGCTGTCTCTTGATTTAGTGTTTCTAGGTATGATTTGTAAAAAAGTATGCTGTGTGCAAACAAAGCCTTTTTCAATTGTTTTTCTTGACTCTTCTCTTTGTCTAATTCCCAGGATGGTACTAAAATATATGGAAGATGTGGAGGATTTTGTGGAAAATGTGTTCCTAACACCATTATTGGTCTCCAACTTCAAATACAATGAGAACTCTGATGCCTCAAAGCAGGGATATTTGCCATTTAGGTTCAAATTGTTGGTGCTCTGTAAATGTATATTTTAATTTTTTCATGTCTGTAGTGCTCATCACTGTAACGTTCACTAATAATAATTCCTGTTTTCTTCAGGATTTACTCAAGGTTGTATTATCTGTTTGTGAGCTAGCAAGTGCATAAATCAATCAGAAACCTTCAGGTTTTAAAGAAGAAACATGTATTCAAGGTACTGTGTGTACTAACAAGTAAATTACAGTGGGATTATTTCCATGGGTAACACTCTGAATTTTGGCGTAATTGTAATTCATTACCTGTAACTTACCAGTATAATTCTTTATGCAGTATTCAGTAAAATTTATACTCTACTGATCTTTTTGATAGATTGTGCTAAAATATAGAAAGGAAAGCTATACTGTTATATAAAAGAGACAGGTAGTTTCAATACTTCCAGTTTTGTGCCAGCTTGTAAGGATTTTCTGTCAATAATTTACAGCAGAAAAGTACATAGCCAAAACGCTTGAGATAGTTTTATAGATCTGTGTCAGTGAAAGCATTTTCCCCCACCCCTTTCATTTGCGGTGCTCAAATCCTAGCAGTACTACTGAGAAGTGTGGTTTAACCTCTGTAGTCTCTGTAGCACATGTTAAACATCAGGTCTTAGGTTTGCTGTGGTTACAGGAAAATAAGAATATAACTTGCTTCAAAACTTGATTTAAAATCCCTGCCTCTCATCCAAGTATACTGTGAAAGCAGTGTAGTCTGTTTACCATAGGATCTTGTGTATAATTGCACAAATATGCATTTGCTTAAACACTTTCCACATTCACATTACTCCTTTACCCTGGCCAACGGAACATTAGTAAAGGCTGTAGTGTGCATTCTTCTTAGTCCAATTCAGCATAATTTTCAATAATCTTAGTGAAAAATCTGGACAGAGGCAGCATCAAGCCCCACAGTGGTTTTGGTGTCATCTTTGACTGAGTTTGATTTTTTGGTGTTTGTAAATACAGTTCTAACATCTGCTATTTAAAGAGTTACAAGGTTTAAAAAATGATCTAGCTCTTTGATTTGTTGATTTGTATTACATTACAGTCCAGAACTGTAGAAATATATGCATATAGAGAAAATGTGTCTTAGGGCCAACTCTCAGGTATTCAGAATAAAATTTTCTACCTGCATAATAATGTATACTATTGTACCAGATAACTATAATGCACCAAATAACTACCTGTGCTTTTTCTGACCACAAGCATTCTGTAAACCAAATATTTATTTTGCATGCCAGTACAATTGGTAGATCAAGTGGCAGCTATATCATATTTTTACCCACAAAGAGTTAGTCATGAATTAGCAATATGTATTCATTAGAAACAATACTGTACCACAGAAGTGTATGCAGCTTCTTTTCAGATAACACATGTAGGTAATTATTTTGTGATCTCTGCATCAGAAAAGTATTTTTGCACTATGTGCCTTATAATAGTTGTAAACATTAATAAGATTATAAAACATTATTTTCCTAGAAGTGTTTACATTTGCAATTAAAATCTTGTAATTTATAAAATATTTATATAATAAATATGCTTGTGTGAATGGTACCAGAGTACTTTTGTTTGGGTTCTTTTTGGTATTGTACTCTAAGTACAAAATGTAGAATAATTACATTCTTAATACTTCTTTAAAGTGGTATACAATGCCTTGTACTGGAATAAATGGAGGTTATAGTTACAGGAATAATTTCTGTAGAAGCAAATATTGCTTCAGAGGGAAGAACTCCATGTCTGTCTGCTCTTTCCAATTATCCTCCCTCATTTGGCTATATTTTTTAGGAGGTTGCCCTGTAAATTGTTAGCCAAAATAATGTAGGAATATGAAATAATTTTGGTCTCTTTGTGCTAGCTCAAGCCTTTATAGCATGGTCCCTTGCCTGCTGCTTTGGCAGAAGGGCAACTGCAGTTTGACTCTATCCCCAAGAGGAATTTTTTCTTTTCAGCTCATTTACAGACTACAAAGTGTTCAGCTCTGCTGCCACAAAGTCATTCTGAGAATCCACTCCCAAACAAAGTGACTTCTAATGCAGAATTCAATACATCATATTTTTCTTGGATAATAAAATATATTTTTGAGCAAAAATGTATTTTCTATGCTTCTAATGTATCATGTGGTCCAACTTCTACACAAAACAGCATTATATTTTATTGTAGATTTTTGCATATTTTCTTATACCCTTGATTTAGAGTTTCAGTCCTACTGCAAGGAAAAAGTAATCATTGTTTTCTGACATTTTGTGACTCCCCTGTGTAAGAATGTATATTAGCTTTGTTTTGGTTTGGTTTAGGGCTTTTTTTGGTTTTGTTTTTGTTTTGCTTTTGTTTTGTTTTGGTTTTCAGGTTTTTTGTTTTGTTTCATTGGTTTTTGGGTTTTCTGGTTGAGGAAAAAGGGCTCAATCAGTCATCCCAATTTCAACTTTGTAACTTTTTACCCTGTGGGCAATTTAAGAAAAACATAAGCCTGATGATCAGCTTCGCAGAAATTGGAGACTTGATGAGGTTGACATGTTAGGAGGCCATGTAAACAAAAAAGAGAATCGTGATCTTGGGTTGTTCTTGCAGTAAGATGTTTCCATATCCTTTAATTGAATTTGCCCTAAATTTCCACCCCACTGGTCAGCTGAGATCCTTGCCAGAGTGGCAGTGCTCCATGGCAGTGCCATGAGCTCCAGCTCCTGGGTCTGCATGGGCTGAGCTGCCCATGGCAGGTCACAGTCACACAGCTCTCCTGCTTGTGTTCATGCTTAGGAAATTAAATGCTTAACTGCCCTCTCACTATCCCATAGAGAAAAAAACAAAACAAAACAAAGCAAAACAAAACAAATGGCAACAGCTAAAGAGTATTGTAACAATGCTTTGTTAGATGGCTTGATGGCTTCTAGGATCTTTTCAACCCCATCCATGGCAGCATTACACATTAGGTGGCAGAGCTGCATTTAACTGCCTCTCTGTGTGCACACACATGTTTAAGGCTTATCTGAATATTAAGTGCCAAAACGGGAGTAGATGTGATAAACCTTGTTTCTCACATTTCCCTAACAAATTGTCACTTGATGTATCATGTGACAGTATCTGTGACTTCCCATGATGAATTCATCCTGTAGATGTCTTCTACTTGTATTTCCCCAAAGATTATAGGTGTGAGGTAGCAGAGGAGATGGAAACTTTGGCTCTGGGTTCTCTGTTCCAGCAGAATTCATCCTGGTCTGTTGTGCCACTCTCCCTCTTCAGACAATGTGCCCAGGTGTTTGATGTGGAACATGTGTGTTGTACAGTCAGTCCATCCTGCATTTGTGGGCAGAGTTGTGCCTGAGTGATTTCAACACATGTGTCTGTGCAGGTCTAATGGACAGTCACGGGTTTTCTTATCTGACTGAAAGGCTGTAATATCCAAGACATAACTGACAACATGAAGGAAATTTGGGGTTTTCTTCCCCTTCTATGACCTGGAATATGTTCAGCGTAACTTCTGTGTTTTGTGGGCAGTAAAACATGAGATTCCTGGGGAATTCAGAATATGAATAGAATACTACTGTCTTGCAAACGCTTTCTGTATCTTGCAAATCTTTAAATAAGATCAGGAAGGAGTATGTATTCTATAGTTTCCATAAAGAACCAAATAGATATTGTGAAAGTTGATGTTCTGAGGCTATCAAAACTGAACTTGAATTATAACTGGATAAAAAATACTCTGTAATAATTCTAACTTTGACTTAAAAATATAAAGAAAAAATTTTCACAAAAATAACTTTGAAGAAAAATAACTGTATATTTAAATAAGGAACATTAAAATGACTGTCATATATAAATATCACAGCTGAGATTTCAAAGTAATCCATGTTGGCAGTTAATCCATGTTGGCCTTATTTATAAATTGAAACAATTTCCTACTGCACACCAAATAAGCTTGCCAAAGCATTTTTCAAGAATTAATTTTCATGATACAATAGACTTCCATATTTCTACTCTTGTAGGAATGGAACCATGAAATGCTAAAGGCTGCACTAAAATGCCTTGAGCAGTTACATGGTGTCTTACTTGATGCAGGGAAAGTATGAGTAGAGGTCACATGGCAGAACCAATATGAAATAATGACCTCTAAAGGCTGGAAAGTGGTAACTCTGGGGAAATATTTGTATCCTAGAGACCTGCTTATGGTATCTCTTGTATAGCCTCTTTTGCTCTCCTATAATATTTGGCCACCATTTCCTGAGGATTTATGATTTTTCAGGATGGTCTCACTAACCATTATCTAATCATTAAAACACAGAGGGGAGACCCCCTCTCTTTCTGGTGTGCTTTGAAGAAAATCTTTAGAGATCACTGAAAAAAATTACTGCTTTTATAGGGCATTCCTCTTTCACAGTACTGGCTTTCCTTCAGAGAGCAGAACTCTGGTAGAAGGGATAAACTACCTGCATTTTGTTCAAACAGAGGTACAAGCTATCTGATTTGGATCTGACATTTAGTATTGCCATCCACAGAAGATGGTTTGCTTTTGCACAGTTAAGCTTATTTTGCAATACTATAGCTTGAGAGGATTTTCTGGGCTTTGTTTATCCTGGCTATAAAGAAGCAATCTGTGTTCTGTTTTTGATAAATTTCTCCTGGTGCTCAGTTATGATAGATATTCGTTTGAGCTGATTGTATAAAAATACTGTAGCAGCAGAGCAGAGCAAAGATCTAACTGTATTTATGTCTATATTCTGCCTTTAAACATGAACAGCTGTGCGCGCATTCATCTGTCTCGTGTCTCACTCTGTGCTGCCATCCAGAACCTTTTCCGTTTCAATAAACAAATGTTCCCTCTTTAATCTGTGTGTGTGTTTTATCTCTGTTTCTGCAACAAAACTTTCTTGTCCGCATGTGTTTTTCAAATCTTATTTGCATAATTAAACAAAGCACGCAACATGGAGAATCTGAGCTGTAAATGGTAGCGAATTACTCCCTCTGAAGAGCTGAAATAAAACAAGCTATTTCTGTCTTGCTCATCATTACTATTTTGTTTTGGAAAGCAAAACCCCTCGTTTATGAATACTGAAAGGCTTTTTTGAAATAACTGTATGGCCTTATTTTGCAGTCTAGTTTACAGAAGCAAGAGGAGAGCTCATGAATTTTCTATTTGCAGAAGACTAGAGTGATTCATAGCAGCAGCATATATTTGCACCTTGTAGGATGAAATCCTTTTTTGAACTTCAGCTGTCTCTGGCAGTTATTTATTGATCATGGTAATGACATTCATGGTCAGTTCATCATTATCTATGAATATTTTTTACTTTTGGAAGATGAAATAATTAAAAATGTGGTTGCACAAAACACAAATTGAAATTTGTACTTGTAAAATCAGGGAGCAGAAAGTTTCTTTTTAGTGTCTCATATTTAAAACATCTTTCAGAAAAGCTTGTTGTAAGAACATTTATTTTACATCTCAGAAGAGAAAGCATCAGCCCTGCTAGTGCTTGTATTCCTGGAAACTCTGCAAATAAGACAGGACTAAGAAGGCTTCCAGCAGTAGCCCCTTTCATCAGGATTTGCAAGGCATTTAACTAAGAATTCTTTTGCCCTTCAATTATTGTTTTCTGTCTTGGGTTTATTACTACCTTTGCCAGAAAAGTAAGTGTCTCCAGTTCCTTAACTGAATTTCCACTTCTAACTCCAGAGGAAGAAGGGAAAAGAAGTAAATTCATAATTGCTACCTCAAAGGGAAACTACACCACCTGTGTGTTGACCTAAAAGCAGGACCAGAAAGTGCAGAGTGAAAAGTGACATTATTTTGCTTCTAGAAGAAAATCCATGGCAGGATTAGAGAGTCATCGCTACTTTTTCTTTTGTGGACAAATGAATTTTTGGTATCATGCTGCCAAATATTTGCTGAGAGATTATATTGAGACAGGTCTCTGGAGAATGCAGATAAGCAGGCATAAAAAAGGGCTGAAAGCTCAGCCTCCTGCAATGTGTTTGTTTGACCAGCTGTCGACAGCATTGCCTCATATGAAATTCAATGTTCAGAGTACTTCCCAAGCAGCAAAGGAAGTGAAGTTCCAGCAGTAACTTACACCCTGCTTAAGCAGAGGGAGAGAGAGGACTTTAATAAGGAAATGTGTTTCTGGCTACCTGAAAAGCTTACCTAGCTCTTATCCAAGCAACTCCCTCACCATTGTTACCAGTGTTGTGGTTTTACTGCCATATTAAATTATACATAAGCTGTAAGAACTATAAAATTTTAATTAAAAAAATATGTCTACAGGCAATTTTACACTGCTCAGCTACTTTTTCTCTCTGTTTTGTTCTGTACATTAAAAACATTATTTCATACCTCTTGAGTGTGCTTTACTTTTCTAACAAAAAACAATTTCTTCTGGAGATATTAGTTCTTAGGTTTTTTTTTTCTTTCTGTTTTATTCAATGAAAAAAAATGAGGCCTCTTATTTTAATTATATTGGCCTAGAAACACACATTCAAGCAACCAGATATTTTAGTATTTCAATATTTTTACCCATCCCCAGATTTACATTCTTGATTAAGCAGTGGCATTTTCCATATCAAAAGGCAAAAGCCAGCATGAGAACCAACCTGGCAAAGTTGTAACAGTTTCTTTGTAACGTGGTATATTACAAAAAATGTGTGTCAATTGGCATGACCACTCTTCAGTATAAAAAAAGCCTTCTGAATCTGATTCCGCAAGTCACCAGACCAGGCCTTACTTCTAGCCCTTACTGAAGCCCAATAATACCCATGTAATTCTGCACTGGTGCACAGATCTTGTACGAGGATCCAGTTGCCAATGGTTGAGACCTCAGGCTTTTGGGTTTTTTTGGATGTTTGTTTCTGGCCTATGCCTTCCTCTAGCATTTTATTCAGGACAAAGCATGTAATTATTTCTTAGAATTGTTATTTTTCAAAATGTGCTATTGCTGCTAGAAGTACAGGATAAATGGTGGAACACAGTTACTCTTGTGATTTTTTTCATCTGGAGTTGCTATTTGAAACTTCTGTCTTATTTGAAAGGTTGCCAGTTAAATTCCCCATAGCTGCACAAGAATCACTTGCTTTGAAAGCAGAAATTTCATGCAAATCTATACCGTGCTGCTACTTCATGCTGCCTTTACCATATGAGCCAAAGCTAAATGATGTGATCAGCGCTGTGCCAAGTATGTGCTAAAGATATCAGAATAATAAATATGAGGACATTAAAATGACCTCTTGGCATGCAGGAGACAGGTTGTTATCCCTTTATAACTTGAACTATCCGATGATAATCTCAAATCAAGATCTTTTTCTGGAAAATAAAAAAGAAAAAAAATAGGATGATCCCAATTGCTGAATTAGAGATTATGTTCAAGAATCTCCCTTGCAGATATATATATATGCCTCCACATCACCAAGGGGCACCATGGTTCTTCCTGCAGGCACTGTCAAGGAGCCCAGCTGTCTTGTGTGCAGCTCCAAGGCTCAGCACTGGGTGTTTGCTCAGGACAGACCTCATTCTGCCCTGCCGAAGGTCAGGAGCCAGCAGTCTTTCAGCTCATTGGAAAGAAAAAGAAACATGAAACCTGAAAGATGCTTTCTTCAAATCTCTTGTTGGTTGGTTTAGGATCTTTGAAAGCTCATAATTATTATGTGTAACAAATTTTACAAGTTCATTACTTTAATAGCAATGTACTTTATCTGAGATCAGTGGTCTATTTTATATAGTCAGAGGCTTTGGCACAGGGGGACTGTAAAACACTGAGCAATGAAAGACACAAGGTAACATGCTGTTAAAATCTGGGAAATGATCTGATGATTTTCCATCCAGTTCTCTGCATACCTGCATTAGAATCAAAGGTACTTCTTAACAAGAAAAGGTGACTCAATACTGACAAAAAATATTGAACAGGTCTTGCCGGGCATCAGTTCAACTCTTGCCTTTGTGGATGGCCATATCTGCCCTACTAAGTAGTAGCACAACATAGTTCATCTCTGTATGTCTATAGGTATAAATCCCCACTCCAAGGCAGGGTCCCTGCTAGCTGCAGGGAACCTCTGGCACATGCTGCTCCAAAATGTGCCCACACACTGTCCAGAGAACAGTAAAGTCCAAAATAACACTGAGAAATGTGTCAAAAATTTAATGCCACAGCCAGCAAGACAGAGGTCACCCCATGTCCCAGCTCTGTTTCATGTGCTGGCCCAGGAACAGCTCTGAGGGTGACAGCAAAGAGATTGTCCTTGTTCCTTGCACAGCTTACACTTCACATTGGCCACAGAGCATCATTCCTAGAGACATTCCTAGGTCGGCTAAATGCAGTGATGAAACTATTGCTGGTATATTTCCAGTGCATGGTGTTGTGCTGGGTTGACATCAGCCTTCCCTCTTCTCACAAACAGCAATGTTAAATTGGACAGTAAACTTCCCTGGGTACATTTTGAAGTGGGAGGATGCTCACCTGATGAAAACATCTCAAATTTTTAAGAAGTTGCAGAAGAGTCTGATATTCTGGCAGGTTGTGACAAAGGGGAAATTCATGATTTTGAATAACACAAAGTGGCGCCAGATCCTCTACTTTTATTTCAAGAGAAGTTTTATTAATAGTTGAGAAGCACAGTCTGACTCCATATTTCTATATCCCAAACCTCTTCGATATGATGTCCTTGGCTATCACAGCAGCAGCAGGAAGCTGGCTGTGAGGTGGTTTCCATGGGCAAAGCCGGCACCAAGTGTTTGCCATAAAGAGCCTGCACAGGCTTGGCACCTCTCCTAGAAACACGCAGTATGGTGTGTTTGTTCACTACAAATGAATTTTGCTATGCCTGGTGCTGTTCAGTGGCCCTAGAAAGAGAGAGATTTGTGTTTTGGTGGCCAAGCACAAGAAGAAAAGTGCAGTCACACTGAAGGGTGTCTGGAGCAGCTCACTTACCCAAACAGCCCTTTATTGCTGCACAGCTCTCTTGCACTGCCTCAGCGTAGAAACCTGGGACAGAAGTTCACAAATTGGAATTGGGAAACATCTGGTTCACATTTACCTAGAAATGTTTGCATCAGACAGCAACTGCTTGGACCAGCTGAGAGGGGGAGCATATTTCTTAAGCATCTTCAGACTAGGCACGGTTTCTGAATTTGAAGTAATAAATTAAGGCTTAAGGAGACCATTTGAAATCAGATGGTTGAAGCAGAGATATTCTCTGAGAAGACATAGCTGTTTGCATTAGCAATCTGATTGCTCTTCCCTTCTTGTGCCAACTTTTATAAGAATCTGCATACAACCTTTGAGAGAAGTATTTGACCTACAAATTGGAAAGTTTGCTCAGCAGCACAATAAAGCTGCGGGAGCCCTAAAGCCCACTTGAAGTGATCTGAAATTTTGCAGTATTGTGTGCACCGTATTACCAGTGTAATATTAGAGCAACCACTTTCTCACTGTTTTCTTCAGCACACACTGAACCCACAAACTGAAATGAGGAGCAAACCAGATGTTACCCTAATGTCCCACAAGATGGTGACAAAACAATTCTAATTCTAACATTTGATTTGTGCTATGTACAGACTTAGCAACTCCAAATATTTTCTTATCATGCACTTGCATTAAAGTCTGCTTATATAATATACTTTGGGCATATTTTAATGGCTTACTCATTTGGCAGATGTTCGTTCTTTTTAAGTACTTTGTTGATTGTGTTTTTAATTAACTTCAGGACTACATAGCAAATTTCAGTCCTTCCACATTAGGAATCACACGTTCCCTAGATGCTAGAGAATGAAAAGCATTTTATTGCTTCTGATCCATCCTTTTCCCAGACTGCTTCCTTTCCCTCCCTCCCTCTGTGATTTTTTTGTGTGAGGTCTTTTTGGTCCACAAATTCCTTCCTCTCTGAATTAAACATGAAAAAGTGAAAGTGGCATGGTAAATTAGGCATAAGAAAGGTAGCCACTGAAGAGCAGTGCTCTCCAGAGGCAAGACCAGGAGCAAATATTGAAGAAGTGAGGTTTTAGGAAGGGCTGGAAACACTCTGCCTTACACTTAGTCCTAAAATATTTTATTAGACTTTCTTTTTATATTTAACTATGGTCACTTTGAGACAGTTGATCCTTTGGGCAACCAAGCAGAGGAACCTGAATGGGGCCTGAACTGCAGAATTTGCCTCTTGGAAGTTGTGCCCTCAAACTGGGTACTGGTTTTTGAAGAGTAAAAGCATTGTCCAGTATTAGAAACAGTGGTTTCCCAGGGTCCTATTGTGTTAGAAACAATAACAATTACATTCTCAAGGGACATTGTAAATACAAGCTCTTTACTTTGGTCAAGGCAGGAGCTGAGTTTAACAGACCGAATGGCTCCAGCCTTTCGGGTACCTGAAAAGGATTGTCAAGAAAATACATTCTCAGCTGTACCTGTGAGTTTCTATCAATAAGTGACAAGATCAGATTAATCCTTTGGCTGAGACTTACAGAGGCATTTCAGTGACTTGAAAGCCACATGACCAGATTTTCAAAGGTATTCAGTCATCTAATTCTCAGTGATTTAAGTATGAACTTGGCCTCTGAATATATTCCATTTCTGACCAGAAGTGCAACTTAAAAATTATTTAGGCATTCAGGAGCCAAAGCTTTTGTGATAAAACAGGGGTGTGCACAGATGTTCAGCTTGTTCCAAAGAAGCTTGTTTGACTATCAGACATGATGCACCCACGTGAGCCCGTGCAGGAAAATCATCCCTGCTGAGGCATGTACTTAGATTGCCTCCAAAATCTCACCTCCCACCCTCTACACTGCAAAGACATTTTGCTGTGAATTTCTTTCCTATGGATTCTGGCCACAACCAACACAGTCTGATTGTGATATGCTCATGATTTTTAACACTACATATGAGTTTCAGTCGGATTTTTTGGTAGCAATATGTAACTCCTAGACTGGGAGATGGAATGCAGCCAGTTGGAAAAGCACATTTTGATGGCAGTGTATGTGGCAGCAAGGACAATGGTTTGAGCTTGGGGACGGCCGTGTCCTCAGCAGTAGCTTAGTACAAGTTGGCAGGACTTACACTCTCACCACTTTAAATTTAATTTTAAGGGTTATTCTCTCCCCCTCTCTCCCTCCCTTCCTATCCCTGCATCTCTGTATGTCTTTTTCTCAAATGCCACTTGATCTCCGTCCCATACCTGCTCCATGGCAAATTCCCATGCAGGTGCATCCTCATGTTGTACATTCCACACCTCTGCTATTGTTTGATGCTACCTCTGAAACCTGATGGTGGAGGAAATCCTGCCCTCCCCTGCTGGCACAACCATGCTGTATGAGTTCCTGCTGTCTACACCCACATTTAGCATGTTTTTGCATATGAGCAAAGAGGATGATCACAAGCATAACCACGCTTGTCTGGAAGTGGGCTATTCACACTTGTGTAATTTTCATATAAGAAGCTAGATGCCTAAACCCATGTTCAACACATAAATAAACATGCCCTAATTTTAAGCATCTGCCATTCTCATGGCCCTTGCAAATATTATTTAAATGTGCAGTCTCTGGCATCCAGCTGAGAAAGTTTTGGTGTATGTTTCCAGAGGTCTTTAAGAAATACCTTGATGTGTGCCATCATTTTAAAGGCTTAAATACAGTGATCTGAAAGCAGGCTTCTGGGCTTGCCATCAATCCTGGGCAAAACATCAGAGTTACTGATAAAAAGTTCTCTTTGCAGCTCAATGCTATCAGCCATGCCACTTTATCTGGCTTTATGAAAAGCAGTTCATCAGGTTCATATAAAATAATTTTTCAAGCTATTTTAACACAGAAGGTTTAGCAAAATAAGGTTGGTTGATAAAGGTTTTAAGATTATAAAGTTATTTAGACTTCTGTAGGGCATTTTACACATAGTGGGATTTCTCATTTAGCAGAAGCAAGGAAAAGGGAACTGTAGAAAACATCTAGAGATGACTCGTTCTTTTATCAGGCCCCACAGGGACCAGTTCTTGGCCCTATACAAAAATGGGGAGGGGAAATAATTAAGATATGAATGCAAAATGCCACACAAAATTCAGACACCCACCCCTTCATTCTTAGTTGGCTTTCCAACTAGAAGGCCAAGTAGATCAGGTTGCTCAGGGTCCCATTGGATATTTGAGTTTTGAATATCTTCAACAATGGAGATTTCACTGTCTCTGGGAACCCTCTTCCAGTGTTTGACTACCCTCATACTGAGGAAAAAAATCAATCTTGCTATCTAATTGAAATTTGCTATGTTGCAGTTTATGTCTGCTGCCTTACATACTTCCAAATAGAATATGTTTTTTTCTTCTCTATGACCCCGTTCAATTTTTGCAGACAGGAATAAGGTCCCTCCAAAGACATCTCTTCTCTGGAGCAAACAAGCCCTGCTGGTCACCATCCTCAGTCTTGCTGGTCACCATCCAGTGAACTAATTTCTACTTATCCTGTATATGAAGGGCCTTGCCCAGGTCTCCCTAGTTTGGCTCCAAGGATACTGTAGAAAGCCTTCCTATAGTCAAAGAAAACATTATGCAGTTTGTCCTGCTCTCCCCTGTCTGATTCCCAGTCACCCTCAGTACAGAGAACTACCAGGCTGTTCATTACTCACTCCAATCTAGCTGTTTCCAAACATTTCCCATCTTTTATGTTCTTTGGAATGTCTTCCAGAAGGAAAAGCCTCCATGACCTTCCAGTATTTAAAAGGCAGCTGCAAAGAGGATTTCACAAAGAGCCACGTAGGGAAGACAAAGACACTAGGTACAAGTTGTACTAAGAGATGTTTCATCTTGGTATCCAGAAGAAATTATTTCAGTGACAGCAATCACACTGGAATAACTTCTCTAGGACGTGGTAGAATCCCCTGTCCTGTGGAGAACATCAAAATGTGATTGGTCAGTGTGCTACCATTGATAATCCCCCTTTCCCTGCTGCTGCATCTGCCCATCTTAATGCCTGTAAATCCGAAGCATGGATTCATAGGACATCCCAGGTTGGAAGGAACCTCAAACAATTATTTCAACATTTTGTGCGAAAGTGGTTCATGTCCTTCCACTTTCTGCCAGAGTCTGGTGAAACGACCAGCCTTCTCCTCACTGGCTGCAGGCTGGATGTGAAATGTAGCCCTCCACGCCACAGCATCCAATGTACCAGACAGGGACTTGGGCAGAAAGGGCTGCAGAGGGGCAGAGAAGGCACAAGCTGTGACCCCTCTAACTGCCCTGGCAGGATCTGGCAGTGCTCTGCTGACATAGTCCTTCAGCATGGCAGAGGGCTGGCGGGTGTGGCAATGCCATTCCCTCCATGTCTTCAAAACCGAGCTCTGTCATCACTGCTGCTGCCTCCCTTGCCTCTCAGCTAAAGAAAAAGGGCTTCTTTCTGAAATTTCTGGAGCAAGATGTTTCCTGAAAGCTGCGTTTTTCTGATCCCACCCTGAAAACACATAATGTTGAGCATTTCTGAACATGAGTGAAGAAGAAAAGCTCAGTGCTGGATTAAAGCCATTTTTGGCAAAAGATAAAAGACAGCTTCTCTCTCCCTCTCCCTCTGTCTCTCATGCACACACACAGACAAACAGGAAGAAAAGCTCTCAGGGGCACAATCAATTACAGTTCATATCTCTTCTGAGCTGTCAGAGATAGTCTCTGGCACAGGCCCTGCTGGAGTGCAAACCCAACAGGGATTTCAAAAACAAATCCTCAGCTGGTGTATACCTTGTATACCAGTACAGCCCAAAGCAATTTGTGGAACAGGAGGAAGACGATTAATACATGATGATACATAAGCGCAAGGAATATTTTTTCTCTTAACTGAATTTCCTCTGACCTTCTGTAGTGAACTGACTGAAACAAAGGCTTTGCTGTTTCATACTGCTCATGAAAAGTTTAAGATTTTTAAAAAATGGACCAGGTCCCAGCCAGGACAGACATATCTTTACACATAGCTGTATGTATATATGGCGACATAAATGGGAAATTCTAAAAGTATTTAACTTGGAAAATGCAACATCCAATAAGAAATGCAGACCTGCTGCCAGTGTATGGGCTTGTCCATTCTGCTGCTGTTGGAAGTGGCTGTGAAACTAGACAGAGTATGGATTGAAAACTGAGACAGATATTAGATATCCCTCTGGAATATCCCTCTGTGAAAATGTCACCAGACCTTCCTCAACAGAAACAGCAGCACTCATTTTATCAGTTACAACTGGGAAGCACAACTCCAGTGCAAATATTTGCAACCAACCCAGACTTAAATATTTGTTCTCTTATCAGGGGATCAGCATGAGGTTATCATGACAGCCCTCTAAACACAGACTAACGTGGCTGACGTGAACTATAGGAGCTTTGCTACAGTCATGTAGGAAAATGCCTGTACAAATTTGTTAGACCTTTGTACCATAGACCCCAAATCACCATGCAGCAACTTGTGAAGGTGTTTGAGAAGGATGATTTGGGCCCCTGTGGCTGCAGGTGTCATCCTCTGAAGCTGAATTCAGTTGGAGGCTCTGCACAGGGTTGTATATGCTTGAGTAGACCAGGAAAGTACTAATATATTGCTCATGACTTCTTTTGCTCTCCCTCTTCGGCTTTCTCAACACTTCAGGCCGTAGCCAGCAGTTAGTTCAGGGCTGTGTGATATTGCTGTCTATCTTCAGCAAGCTCCCTCTCCCTTCTCACCCACCCCCTTCTCAAGCCTGATGCAAATATGCTGCTTATTCATATTGATGTTTCATTCAGTTTATCTTACACCCTTGTGAAATATTCATTTCTGGCCTCACGGCAGATTTTTGTGTTCCAAGCACAGAAGTGCTGTGTGTGAGTGCAGAAATTAAAAATCCATCTAAGAGGACAGCAGGGACAAATCTTACCCAAGGGGACCTGGGGAGAGGCTTCACTTTTTAGGATTTCAGGAGACCGTGGCCAGGATGGTAGAATTGTAGTAATAAATTTTTAAAAACACCCCAGTTCAAAGCTGCAACAAAGACAAATTGCAAATGTAAATTAGAAGTCTAAATCCTACTCAACAACTCTTTAGATCTGGGGCAATGGTTTGAGTCATGTCTGATTACAGAAATGGAATTTTCTAGCATTGCTAGGTGCTAAGCTTAACCCTCTGTGTACTTGGTTCCTCAGTGCCTACAAAGGGCTACAAGCCTGGGCAGCTGGCATGAGCAGAGGAGCCAAGGATGTTGGTCCACGGAATGGGGTCAGGATCTGACCTTGTGGTTCCCAGTTAGGACTGAAGGCTTCTGTGGTTATCGGAGCAATTGACAGCCTAGTTTCTGATGATCTGACCTTTCTAAGGGCTGTGGAGTTGTGCCTGAGCAACAGCTTCAAAAGTAACTCAAGGCATGCAGTGCTTGGTAGGTCCTGTCACCTGTTTCAGCTCTGCTCTGCAGAGTAGGACTGATTTACCAAGAGCCAGTCAGGAAGCCAGGATTCTGTCTGTAGCTACAAACATGTCTCTGTCCCAAGGAATGGATTGCAAAACTTTATTCATTCTAATTTTCACTAATTGTTACTGATGGTTAATATGCGCATGCTTCAAATGCTGCTGAGCATGGCATCTTTTTGCATTGCTTTTCATGTGATTCCCACAAAGTGTAGCAGGAGCTGCTGAATTCAGAAAGGCTATTGAAAAAAAGCCATCTGAGGTACATAGAAAAGAAGAATTTGGGAGGGGGAAGCTCAGGTTTTAAATTTTTTAAAATGGTTTTTCTAACTATTGTGGAGCATGTTGTGGAAAAAAAAAATTAGTCATCTGTCTGACAGATATTGGTAAAGTGGAGACTGTGTTAAAAATAAAGTGCCAGGTTGTCCTCTGCAGAAAGTTAATAAAAAGAAGGAAGTGAAAGACTGCTCATTATTTTTAATGACTTTGCTTTCCAGCAGAGTGCCTGTATCTCCCAGCCTTTACATTCTGCCTTATTTCAGTTCATTACAGCACATTCAAGTGCCCTGGAGAATGATGGCTTTGTTCTAAAATACCAAATATATCAAGAGGCCCCTGGCCTAGCCTGGCTGGGCTGTTAACCACAGCTCCAGTGCCAGGAGGAGGATGCTGAGCAGAGCCTGTTGCACGGGCAGTCCAGCCTGGATGGTTGGGAGCTCCTTGGCAGGGAGAGCCATGGCAGGCGCTGGTGCTGCTGCACGCTCTGTGCAAAGCTGTCAGCAGAATCGATTAAGTGTTGCTTGGCACTGCCCGGCCATTTTCTGCCTGCTCTTCTCTACATTTGTCTCTCTTACTGGCTCCACCTGGCATTAGCCTCTCATTCCCTGTCAACAGATATTCGCTTTATTACCTTTAAAATATAGGATGCATTTTTCAGTTCAGAAGATGAAGAATCATGAGTGTGCGATTCAGAGCACAGTCCCAAGAAAAGCACCCAGAGCATCCAGCTACATCTGCAGACTCCTTGCACCCAGCAGGTAGAAAAGATGAGAGCAGAAGCTGCATTTCCAGATTTGAAAACAGCTAGATTTTCTCAAAAGTTTTGCAAGAAAAAAATCCATGCTGTCATTTGCTAAAATTTTTCAGATATGCTTGTTGATAAATGAAGGCCCATGTTATAGCCAGATTACAGTGATTTGTTTGGGAACAAGATGCATGTTTTCTATGTCTCTGAGAAAACATCTAAAAGAGGTCCACAGCCAGGCTCCAGGGTCTTTGCAGGGTTTTTTTCTTAGTAGCTCCTCAGAAACTCATTTGCCAGCAGATTTTGTTGTCACACTCTGCCTCCTCTTCTTCCTTACTGGGGGTTGAGGCCCTGCAGCAAAATCTGCATCAGGCATGTTGTATGAAACAGTGCAAAAATTCCAAACACCATGGAGAAGTCCCTGCATGGCTTGGGGCAGTAGCAGGGGATGCAGAGAGACCTCACACAGCTGTGCTCACAGCTGGAGTGATCCCCTGGCTCTTTCCACACCTTTCCTGTAGTTGCCACTCCCAGTCTCAGCTGCTGTTCCAGGGGGAGCAGAGGCTTGGGGAAACTGCAGTGGGCAAATTCATAACCCTAAGGGTCTTCCAGAGCAAATGACAATCCATTGGAACAAGTGCCCTCATAAATCAGCTGGGCAAACAGGATGAGGATTGGATTTTCCTGACATTGCAGCAAGGCTTGGATGTGATGTCAAGGAGCCAGTGCTGATCCTTTAAATTCTAGCCACAGCAAACTCACTGATATTTTGAATTTGCTTACCTTTAACACAGAAAAAGGCCAAAACTAATTTATATTGGCTAACCTCATTTTTTCTGCCTGTCTTAATCCAGGAAATGAAAATCATGACCAGAAATTTGTCCCCTTCTCTAAACACTGGCATGCTGGTGTTTATACAAAAGATCTCCACCATGATTCTTCCCAACTGCTAGAGGAGTGAAATGAGTCAGCCAGGGAGGAAAATGAACTTGTTCCTGTGCAAAAATTTAGAACAGTCAGGCAGAGTATTTTTGGAGGTGGGATGGGTTTCCAACTCTACCAGACACCAAACTTGGCTGCAGCCTGACAACCTGCTACAGAGGACTATTTTGTGTCTGTAAGTTAATGAGAGAAATGCTTGATAGGTGGTTACTGGAAAGCTAATTAGAGAAGAGATTCAATGGATTGCAGAAAAGAAAGCAAAAGGAAGGGAATCAAAATGTTCAAGAAGATCATTTAAGGTCCTCGTTCTGGGAGAGAAAGAGTAACTGGTTTCACTTCCCAGAGGCTAATCCTGCCCTAATTGACTTATAATTGGAGTCTGAAGGAAAAAAAATCCATGTGGCTGTGATAGCAGAGCCATGATTGTGGCTGCTGAGGGGAACATGGGGAGACAATAGCTGCAGTGTGTGAAGTGACACAGGATAGCATGTGCAGATCCCAACAGCGTTAAGAGCCCTAACTGGGCACACTGTTCAGTGTTACAGGGTGGATGGGGAGCATTGAGAACAGGCTCAGGATTCATTTCTACTCAGTAGTTTCAAATATTTCTGTGAGAAAAAACTCAACCTCTTCCCAAATGCAGACCAGACAATCAGGGATTGCATATTACCAAAAAACCCAATGTGCAGTGAGTATAGCTTACTCATGAACTACAAAAAACAAACAACACATTTACAACCCACAGTCAGGACAGTGAGATCCTGAGAGGTGACTCCATGCACATGGTACAACAGTGTTCTAAGCTGCATCAAAATATAGTAAGTCTGGGAACCAAGCAAAGGCTGGGGAGATTTGCATTTCTTCACATTGGGAAAACCAGTTGTCCTTTCTGTTAACATGGCAAAATTACTTTGAGTCCCTAGTTTGTATAATTAAAATACATAGCTAGAAAGAAATTTAAATTTGAGCTCAATTACACTGAGGAAACGGCATTCAGTTTTGATCATTTTGCTTGACATGGATTTTTTTGTGTTAGAAATGCACAGAATATATAGCATTACAAAAATAAGAACTATTATGAAATGCCTAAGGGATGCAATTCATTATCCAGAAAAACTTTCAAATAAGCAGACACAAATGCATGCTAAATTATAATGAAATTCCAGTGGAATTACAGCTTTCTTCCATAACAGGACAGATGACCTCATCTAATGAATGTTATTACTGTGACTCTCATAGTTCTTAAGGGAACTTGAGCTTTGATAGTATGAGAATATGATAAATTAAAAAAATCAAACACAGAAGAGGAAAATCCAGCAAAGAATACAAATGTGTAGAAAAATATCTTCATCCTCTTCAGATAAACTTTAATCTAAGACGTATTTTTTTCTGACTGAAATGGGTGGAAATGCCTTTTCTCTGGAATGACTTGATGATCCCGTCATATATTTGATTAGTAGCTGTGGCTTGGCAAGGAAGGTGTAAAAATCTGGCATCTTCTGTTGAACCAGGTTTTCTGAGACTTTGGGCTAGGCTTTACAAGAAAAGTTAAGAGAGGAAAAGTCTAAAATTAGCTGACCAGAAGTATTTTACATTGTTGGAGTACATATATGGGCAGGCAAAGGGCATTGCTAAGTAAGGGAAAGCAAGGAGACAAGACATCACTCAAGTTTGCAGTTTCTCCTGGGATACAGCTACAGGAAGACCAAAAATGAGCAATGCTCCTCTCTGAACCCTCCCTGAAACAGGGATAACTGAGGTTAATAATAGATCCCCTGGGGTGGATTAGAGAGAAATTACACAAAATTATCAGCAGGTTTATTTCACAATATTTTGGTTGAAATGGAAAGAAGGTATTTAGCCATTTTGCTTGTTGTCTGTGGAAATACAGCAATAAGAAGATAAAAGTACAAAGGTACCATCATCTGTGGACTCAGCAATGAGATTGCTGCAATTTCAAATCTGTTTGTAGAAGTGATGGTCTCAGTCTTCATCCATCAGGAGCAGAGGAAGCCCACTAGACACAGGAGTTCAGTGGGTTTATATTAGATAATGTTTATGGAATGTCCAGGTGCCCTCTCTGGGTGGGGTAGAGTTTTTTACCATCTGATGCAACACTGTGCATCACACGCAGTCCTCTGATGCAAGACTTCAGAAATGAATCCGGGGGTCTTTGAGACATGCCCTAACAGCTGCCCCTCACATCAGTGCAGCTGAGCCAGTTATGCCCCATCACAGGGGACTAGACCTCCGTGGGAATGTCCCAACACTTCCCCAGAGAGGAGTTTTCACATCTGAGCCAGTTGTGCCAGGGAGGACATTGTTCCATCTATAGTATGTCAGGGAGAGCTTGCAATCCTCAGAGCTGCTCCAGAACCATGTTTTCTGGTTGTACTGACAAAGGAACACATCTGTAAATTTTAATAAAATACTCTGAAGTTAGAAAATTTCAAAAATTCTAAAAATCCTCTCCAACTTTGGCCTTACTGCAGATTTTTTCATGTGAAAGAACCATCTGCTGTACCACACAGTAAAGCAAAAAAAAAAAAAAAAAAAAAATCAAAAAATAAACACAGGTGGTAGAGGCAGGGAAAAAAGCTCTCAGAGAAATTAGTTCATTTCTCACTTATTAGGACATTTCCTTCATTTTAAGCATAATTTATTCTGTTTAAGCCACGTGGTTTCTACAGATGTTCTTTGAAACATCTGTAATTCTTTTTGGCAGAGATCCAAGGCAATACAGTGCAGTCTCGTCTGGGAAGAGTACCCTAGGAAAGTGTAAATATCACAAAACTGTAAGAAAATAAAAATAATATGTTAGCATTGAAGGGTTTGAAAAAAAATCTGGACTAGACAGAGATAAGTGAAATCACCTCACTGGGTAACTTGGGCAGGAGGAGGAGCAGGCTGGTGTCAGCCCATCCTGTGGACCCAGGAGAATCATCCTTTCTCAAGCCTCTGGAACTCATCAAACCCCATTTCTGGTGGATTCTTCTTTCATAGATGACTGATTTTTAACTCAATTATAATAAAAGCGAGACATGAAATCTCTCCTCAGTGGAATCCACCCAGGAGACAGAAACTGTGACTGACGGGTCATTTATTTGGAGATTACTAAGGCAAAGCCCTGAAATATGTTTTGGTCCTGCCAATTGCTACAGGATCATTCACTTCCCCAGGAGAGAACTCCATCATGAACAAAGCACACAAGCTGCCCAGTCAGACCAAGTCTGGGGGGTTCAGCAAGGGCTGAGCACCAAGCGAACACCACGAGTGCACTGTCCACGTCCCTCACAGCCCAGGGTGGCCTCTCAAATCCCATCAAGCTGACAGCTCTGTGCGGTGCAAAGATGTGCAGAGACACTTGCTGAAGTCCCAGTGCAGACTGATTACATCAGCCTAGCACTCTGGTCGGCCTAATTAAAGAACTGGAGCTAATTAGGCCAGCCACAGCACCATATTGATCAGATGGTAAAGACAAACTCCTTACATCTAGATGTGCTAGCAGGAAAACAGAGCATTGGACTTGCGCGTTACCCAGGTAAATCAGAGCCTCTATTCCCTGCCAATGTCAGTGTGGCCCTGCTCCCAGGCACTGCCTTTACACAGACCACAGTGCTGCATTGCAGTTTTTTAAAAATTTAATATTATCCAGAACTCAACGGCCATCTCCCTGTTTTGTGGGCACAGTTACTGAAATAAGATTAACTTTGTCTCCAGGGGTCCCTTTCCAGCCAGCAAACCAAAAGCTGTGCAGAAGAATGAAAACAAGGCAAAGAGAGAACAAAAATCAGGCTGTGTTGAAGACTTTCAATTAACAATACAAAAATATTTCAGGGGTTTTGGGGGAAATACTTAAACCCACAGATTAAGATTTTTGTATTCAAGCCCTCCGTATTCATCTAACTGCAAGGAGCTGATGATTTCCCAACCAGAGGACATTCTCAAGCATGCAGACTGCACGAATCCAGCTCCTAGTGGATCCTACCCCACAGCCTTCTCTGTCCAGAGCCATCCTGCAGCACAGTGCCCTGAGAGAGCCCTGCTCTCAGACTTGGCTCTGAAGATGACAGCCTGTCTATAGCAACCACAGGGGATCCGTGCTCCTGCTAGTTCTTTGTGTGGCCTCCATTTGCCACTTCCATTCTCATCACCTAGGAGATTTCAGAAGGATAGATTTTTGTATATATATTTTTACATATATATATTTTAATATATATATTATTCTAGAGCAGCTGTAAGAATGTTAATATTTATGGGTCTGACTAGTTGGTGAAATCAGACTTCCTCACATCGTGGTGCAAGCATTTGGAAGATCCTGTTTCAAGGAAAAGTGAATCCCAAGGTTCAAGCAGGGCTGAGAAAAAAGGGAATATTTTATGATCTATGATCTTTGTGATCAAAGCAATACCAAAAGCATTTCTCCTTCTGCAGAGAAAAAACTTAAGAATGTAGAGTAGGAGAAAAACAAATATTACGTATGCCTTTTGAATCTCCTTCACACCGAAAAGGGACAGCCCAGCCTTTCAGTCTGCAAGTATGTGCAGGCACCTACATTTATCATGCTGTGAACTTCTCTATTTTCTTCCATTTCAGTCTGTACAGAAATGCAAATAGACTGATTAAGCCAAATTATTTTATTCTCTCTCTCTCTCCACGGAGATGTCAAAGCTGTTTTACTGGAAAGTAGACAAGAGGGGGCACTCACAGATCTCCTACATCAGGGCTTTGCTTTATCCTGTGTTGTTAGGAAATGTGAGAGAGTCCTTGTTGGAAAAGGTTCCAGGAAAAATACCTAATTAACATAGCGCCATAAAGAAGTAGAAAAATTTGTCAGAAAGGGAGAGAAGAAAAATGGGGGTGGGTGGGTAATGTAGGAGGACACCCTGGTGCACCACACCAGAAAACCTGACCCCGTAAATCTGCTTGGGTGGGAGGACAGAATCCTGCAGGAACAGGGCTGGAAGCGAAGATCCTACGGCAGTGAGAAAAAGGCTGGGTCCAAAGTGCTGTCCAAGCAGTGAGCTAAATCTGGCCTCAGGCCCCTTGCAAGAATTTATGTTTGCACAGTAATAAAAAAGTGCAGGATAGGGATTGAGAGAGGCTGTAAGAGATACAGCTTGTAGAGCAATCCTCATTTTACTAATTAAACGTTTTGGATTGCCTACACAGGGCACTACACAGGGTCACTTGGGAAAGTTAAATAAATCAATCAGCTAAAGGTGTGAAGTCAATTTATGTTAAATTATAGCATATGCAAGCTGCATGTGAATGGTTTCATTCAGGGTAAATGGCTTTAGATTACTACAGCTTAATTTTCTATATCAGCAGAAACAAAATATGTTTTGATAGCAAAGTAAAACAAGATGGAGGGAGAATAAACATCCAGTTAGTAACTTAGCCCTCATCTATGGTCTGTTTTTAGCAGCAGAAAATCCAAAGCTACCTAGATAGACAAATAAAGTTTGCCTTGCATTATAAATATCGTCTAACAACCTTGGCTGCCAAAGGCTGCAAGGAGCAGTAAGTGTGTTACAACAGCAAGTACAAACCTCACAGTGTTTGCTGTGCCCCCTTTTGCTGCCCATATCACTCCATCAGCAGTCAACTGAGCTGAACCGTATCCCTGCTGCAAACAGTGGAATCAAGTAACTAGGAACTAACTTCTGACTGACACAGTTTAACTAAATTACCAGAGAGTGCTATTATCAGAAACATAACTGTTTTATTAAAGACTTCATTCATTTGCTCAGTTAAGTGAAAATTCAGTCAAAAGCCCTGCCTTGCTCAGTGAACTTCCCTTCTCTGCCCTTCACTCATCTTTATAGTCTCTTCAGCTTCATTTTGAACTAGTAAATTGAGCCATGCTTGTGTCTCTTTAACCTATTGTAGGCTTCTCCCCTTGGTCTCATCATTGCACCAGGCTCTTCAAGACTTTGATGCAAAAAAGAACGTTGGATGTTACAACTAAATAAGTGAAATCAAAATTAGGTAATTGTCTGGGATAGGTACGTGATTTTGGACACCAGTTTCTGAATTGTACCTGTGCATCTGCTTCACATGGAAACCTACATTGTGACTTCCAAAAATCATCCATTCCCTGCTACAACTTTGTAGACTACCCATTAAAACCAAGACTGGGATTTTCTAAGCAAGTGAGTTTCACTGTTTACTTTGGACACCTGAATCAAATCACTACCTGAGGGTGAAACTGGGTTAGATAAGGAAATATTGTACAGCACTGATGTGATAGCATTATAGTTCTGAATTTTTTTAACTACTGGCCATTTGGAAAAGGATTTTTCATTCAATTCCTTTAATGTTGAAAATAAAGTCCTACTGCAGATTTTTCCCTAGAACCTCCTAGCTACAATGTGTTAATATCCTCAAGGGTCACATTTTGTCTTTTGAAAAGGGAAAAAAATATCAGGCTTGATTTTGTAAATTTCTGACCTATTTTAACAGGATGGGTTTGGAAATGTATTGTTAAATTGAGTATTACACATTTCTGTGACTATTAGGGGAATTTCCACAGGAGTGTGAAAATGGGAGAGCAATCCAATGAGAAAATGAAAGCATTGTAGTAATACTGAGACATTTGGGGCAGTACTTTAAAAAATAGGTAGACTCCCGTTAGGGGAGAAAAGTCAGGCTGAAATTATATTACTGAGAGTTATAAACCCCAAATGTGGCCTAAAAGGATACAGAACCTCAAGTCCCATGGTCCTATTCCTATTTTAGAGACCATTTGTATTCTTCATACAACACATTTGCAGTTTGATACCCTGCATGAAACTAAGATGTTACTGAACACATGAATCACTTAAGGAAAGTATAAACAGTATTTAAAACAAGAATCTTGTGGTGGTAGTTGTGTACAGCCTCTGCAATATAATCTTTGCAATAATAAAGAAGAAAACGGTTCTATCCTTAATTCACCCTTTCCCCCCAATAAACTGGTAGAAGTGTTATGCAATATGCAGCATTTTTACTGTAGAAGACAACTGGGTTGAGGCATACAGGCTCTATCATGTCACATAATTATTAATCTGGCTATTTCTCCATTTTATCTAATAGTTGGGTACTAATTTAATTGTTACTGCTGTAAACTCCCATTGCCTTGAAACCACAGTAAGTAATAGCAGAAATATCATTTATTACAAAAGCCCCAACATTTGAAATGCATTTGTGAATGATTTTTTCCAGGCATTCTAACGGTGAACTTGCTCCTTGATTCAGGGAGAATTCACTTCATACAGGAGCCTGCTAGCTTAAAAACCATCTTCTTGAAGTCTGGGGAGAATGCTTCAAAAGACTTTGTGGGAGAACAAGGTCATGTCATGCTAAGCAATCAGGGGGATTTGTGGAGAAGAGAATTTACATCTGCTGAAACAGATCTAAGGGATGAGGTTAAGAAACCAAAACAGGACCAAACCAGAAGTCTTTAGATTGTATAGGGAAATTATTTTCCTTATCCCTATAATTACCTGCAGGAAATCAACAAAATAATAATACATTTTATTTATTTGTTTTTTTTTTTAAGGACAGTTATCTACCTTAAAAAAAAAGACATTTTAGAAATAGTTGTAACCTACAGATAGGCATCTTTTAGGATTTATGTCCCTGCTTCAGACAACTACCTTTCTAAGATTTTCTCTTCAGCACTTGCTAAAATTTTTCTTTGACATTTTCACTCAGCCACAGCCCTGATGGTCTTCAAGGCACCATCCTCTGCTCTTCCCACCCCATCACAATGGAGCTCTGTCCTTGGTGTCACAAGGAGTCCTTGGAGTGTAGCAGTGTATGCTTGAAAAGCTACCACAAGTGCAGGTGCAGCACAGCCTTCCCTGGAAGCCACTGACTCTGCAGCCCTGCTCTCATCATGTCCCTAGGGCTCTCTGCCTCTCTCACTGTGCCATGACCATCTCCTTCTGCTTCAAGAATAACAAAAGGAGGTTTTCAGAGCACTGTCATCCTGCTCAAGTTCAAGTCCTAGGAGATGGTGACCCTGAGACCACAATTCCTCAGCCTTGGTTTCAGCTGCAGCAACAAATAGAACTGCAGCAATTTTCAAGAAGAGAGAGATCAAAATATCTTCAGCATGGAAGTAACACAAAAAGGTGTTTAAATCCTTTTCAGGATAACTCAGTGTTTGGTGAAAGAGAAACCCTTTCCCCTAAGAATTTCTTCAAGTTAAATCCCTGAAAACTCACAGTCAATGAGCTGGAGAAGAACCATGAAAGGTCCTGTAAGTTGTTACGACTGATCTGCTTTTTAGCTTTACTCAATCTCCAGCATTAAGTATGTAACAGTCCGCTCATAGCTTAAATTTATTCCCCTACATTTTTGTCCTATCCTGCAAATTAGACTTATTTTAAGAAATTAAAAAATGGGAAAGAAGAAAGAAAAAATTAAGCCGCTCAGAATAAGACAAATGTCTCCCCTAGCAATACATTTATGAATATATTTGCACAAAAACAACAAAAGGAAATTCGTAATACTGCACACAATGTTTCAAATGCTACTGTGAAAGAAGGCCAAAATGTTCAATCTCCTTAAGCAGCAGTTGAAACAGGCTTTAAATTAATCAGGATTCTTAGAAATTCTAATAAGAAGGGACTGATGAAAAACAGCTGCACCCAATCCCTATAAAAACCTTCAAAAAGAAGGGAATTAAGTGATAATGCTGGTGGAAGGGCATATCATCACAAGATGGTCTCCTGCTGCTACAAAATGCCAGAGCACAACCAAGTATTTTTCCAAGGAGAGATAATTATGATGATCCTCAACCCTATTTTAGGGGGCTTGATTTCCACGCTGGGGTGTGGTGATAGAGGTCTCATTTGGGTAGTCTTTAAATTACTGAAAACTGAGAGAAAGAGCATCAAGTTATAATGCTTATTAGAAGCGGTATTTAAGACATCTCTGTGCCCACTATAGCAATTTGTGTGAGAAGGATGTGCTTCCAAATTATGGTTTTGTAAAGAAGGGGAATAGAAATGAAAATAAAATATATGCTTACCATAAAGTGTTGAAGCTCTTCTGAACTGTAGACTCAATAAAGTTAAATTACAGCCCAGTATTGGTGAAGGAGAAAGTATCCCACAGAGAGGCAGGATGTTAAGTCTGGTCTCAGGAAACCAGTTGTCTGCACAAAGAATCCCTTGTGGAATACCAAGAGATGATGCTAACAGGTTCTAGTAGTATTTCAGGAAAAAAATTTGCAATATTTTGTCTAGATTAATGGTGCAACACAGTGGTAATATACAAAAACAGTAGTTTATGGAAAGAAAGAAAGAAAACTTAATTTTTGCATGATTCTCAAAAAAAAAAATGTTAATAGGGTTTGTTTGTTTTTGGGTTTTTTTTTACAGAGGAGCAGTCAGATCCCAGTTACTCCCCTTGCTCTGGCTGATGTGATTTCTGAGCACTCCCCAGGATAGAGAGACATGCAGCCCACAGTGGAGCTCCAATATACACACACATGGCTCCTGATCTCCATGGCTCCAGCCTGCAGCTGCCAAATCTCCCTTACTGAACTGACACTTATAATGTCCACTCTAGAGATTTAATCACCTGGAAACTGAGGTCTGTGTTTTGCTCAAAAGGACTTCTGAAGACTGTATGAAAATATTTGCACGTGGGACTTTTCATCTCACTTTTTTCCCCTGGAACAAATTGCTTAACTTGTGTTGTTTTCAGTTTCCGTGGTTATAATATTGTCTTAATGTTCACAGTGACCCTGGGGAGTCTGTGAATGAGGAGTTCAGGGCTCCCATGTGGAAATGTGCTATTGCATCAGAGCTGCTGCTCCTCCTCTAAGCCAAGTCATCTCCAAAGGAGATTCCTCTGGGTAGGAGACATTACACAGAAACACACTCTAACATTCCTACAGGTGCTCAGTCATTTCTCTCTGATCTAATTGCATGGCAAAGATAAATCTCACTATCAGTTATCTGCACAACAAAAGGAGGTTAAAGCAGTAAGATTTTTGTTTGCCTTGACAGTGTGTAGAGGTAAATAGAGGTACAGACACTACAGTGGGGCCATCAAATCCATCTCATGGGGAGGCTGCTAAAACTGCCTCAGTGTATGTTCTCAGCTTTCTCCATTTGCTGTCTTCTGCAATCCCCATGTTTGTAATTTCTGAAGACAGCTAAATGCTGTACCTGAAAAAAAGGCTTGATAATGCAAATGTAGTTAGCAACGACAAGTCATTCTGAGGACCCTGTAAGAGTCATAAACATGTTTGTTTTAATTGAGGTGGGGTAGGGTTTGTAGTGTGATAGAGCAATGAAAACAGCCCCAATAAACTACACCTCTCATCTCCTGCTCTGACAGCCCCTTTCTCAAAGCACCAATATTACCCACTTAGAAAATGGATTTATGCCAAGTTTAAAGCACTTTTTCTTCTTTCAGCACACCAGATGGTACTAAAAATTCAAAATATTTCCTACAACAGCTGTATCCTTGACAACAAAATTAATACAAGCCAAAATACCACTGTTGTGTGTAGACCATAATGACCACACTCCTCAGTTTTGTGTCTAATGTAACGAGGCATTTGATAGTTAAAAAATATATCTGATCAACTCAGTATTGTGTCAGTCAGGGTGGAAGGGCAGACTCTGTCTGGGTGTTCAAAACCAGTTGCAAAATTTAGTGCCTTTGTAGTCTAACAGCTGGCCTGATAAGAATGCAAAATACACCTTTCCCTAGAGCTATAATAAATGTGTTAACACTTTCTTACAACCAACACTTTCCTACAACTCATCATTTTCTTGCCCCAAGATCCCTCTTTATATATTTGATGACATAAATCTTTTAAGCTGCTTTTGACCAGAAGCTAACTTCCCTTACTCTCTGGTATTGGGATTTTGAGGAACACAATGAGATGAGTTTTTTTTTTTTTTTTCTTGGTGTTTAAAGAGGAGGAGGCAGAAGGTGGAATACTTTCAGTTCAGACAACAAAAGATGAAAATGATACTGCTTGCAATTTCCATCTCCTTAAAACAAATGTGTACAGTAAGGTTTTTTAATTATCTATTTGTTAGATCATTAACTAGATCATTAGATATGACATGCATCTCTTTAGTATTTTAAACAGTGTCACGGCTTAGGCATGTCCTGAACAGTGAGCAATAAGAGAAGGGAACATGAAAATAAAACTGAAGTGAAATAGTTTTCTCATTAAAAGAGCATATTACCCAAACACTGGAATGAACACAATTCTATCTGTGTATGTTTCTACATGTACATGAACATCCTTGATGCTAGCATGTGAACATCTGCTATAAAATACAGTTACTTAGGAGTTCTGTGAAACAAGAAAGCACTGCTAGCTTTTGTTGTAGATAGGGAGGATGCTGTGGTAATTATTGATCCTGGACAAAGCCCAGTCTTGTTTTGTGAGACACTGAGCCACCCCAACGAGGAGTCCTACATCCCAAAGCTGTAGAAGGCCTGAGCCACATGGAGAACCTACCATGGGAACAGACAGTAAAACCCCAGAACCTGAGCTCCAGTCATGCTTTTCCCAGCCAGACCCTGTCTGTGGTGGGTGAGTACTGCATTCCCCACCTCTGTGTGACCCAACTTTACTCCCTGGCAGTCACTGATCTCTCCCCTCCCAGTGACACCTTCCCTGCACAAATCACTCCACTCAATATCCTGCAGCCCAATTCCAGCCCTCATCTGTGGGATTCCCTTACCTCTGGGACTCTAGTCTTCATTCAGCACAAGCATGTGCTTGCACAGACCATCTGGCATTGAAGTGATGTGGTTGAACTGGCACAGTCATGCTGGATGTGGAGGTGGTAAGCACATGGTTTTTATTTACAGAATAGTGCTACAGCTATTTTTGACCATCTTCCTTTTTGCACAACAGTGCTGTCACATCAGTTCAGTTTACTTGAAAATTAACATTCAAAATATTACTCCATACAAGTGGTCCCATTAAAAAAATTTAAGGTAAGCAATTAAGTTTTACGTTAAATGTGGCTGGTTCTAAATGAAAATTTTTGTGTCCCTCTTCAAAACAAATATGCTGTCCAAATTGATGAGGCAAATGTGTGTGACCTTATCAGACATGAGCAGATGGTTTTACTCTTGGTAAATCTCCAAATTATTTTATCTAGAAAGCTAAATTATTTATCTAGACATGTAAATTTATCTAGAGGTCTCTAAATACCACAAAGGTGATGGCTTTTTGCCTCTCCTCAAATAGAATGCATCCCCACAGTCAGCTCAATTTCAAGATGAAAAGTGTGTGTGATTTCTATTCCCTGGTGATCAGCTGAGCAGGATCAGAAAGACTCCTCTGATCTATACTGAAGATTGAGCTGATCTTGAAAGTTTAGAGACATCCCTATTTCCCCACCCCTGCAGAGCCACACAGCTTATTCACTGCCAGTCAGGCAAGAGCTGGCCCACTGTGGAGGTATGGACCTCCTTTAATTCAGGTACAGTAATTTTTAAGCTACATTTAGGAAAGAATTCAAGACACATTGCATCTCATTCAATTTTTAGGGAAGAAAACAAACAGATGATCAAAGGATTTTTTGAGCTCTGTTGTGTTATTTTGTGTTTGGCAGAAGTTTACTTACAGTTATTTATTTCCATTTCCATTTGCAAGAGCCCAACTCTCTCACACAAATCCCTGTTAATGACAGACATCTGTAGAGCACTAAAGGGATGCCCACACTCTTGATTGAGCCCCAGCTTAGTTGCTAATTTGAAGCCAAACACACTCCTCAACTTCTGAACTCCAACTCTGCCACCTGTTTTCTTGGTGCCTGCTAAGCAAGGATGCCAAACATCAACAAAATGCCAGGCTGTACAGGAGAACTTCCCATGTGCAGTCTGGACAGCAAGGTGTGCTAAAGCTCAGCCAGTGATAACCATGGGGCAGAAATTTCTTCTGAAAACTCTTTTAGTTTTATCTATTTCAGCCCAGTGCCAAGCTGAAAGGGTCAATATGGGAAGTGCCAGTGATTTATGCTAATGTATTTGGTTTTGCACAAGAATGAAGATTACTGAAAGAAGTTGAAAGAACTACTTTAAAATCATTTTTCCCATCCTTCTTGATAAGACTTCATTCCCAACTGTGTGTTCACTTGGACAAAACCAGAGTAAGTCAGGTGATGCATCAGCCAAGGCTCTGGACTCGCTATTTGAACAGTCTCAGAAGCCAAATTTTTAATTAAAATTGCATCAGCTCTGCTACCAGAAACAAAATCCTGTGCATTTGAGAGATTCCTAGAAAATCATCTGTGCTTCCCAAAGTCTGTCGCTGTAAGTCCCTTTCCCAGCCACAGCACATGCATAATCACCATGGCTAACCAATTATTCTGGAAGCGTGTGTGATTCCCAGACTGTCAGATTTCTGTGGTTTGAGATGTTGACATACAGCCCCAAGCTGAACACTTTCAGCTCTAGGAAAAAGCACATAAAGGGGACCAGGGTGGGTTTAGTACACCTGTTCTTCATCCATCCACCACGAAAGCCATCTTTAGACTTGAGAGAAATTCACTGTAGACTCCCAGAGGTAAAAGGCAATGAATGAAGTCACTCCACAATATTTTATTTTACTGCTAAGATACCATAAGGTTGAAGGAAATCTGAAACCAGGAAAGGTTACACAGGCATCCCAGGAAAGAACTCAGGAAGCAGGGAACACTTCCCATAT
This sequence comes from Turdus rufiventris, assembly GCA_013186435.1. Taxonomy (NCBI): domain Eukaryota; kingdom Metazoa; phylum Chordata; class Aves; order Passeriformes; family Turdidae; genus Turdus; species Turdus rufiventris. Next base: position 4,531,552 of record PYHW01009542.1, on the reverse strand, counting down.
ATTTTTAGTGCATTTCTAGCTAAGCTCCACACATTTAATATCTTGCCCTTCATCAAAGAGGTTTATGATGTTTGATAGCAGAATGGCAGTGCAAAGAGCCTGTGCTGCAGGAACACTATCCTCGTGGTGTCATGCAATGACATTGCAGGAATAAATGATCTTGCTCCCTCTGTGCAGTAAGTGCTCACAATCTCTCTGAGCAATCCATTTACAAAAAGAGATCAGAGCTGCAGATCAGTGCACACCACATCTGATGAGCAGTATGAGACTGCAAACCCCATCTCCTCCTCCTGTGAGCTGATGGAGGCCCCAGCTTTACCCAGTCATTTACTATTCTGATTTGTCTCTGTCATTCTGCTGTCCTTGCTCTCTTTAAGGTCCAGCCTGGGACTTTCCTTTACAATCCTCTGATGCTTTTACATTCCTCTAAAGCTCATTCTGTCAAAACCAGAGAGCAACTACATGTACTTCAGATGTCTTCATACAATTCAGGAGCCACAGAGATGTAAACTGCTCCATATCCATCTGTATTTCTCTGGCTTGCTGATTGCTGTATCTTGCTCATTTTCATCCTAGTCCTGAATGTATTCTTGCTTTTACTACTTGTCTTATCACTTGCTTTCCCCAAAGCCAGGATTCACCCTTACCAGTGGCAGAGCAGAGAATTTATTATCCTGTATAACCAGAACTATGACAAAAAAAGCTCTCTTTGTAGAACAACATGCAGGCTGGAACGGATGTGAGGTGTGTGCATGGCCAGTTAAGAACAATTCAGGGGTGAAATGTCTTTTCAAAAGTACTGAAATCAAGTGGCTGCAATGCTGTTGTCATTTGTACAAGATGAAAGACAAGAATATTTTCCTGACAACTGGCTGAAAAAAACCTAGCAGCATCACTGACCACATACTAGTATTCTTCTCAGAAGGGGAAATCTGCCTGGGAAAAGTGTTTTTGAGACAGAGCACATCTGTCAGAGCAGCAGTTTGCCTTGGATAGTGCCACATTTTTCTCTGTAGCAGGTTAAGTCATTGTAACAGAAGTTCATGCTCCCCAGTGTATTTGTTCCATATGCTTCTACTTATTTCTTTTTGCTATTTCACTGCAATACACTCTTGTTTTAATCATGCTTATCAAGATCTCCTTTACCATGGAAATGTCTCAAAAATCCATTAGCCTGGTGCCTCAATAGTCACAGTACCATCTTTCAAATGGCCTTGAACCTTTAGTTCCCCACAGCGATCTTCATGTGTCCTTAGCCTTGCTAAGGGGACTGCATGAGTGATGGATTTTGCAGGTCAGTTTGTGTGAGAATTTGGAATAAGGAGTCTATTCTTATCTCACTTAGTGGGTCACCTTGGAGGAGTTTGTTCCCTGTTCCATGCTTCAGTCTCCTCTTATGTCGGAAGAGATATTTAATATTTCTTGATGAAAGGCAATTAGCTAAGCTGTAACACAATTTCCCCTCCTAATTATCTGTCAGCCTGCTGTCTGCTGAGAGAATGTTCAAGCTATGTGCTCTCATGCTTGCAGGTGCACTGAGGCACTATTTATTTTTGTTTTTCTTAGCCTCTCTCTTATACTTCTTGGGCACAGTCTTTGTGCTTTTTGTCTTCTTTAAAATGGACCATTATACTCTATTCATCCTAAGTCACATCACAGCACTCTTGACAGAAAATCATTAATTATCAAAGAAATAGCATTAGTGTTGCAATTTATAGTTTAACTTCTGATTTGGTATGTAAAGAAATATGATATTTGAAGCAATTTGGAATAAGAGATGGCTCTCAGGCTCCCTTAAGGACTCTGGCCCAATTCAACTTGACCGTAGATTGCACAGGAGAAACCGATCTCAACACCTGGAATTCTGCACCTTTCTGGAGCATCCTTTACAATATCCTCCAAACATCTGCCAGGACAATACAAGATACCTCTACACTGGAGCATGGTGGTGAGTTCATGTGCAGAGTAACCACACAGAGCCTATTTGTGAAGTTCAGACTGTCTGGAAGACCCCAGTGTCTTTTTATGTGCTGTGTAGTCAATCTGCCCTGTGTGATGGCCATGTGCCATATGGGACTTACAGACACCTGGCAACTCCATTAGCATTATTTATCTTTGTCCTTCTCTTTACATGGCCAGACATATTTAATAGACCAAAAATCTCACCCATTCTCCTGAAAAAGCTTCTGGGTAGAGAGTGAAAGTGGGCATGTCTAGGAAAATACAGACACGTTGTGTTTGAACACCAAGGCCAGTAACCCTCATCTCCCTTTATCCACCCCTTCTTCCCAACCTCCACATGATCATTTCCCTGAAGCACTGAGAAAATCTCCTCCAGCTAAGTCCCTGTTTCTTTGGCTGATGCTGGAGGGGAGGAAAGCCCTCTCCATGAAGGCACCTGCCTTTGTTCCTCCTTTTTGCCCAAAGCTGCCTTGCTCTTCGAGCTGCTGTTCTATCACCTCTGCCCCTTTGTTCTCCTGCTAAGGGATTTTCCACTCCTCACCTTCCTGCTGATAAAGTTAATCAAACTAATTTTCCCACTCAGACACCTCCCTTATCACAGTCACTGCTTGGCCAGAGCCCAATGGATATGCTTTATGAGCGCTGTTGTTTGTTCTGCAGCTTTTTATGGCCAGGGTGAATGATGTGTCCCAGGGTGTGTGTCAGCAGCTCACTGATTCACAATACCTTGAGACAAATAACAAATGCATTTTGAACCATTTTGTGAAATAACTCAAATTCATAAATTCAAATAATTTCACCATCAGGAAAATATCCAGGATCTTTTTGTTTGGCTTTGAAATTCTCAGCTTTTAACTAGTGTTCAGTCCAAGGGATGACTGCAAGTTGTTTCAGCTTCTGTGTCAATGATTGTGAAAGGAAGAAAGCAAATTTTGTTTTTGCAGTGCAGATGTTCTGAAGATGCAGAATGGGAATAAATGTGAGAATCAGCAGGAAATATATCTTCTCCTTGGCACCTCTGGCAGATCTCTGCCTCCCAAGACCCCCTCAGCAGCAGTTAATGCAAGAGCCCATGGCTCAGTGACTGAGGAAGCCAAGGAAATGGGTGCTTAACCCCAGACGGGCTGAAATTAAGGGGAGTCCCAGACAGTGAGTCAGAAAGATTTGCGGTCCTTCTTCCTCCTGCTGTTACTGCTCCAGCATCACGTGTATTAGTAACACCAAGGACAGCATGCACGAGGGCCAAGAGCAGCACTTTGAGCAGTCTGCCAGCTGATCAGGTAGTGTCACAAGTGAGTAGGTAGATCCTTATGCTCAGCATTGCTACTCAACCCTGGCATCTGATTTCATGCCACTGAGTTTGGCTAAGCAATCTCAGTGATGGTCTGCTCCCCACAACTTGGCTGCCAGTGTTAGAGACCTCTAAGGAGATCCTGTCAGCTCAGTGGCAGGAAAATTGTTGAGTACATAAGGCTTACACTCCTGAGAGGATTCCTCTTTGCACATCGCTCCTGGTGCAGGGTGACATTGCAGCATTTCACTGGTTATCCTGCTGAGGTGAAAAAATAAAACAAGTTTTATTGTGCGATGCTAGAAATAGTCCTTAAAAGCGTTCTAGATTTGGAAAGAAGGTGCAAAAAATCCAGGAGCATATCCTTCTCTGACCTCACATACCCCATCCCCATATCTGCCCCTGGCCTCTCATCTGTGCATCTCTTGCATGAGCTCTGGACCTAGCTCAAGCTTTTCATGAGCTGATTTAACTGACTAAAGCAGTAGAAAACTAATCCCAGAAGGAGGAAATGGAGTAAACAGTGGTCTGAAGTTTCAGTTAGGCCATTTGGCTTGGCAGGATGTCCAGCGGATACCAGAGCTGTGGAAGGGAGCAGAGAGGGATGGTGCTGGACAAAGGATGGACACAGGATGAACACAGGATGAACACAGGATGGACACAGGATGAACACAGGATGGACACAGGATGCAGGGTGGCAAAGCCTGCCTTCCTCTGCTCAGCAAGCTGGGCACCAGCCCAGAGGCACTTGTAACCATTCTTCCAAGCAGTCTCATCCCTCTAATGCCATCCCCCTGGACTTGGGGCAAAGCTCAGTGAACTCATGCTTTCCCTGGGAATTCAACTGAGTGTAAATGCCACACTGGGAGTTTCCTGTAGCCTAAAGACTCAATAATTGGTTTAATTAGGCTATCAATTTATGATCTTCTTGTTAGCGAAAAGCTGCTTGATTCAATGTTAGCTTTTGATATGCAAAAATGCTTTTGAAACTCTACCTCAACCTGGGTGGCCCAGTAAGTGTTACCATTTCCCTGACAACAGATAATTCATTCATAATACACATATCTATCCCTGCTTGACAAATGCTGATGGAGAGTGTTGAATAATCTCTGAGGCTATGGATTCACAGGAAGTTTACTCTGGAGACATTTCCAGAGTGATAAGTTTTTCAGTCTCCCCCCAAAGCAAAAACCTCAGTTTACTTCACTGACTTTCTTGTGGACCTGCAAATATTTCATTCAAGCTAGTGAGAGTGCATAAAGGCAGAGACAGTAGCAGTGACAGGGAGCAAATATTCTCCCCACCAGAGCAAATATTCTCCCCACACTAGTACTGGGAAAAACATAACATGAAACTAAAGCTTCAGTTTAAATATAGGAGTCTTAATGATTAAACTTTCTATGACATAACATAGAAATACCTAATTAATAGTCATTATGGTGGTGGAAAGATACCAACTTATCTACAGTTTTATACTGATGCTAATTATGGTCTCTGGCAAGATGAATTAGAAGATTCTCAGTTCTGAGCTATGGAAGACAGCAGCATAGCAAAAAAGGGAAGGCTGCACAGTGTGGTGTTGTCAGGATCCTTCTGCATTTCAAAGGCCCTGGCATTTCCATGACTAGTATTTTACTAGTATGATAACAAGAATGACAGTGTTGCAGAGGAATTGCCACTGATCTCATGTCAATTTAAATATTACTTAATCTTTCTCTTTACCATTTATTCAGGATTTTCATCTATGTAGATTTAATTTAACCTGTTTTTTTCTGCAGAGCCAAAAAATTTTCTGATTCTCACTTCTTTTGGACTGCTTTGCTCATGGGCCACATTTGTTTCTGTTTCAATTATGACCCTGTTAAAATGAAAGCATTTTGTAAGTTGTAAAAATCTGGTTTAGACAGTACTGTGTTCTTAAATTAATGTTAGGCAGCTTTTTGTGTTCTTACACTTACAACCTAGGCTGCTGACCCCAATTCCATATCATCTACATTAATTGGGGAAAGTGTGATTAGTGAATCCCTAAAACATTTGCTGTTTTGACATGTGGTCAGTTTGCTGTCTTGTTAAAATACCAATTTGTCTTTAAGAAGTGCATTGCTATTCCATACTGGTTTTCTGGCCAGATTGCAAAGTGCCTGAAGTCAGCCGTGTTGGTCCAATTCCATGACTAACCTTGCCCTTCTGTACTGGCATCATAAGAGACCTCTCCATCACAACAGTGCCTGGCTGTGGGTGGAGGGTTGGGTGGTCAGTACCACACACCTGTACCCATGCAGAGAAGAGGGAGAAATGGCTCAGGAGTTGGGGAGAAGAAGGGAAGTGATGCCTTAGGGGACAGCTATCCAAGATCTCTGCACAGAATCTATGCCTTTTCACCCACCCTTGCTTTCCTGAGGTGAACCAAATCTGAGGAACTGCCTTCAATTCCTGCCTCAGGAATCTCTGGCCATGTCAAAAATATCCTGTTTCCTCTGTTCTTGAGGCAACAGCCATGTCAAGTGCTTCCAGACCCAGGCCAGTTTCAGTGGTAGTCAGGGGTCGTGTCTGGTCACAGAGGGAAGCAGTGGTTTGCACAGCTGGTTGCTACTCTTGGAGATGAAAGTAAACACAGGCTTCTAAACTGCACACCACGACATCTCATCTGGAGACAAAAGGGGTTTCCAGGCTATGGAATCTAAAACCACTGGGGCATAAAGGCTGGGATAGGAATTGGTGGGATACACCATTCAGAACAACATAAATGTTGTGAGCTCCTGCCACAGCAAAGAATCACTGAATCATAGGACCTTAAGGGGATGGAATGGTCCTTAAAGATCATCTAGTCTGAAATGCTGCTGCCATAGACAGAGACACCTCCCACTAGACCAGGTTGCTCAAGGCCTTATCCAACCTGGCTTTGAACACTGCCAGGGTTGGGGCATTCACCACCTCCCTCACAGGGCAATCTGTACCAGTGTCAAACCACCCTTGGAGTAAAGAATTCTTCCTAATACCCAACCTAAATTTCTCTTCCTTCAATCTGTCCCCCATGTAATGAAGTGTGATAGGGCACTTTGGAGGGATAGAGAGGCTCTTCTCATGTCACTGGTAGATCTCACTTGTTTCTGATAAGGCCTCCCAAACTCAGCCTTATCTGACCTAAAAACCTTATGCAGCCCCAAACCTTTGCTTCCTTCTTTCTGTTCATAGCATTTCCAAGCCCTCAAGTCAAGGCTTCATGCAGGAGCTGATATCTTTCTAGTCATGGGAATGTGTCACTACCAGGGTAAAGTGTTGTTTCCAAATCATTTTTCACAGCTAGTGGCTTTACAAACTCACTCAGAATTAAGGTCTTTCCAGGTGGCAGGTGCAGGCTTTTACCACGTAAGGAAAAAGAGGATAAAATCAGATATCTAAGCTGATAGGAAAAAGGAAAGGGGTGGGGGGAGGGGGGAAAGGGTTTTTCTGCAATCATGAAAAACAGGTATTTTAGATAGCTGCAGACATTTCTGCACCTTGGTTTGGATGGTGGCCAGTTTACATTTGAGGTTGGTGCCAGTGAGGACGTGAATGAACAGCTTTCTTAATCCTCCCTGCATGGCTACTTCTGGGGAGATGAAGGCATGTCTTCCTGCATGGTGTGAGAGAAAAACTGGTCTAAATGATCTTCAGCTGTTAACCTCCAATATGAAAGGTACAACAAAGCAGAACTCAAAGAAGACCTAAGGAAAAAAAGTAGCACTTCAAAAGCAATCCAAAGGGGGAGCTACTTCAAAAGGCAACCCCGGAGTAAGAAGCACTTCAAAGGGGAAAACTTCCCTAGGGAGCTTGTTACAAATTATCTTAAAGTAGGTCCTACCATCAAACAGATGTAATTAGTTTCATTCTGATTGTCATGAAATCTTGTTCATTCAAAGACAGCTTGAACATTTCATATGGTAGAGGAGCACTTGCCAAAGGACACACCAGACTTTAGTAGGACTTGCAGACTGTGGCTGCAAGTATCTGCTCACCAAAGTTTGTTAAAGCTTATGAAGGTGGCTCAGAGCAGTCTGTCCAATGTTATTAACTTGGGTTAATTAAATTCTCATTTTTCACAGCTGACTTGAACACTATAAATGAAGTTTGTTGATACAGTAAAAAATGGAGAATGTTTCTGGCCTCTCATGTATTTCCAGGTACTTTTTGTAGTGATATTTGAGCACTCCAAAATTGCATACACTTTTTGTTTCTCTGCTTAATTGTCTCTAGGCATAAGAAAATCCAAACGTCACAAATTTCATGCACCGACAATTAATTTTACAGTTGCCATAGACAGGGTAATTAAAATTGTGGCAACAAGGTCTGACCCTCCCGTTCCTCTTCTTTTTATCTTTCTTGTAATTTTTTTCCTTCTTGTAGCTTTGAACCCTTCAGCTTCTATACACTCTTTTCCATGTGCTTGTTCTCACAACAGGGGAAATGAGTCTTCCCAGATCTCCTGGCTGCAGCTGCACCCACCCTTGGCCAGCATCCATATTATCTGCCTGGCCCCAGCACTAATACAAATGTTAATTTTGAAATATCTGATTGCTTTTTAGAAGTTCAAATTCTATACTCTGTAAAGAAAGTAACAGGGTGAAGTGAATTGTGTTTAGAATTTAGGTCAAGCATGAAGAACAACTTCCAAAAAGAACTGAGGCATATCAGGATTATTAAGTTTGAAGTGCCCACATCCTGATTTCAGGAAACCTCCTTTGGCTCTCAGCAGTCTTCTTCCTCAACCCCCTCTCAATTCCTTGGTAATAAGTTAATTTTTCATTCTCTTGAGAACCAAATACCACCATTGGATAAATTAAAAGAAACATCTTGTGAAACCACATCTGTGTCAATTCAACAAGTGCTAAGGCATCAAAGAATGGATACATATTATTATGCTGTTAAATAAAGCACATATCACTTGAAGACTCTCACACAGACATCTAGAAAGATTACTTGTCTTTTTCTTGTCTTTCCCATCAGTGTGTCACTATGCATATTATTCAAGAGTTAAAGCTTGCTTGTTTCTTCCTGAATAGCATCTACAGTAATTTCATGATTATAAGCTGCATCATTTTGACTAAAATTTTGGTCCCAACCTGGAAATGTGGCTTACATTCAGGAGCAGCCAATATATGGATGAAGTTCAGAAATTTGCCAACTTGGAAATGCAAGCCTGCAGCAGCTCCGAGTAGAGCTGAGTCCGTCCGGCCCCGAGCAGAGCCAGTAAACCCCGCGATCCCGCGATTCTGTTACTAATTGGCAACTTTGTGAAAGTGCGGCTTGTAATCAGGTGCGGCTTGTAATCGTGAAATTACTGTACATTTTTACTCCAAGGCAGGGAAAAGGTGGTTCCTTATTCCCTACCCAGGTCAGGCAAAGCTGCATGTATACTAGAAAAGGAAAAAGGGCTAAAATGAGGGAGGAATGATTTTAGTTTACCAAAAAGCAACATATAATGCCCCCATTTGGAAATTATGGTGTCATTTTTCTCCTTACAACAGACAAACTTCGGGGTCTGTATTTTCAGTATATATGTATTTTCAGTGTCTAATCCCCGTATTTCCTGTTAAACTACCTCATTGCAGAAAATCCACATTAACAGTGAAATTAATGTTATTTTTTGAAGACAAAGCAATTTTTACATGTAAGAAAAGATCCTCCCCTAGACCTTTCAAGTGCACCAGTGTTCTGGATTTGAGCCTGCACTCTGAGGCATACAGAAAAACAGCTCCTGGAGTGCAGGGATCCCTGGGGTGTGTGACAGGTACAGTATGGAACCTGTCAGACCTACTGCCCTCTGACCTGCCAGTGTTGATAAGCTGGCTTCCCACAAATAAAAAGTTACTTGGCCTTATCAAAGGATGTTAAAGTGTGTTCTACACACTATGAACACCTATTTAAGATTTTTAATATTAATCCTTTTGTAGTTGGGACTTGTTTTGAAATTTGTCTCTTAGCAACATCAGAGTTATTTACAGTAAATCACATCTGAATTGAGATGAAAGAACTTCACCTGACTTGAGAAAGGAAAATACACACAACTTGTGTTTACAAGGCAACTCATTACAGATGATTGCTTTGGTGATAGCAGCTTATGGAACATCCATATGTGCAGTTGGCATTTGTAAGGTGATGAAACAGAATGCAGTTTCTGATATCTGATCTGCTCTCACTGTGGTATTTGCTAAAATAAATATACCAAATAAAATTAAACTTGGAAATTGTAGCAGTTGATTTATGTGAAAAATAGGAACCAAATCATACTCTTTATTAAAATAAAGATCAAGCTCTAAAATAATTTTTAAAATAATTGTGGATTTTAGTATTTAGACTGCTATAGAACAACATGACAAAGTAGTGGAGCCTGAGGCTGCTATTCTAAGGTAAAAGGAATGTAAAATAGGATTGTTCCTGCTTTCAACTAGAAAGGAAATAAGCTTATAAAGGATAGCTGATCTATTTCTTTATCACATTCTGGAGAGAGAGAGATAGTAATACAGTAAATAGAAACAGAGAAAAATGGTTGGCTTAAGAAGAGATGACCTGTCTGTGATAGCAAATTCTGCAATGCTGTGCATGCTTTGCTAGTCCTTAGCATGGGGGTTAAACCTTGCTGCTGTTCAGTTTTGTAAGACTAGTTCTATGGTACTTTGGATGGTTAGAGAAAAGATAGACTTCACCTTAAGCTAATTTAGAAAATTAAACTACGTCAACATCATCAATTCAAAAAGCAAATTAAGTTTTGCAGCTATGAACCTTTGGTATTAGAAAACTAGGCATTCCTATTAAAAAAAAATAGTAAAATTATGTTTTGGGATAGCTCTTCCTTATTGTTTGAATTATGGCAGCCTCTTCCTGTTAAATGTTCTGCCTGTAGTTTAATTTACAGACTAAGTTAGACTCACAGGCTATTACAGAGTACAGGAGAATTTAGCACCAAAGACAAAACACACAAACTTTTGCAAGGTGACTACTGGGGAGATATCATTCCTAAAGACTTGAGAGGGAAATGCTGTGGAGGACAGCGTGGCTCTGGAAAGTCACATCTCTTAGTTCAGACTTCCACTTTCCAGATGTGCAGCCTGCCCTAGGGGTTAGACCTCTTAACAAACCCTTCTTATAAGATGGAGATAGAAAAGGTCTTCTCTATCATCATCATCTCCTGTTACAAAAATTTAGATTTCTGTCATTTGCTTAGCAGAACTCAAGTTCAAACCTCTCTTTTCCTTTAGTCTTTCCCATTGCCTTTTGCTACCTCCTAACTGCTGGTCTGTAGCTATGTAGATTGTTGGCCCTCTTTCCTTTTATATGGATTAATTATACATTCATTATTACTATCTTGGGTCAATGCCCATAAGAATCAGTAACCGGGAGGACAGCTCTTATCTGAGATGCGAGAGACCTGCATATTAATGAATGTTCTATTTAGTACTAATCCCTTTATTACAAAGCAATAAGTCTTTGCGTCTCCTAAGTCTCCTTTGAATGCTCTAAGCCTTCAAATGTAGGGAATTAAGTTGCCCAGAGAAGTGTTGGATGCCCCATGCCTGCAAACATTCAAGATCAGGCTGGAAAGGGCCCTGAGCAACCAGATCTGTTTCAAGATGTCCCTTTTCATTATGGGGCTTGGACTCCATGACTTTTAAAGGTCCTTTCCAAACTAAACTACACTGGGGCTTTATGATTCTATTCTGTTATGTAGCAGTGGAGGGGAGCAGTCTTCCATCCTTCAAGTCCAGTCTGGTGTGTGCAGTTTCCCAGTGAAGAGATGAGCACACTATGCCTCAAACAGGCACCAGGCTGAGGTGGCCACCCATCTCAATTCTGTCACACCTCCAGGCAATTTATTTGTGTGTAGCAGCAGGAAATTCAGTCTCTGTGGGCTTTGCTGGTAAATCTCAAACCCTTCCACACTTTTATGGCACCAGAGAAGAGGTTAGCAGCCAACAGGGCTCTTGGGTAAACCCCATTTTTAGATTTCAAAGTGTCTACATAACTGGCAGTGAGGTGTTACCGTCTGGATGGCATCTCACCATCAGGCAGTCTCTCCTTCCACGTGATTTTTCCCCAGCATAATCAGTCTCCTAGAATAAGGAGAAAATATCACCCTCCAAGAAATAACAGCCTTTCATTCCAAAATATTTGAGAATGTTTTCTAATGCTCTGAAATGAAAGCAGAAAATGTTTCGTATTTCTCGCAGAAGTCAAAGTGTGCCATCTTTATTTTTATGTCTATTCTCAGTGTTCAGCTGTCATTGTAGTTTAATTATCTTGTCAGAAGCATCTGCAATTTGGAGACTATTTCTTTTGTATTTTCATACCATTTTCATCCCAGTTTGCATGCTATGGTAGTGCATTCTAGCAGGTGGTGGGAAACAGAAAGAGGATGGGGCAACAGGACACATGGTCAGGTTTGGCAATGATGCAACAAGTTTAGCTACAACAAATCAGAGAGTATAATGAACACAGGAATGGATGTACACTTTTAAAAATGGTGAAGAGCAACTCTACTTATCTTTGATAGAAGAATCTTAGAGTAATTTTTGAGTGTACTTATATAGAGTTTGCTGTACTTGCATGATGCTATACCATTGAGATTACATATTTGTTGAACAAAACCTATTCAGTCTGAATGGTTTTATCTGACCCAGCATTTATAGAGCTGTTGAGGAGGGAACATGCAAGGTATGCATTTGCTGGTCAGGGCTAAGGCATGAAGAGATGCTTCTTCCAGCTACCAGCTGTCTTTCTTAAGATGAGGCCATCTGAAAAGGAGTTGGAAAGAGCCTCAGCTATGGAGAGGGTGGCAGGAATGTTGTTTTAGTGAAACCTGCATATGCTATATCTTTTCCAGGACTGACAGGAAAGACCTAGCAGGTATAGCATCTGTGTAATTTAGTGATGTTCTAGGGTTAAGTGGGTCTCCCATCTGGGCAAGAGAGTATCTGTTATGCTGCAGCAAGCACATAAACCACAGGCTGACACGTAGATTAACGATGATTACCAAGTCTATACCCTGTTGTATGCCTAAATATACAGCTTTAGTGTAGGATGACACTGTCTCAAACATCTGCCAGAGGGCAACACACAGTAAATTTCTCACATACAGAAGAGAATAAGTGTTAGATAATGTTCAACAAATAAACAAACCCAGAAAACCTGTTCTACCTCAGTCAGAGAGAAACAATTGTCTGGATTGTCCCTGTCAGCACTTGAGTAGATTTATTGCTTCTTATCAACAGCTTGTTAAAAAAACTGGCAAGACATTAAGAAAACGGGGAGGAAAATCCTCCAGACCATAGTTTGCTATTGATGTCTATGAGTCAACTTGTCTTGCTTGGCAATCATGCTATGGTTGTCAACAGAGGTGAGGTGTACTTTGTGATGCAGCTCTAACTGTGACAGGTGTGAAGGTCAGCTCTGTGCAAAAGATTTTAAATTTTGAGAGTGTAGTAAATATGTGGGAATATGTAGCTATTAACGTATCATGACTGAGAAATTTAAAATTACTTGTTAGGACAAATATTTTTTTTAAATGGCTGCTTGATGCATTTAAAAATAAGGATTGAGGTCTTCTTTATGAAAACAGTGGACAGGTGGCAAAAATCATTCCATTCTGACCTAAGATACATATATGAATTGTCAGCTAGTCCAGAAACTATCCAAGGTAGCCAAATGTTTTAATGGAGGCAACATTACTATGCAACTGCTTGGAGCAATGGATGAATCAGCAAAGGAAGATGCCATTGGTAAAGCTAACATGTAATGCCCAACAATCCATGATTTTTTAGCTCATTTCATTGTCCTAGATTGAATTCACCTTAGATCTATTGCCTACTTATAATTTGGATATTTGGAAATGTGGAGGTCACACTTGGAGCTACCAGTTGTTAAGAATATGAGTTTGCTACATATCTGGAGATCAGATTGGCATAGTGGTCTTATATTTCAGTTACAGTACTAACACAGTGCTATCAGATACCTGTAAGTGATGGAGTAAGACGCAGCAAAGGAAGGCATTTGGTTTTGAAACAGATTTGCTACAGTTTCATTCATTTATAAGAGAAAGATAAATCCAAAAAACAGGCAAATTTGTGAAACAGAAGTTATAAATAACAAACACACCTCTATATTCCACAGTTTCTTCCCTAATTATATGGGCAGAAGGAATAGAATTGTCCATTTTTGCACTTCGTGAAGTTTAATATACAAAATATCTATGCTTTTGTAGCTCTATAAATATAAATTCTGGATTTTATAACACAAATGAAGAAGACACAAATTGTGGATGTGGTTTGGAAATGAAATGAAAGAAATTTTATATCCACAAAGAATAAAATGCATATCTGTGTTAATTATGATTTTAATGGAGTCTTAATGTTTTCTTCCTATTCCCTCTTACATCAGATCATATGGGTAAAATACACAAATAAGCGAGACCTCAGTCTTAGAGTGACAGTGCACAGATGGTTTAAAATTGTATCCTAAATTCATAGAGCAGAATTTTTTATAAAAGTTATTTATTGCAAAATGTCCCTAAATCTACACTGAGGTGTAATGTTCCACCAGCAATTGCTTTAACAGCTCTCTAAAAAAAAAAAAAAAAAGAAAGAAAAAAGGAAAAAAAAAAACCCAGGGACTCACTTTCTCTCCAGTTTGTATTTTATTAATTCTGTAAAACTATGTCACTCCTGTCCATCACTTATGTTTAAGACTAATTTCAAATCCTGCAACAATTACTTCATAGGTAAGTATGCATTAAAATAAAATTCCAGCAATCCAGAAATTGCGTTATTCTTCACACATGATTGTTTCTCCCCATAGAATTCAAAGTAGTATTTTTGCAGAGACATTTTGTCCATGTTCATTTTTTATCAGCTAGTAGAATCCAAACATGAATCGCTGAAATCTTCTGTTTTCATGGATCCCACTGTCTCACATGGCAAGCTAGCAGGGCCAAGATAACCCCTCTTTACCCACAGGTCTTTTACCAGCATGCAGGGACATGACAGAAAAAATTAACATGTGATTTATCCTTATATCAGAATTAGAAAGCTCTTCCAAAGCTGTTTTCTGTGGCCACTGAATACACAGGGGAGAGCACAGGGAGAGTGCAGCAGTGAGTGTGTTCACCTGGGAGGTGTCTCCAGTCTGTTTTGTGCCAAGTGTGATGATGTCCTGGCTGTCCTTCCTCCCACAAAGCTGCTGCCCAGCTGCTCCAGTGATTATCTTGCTGCTCACCTGACAAAGCTGCAATGGTGCAATGAGGCTGTAGGGAAGGAGTGTGGCAAGAACACTGACTTATTAATTTGGGAATCTATGCACATCTTGGCTAAGAAAAAAGAACATGTTTATTGCATTGCAAGAGTTTCTTCATTACCTGAAAATAACTCATAAACTGGAGGCTTGTTGTCTGGCACTAAAAACAGCATCTCCACAAAGCACATTTGTAAGAGCTCATAGTCAGTTTCACTAATTAGCTATTTTGTAATTGCTTTGGATAAAGTAATTTTACCCTCTTGAAATGTGTGAACATCTTCAGCAAATTGTCTCAAAGTGCCATGTAATTATTCTATTTGTGATGGTGTTAAAGTGAAAAAAGAAACACTTACAGCTTTGCTCCCAAATCAACAAGCAACTTATTTTGTCACTGTTAGATACACAAAAGCCACACAAAGGCCACCAGGTTTTGGAACATGGCTTCTACACATGTGAAGTGTGACAAGGCCCAAAAATAGCTTGAGTGCAAGCTCAGCCTTATCAGACAAAGTGCTGAACAGTCAGGGACTGTGGGGCAGGCTTCAACTGGGAGCACGCGAATCTCAATAGTCAGAGCGCGGGAGAAAGCAAACATTAAAACTCTCGTGCAGATGGGCAGCAAAGGCACAGAGCAATTAAGGCTCTGATTTGGGAAAATACTTAAGAACATACATGAATCCCACTGAAGTAATTAAGTCCAGCTCCTGGGGAATGACTTTAATGAAACGAGACCTGGGAAATTGCCTGCAGCCACGCATAAGCTTAGGAGTGAACCAAAAGCGGGTTCTGTCTCCAAAGTCTCATTTTGGTAACTTCAGTGGTGTCCTTGTTCCCTCTCACTGGGGTCCTCCCTGCTGGCTTTGTTTCTGACCATAGAGCACAAAAGAAGGAGCTGGACATGTGAATGCAGAGCAGGAAAACTAGTGTTGGGGATCCTTCTGTGTGAGCAAAGAATATCAGCTGGGGTTTTATTGCTCTTACTTCTTTTCCTGTTTTCCTTACTTTCCTCTATATTGTCTTTAATATTGCAAATCTAGCTGTTGAGAGGGAAGGAAGGACAGCGGTGGTCTGTCAAGCTCAAACACAGTCCTGCCCTGGAGCCCTAACACAGCTTGGAAGGTGCAGCCCTGACACTTTAAGGTGGCACCATGGTCTTGCTTTGCAATGAACCCAGCTGCTGCTGCTCCCCTCACTGTGACCTGCTGCTCTGCCTGTTCCTGGAAATAAAGTTGGGGGCTGAGCCCACCTAGGCATGCCACCAGTTTGCTTACAGGTGCTCTGCACCCAGCTCAGCAGCAGCACCATTTGGGGTGACAATATGGGCAGGATGGATGGGAATGATGAGATTTGCTATCCAAATTGGGTCACACACTGTAAGGTCTGCTTGGGGATTTATTTCTGAGATAAGGTCAGATGGAAGGAAAAATAAAACAAAATGAAATTTCTCTTCCAAATGTACATGACTTGGGTGACATATCACTACACTCAACTGTTCAGGTCCCCATTAAAACCTGGCAAGTAATAGACTTGTTGCTAAATTAGGAGATAGTTGAAATAACCTTTCCAATTGAGCTTAACTTTAAAAATATTCAGGACTTTCTCTTTTCTGTGCAAAAAGGAAAAAAAAAAAAAGAGCCAGTATTACTTCAGGCATGTAAATGAAAAGAGGTGTAGTAAATTTTTTTTTCCCCAGAACTGAAGTGAAACATGTTTTAATAATGCCTTGGTTTCCTACTGATATGCTCTGCTTGTTTCTCTTTTCTGCAAGATATAAGTTTCTATCAAAAGGAAACATGTCATTTCAAAATGAAATAACAAAATATTTGCTTTTTGTCTCTTGAAATAGAATGTTCAAACTTTTTCAGCTGAAGCTTTTCACAGATCCAGAAAGGAGTTTTCCCATCTTCCTACGTGACAATCAGGGCAGTGATTGTTTCTCCATCCCTTCCTGTCATCTCCCCTCTGCCATTTTGAAGAATTTAAGCTGTGACAAGTTAATGGCACTTAATATCCCAAACATTTTCACTGAACAGCCATAGGGGAGACAACTCATACCTTTCTAAACACTGCTTCAGGCTCAGCTGCAGCTTAAGTTAGTCTAAAGGAGAGCACTCGATGCATTTTCTGGCAGCAATCACTCCAGCAAATGCTCTCTCTTTAATCACTTCTTTGATGTAGTGAAGTTACAAAAAAATAAATCACAATGGTAGAACCAGGATGTTATTACGGCATGTGCTGGACCAGTTGATTTGGGGCTGAATGGAAGTTGTTTTGTTTTTTTTTCTTGGTGCAGCTGTTTTCTCCCATCTATAGTCATTTGAACTTAAGATATCTCAAAAAAGTACTTCTTCCTCACAAAAGAAAAAATAGTTTTTCTTTTCTCTTGATTTTCAGTCAGCTGGTTTGATAGGTGCAGAGGAGTTACTTGCCATTCTGAAGGTTGTCTGTCACCTGACTACACAGCGTGTCTCCATCACTTGCAAAAGTTTTTGTCTTTCTCTGGTCGCCAGTGCTGCTGTTCTTGTGTTCGGCTTATTATCTGTTGCTAGGGTATATTTCCCTGGCTGGGAGCTGGCCACATTTGGCTGAGGTCTGGCATGTGCTGCTCTGCTTTTTATTCATGTAATTGTTAGACAGGAAATACCTATTAACTTGTTATCATCTTGCATTGAACAGAATCCTGGTGAGCAGGCACCGAGGAGCTGCAGCACAGTTGTCCCTGCTCACACACATCATTCTCTGAGCTGAGCACAAAGCATATGTGTTTCCTTGTTTCACAGCACACAAGTGTAATAGGTATCACATTGTGTGATTTCTCTTCCTTTGACTAGGCTTGCAGGAAACTCACCTCCTCCCACTAGTGAGATCCACATGTGCGTCCTTCCCGGACTGCATTGCTAGACATTGCTGTAAGCAACCCTTGATTTCTAGCATGAGAGTTAGTGATAACCTCCTTCTCCGAGTGATAGAAAAACCAACAGCAGGGCTTTTCTGGACCTTGTTCACATGGAGGAGGAGGGGCTGGTGAAGAACATGATACTCAAAGGCAGCCTGGGCTGAAATTGTGGGATATAAGATCCTTAGGGCAGAGAGGAGGGTGCACAGCAAGATCAGTTCCCTGGACTTCAGGAGAGCAGACTATGGCCTCGTGAAGGATCTGCTTGGTAGAATACCATGGGATAAATTCCTAGAGTGAAGAGGGATGCAAGGGAGCTGGAGAGGGACTTTTCGCAAGGACATGTAATGATAGGACAGGAGATAAAGGCTTTACACCAGAAAAGGCTAGATTTAGATTAGACATTAGGAAGAAATTCTTCCCTGTGGTAGTAGTGAGACACTTGAAGGGTTTGCCCAGAGCAGTTGTGGCTGCCCATCCCTTGAATTGTTTAAGGTCAGTTTGGACATGACTTTGAGCGACCCGGTCTAGTGGAATATGTCCTTGCCCATGGTAAATGAGATGGAACTAGAAAATGTTTAAGGTCCCTTCCCACCATTTTTATGATTCTATGAAGTTTATTCGTTTGTCTCTGCTCAAAGAAACTGGTGTGGATAAAAGAAGAGTGGTACAACCACACCTGTGGTGTCCACCCTGTTCTACTTCCAGTAAAAGACCTGGATCATTGTTTCCAAAACCACCACTGGGCTCAATGGCACCAGTGACTCTTGTCTAAGCCATTTTTTCCCAGGAAAATGACACAGACTCAACATAGGAAAAAATTATTCTTGCTTGAGTTGTTTTAGCTCTATATCAGGCACCTGCAATTATGCTACTTCTTAAGGCCTACCATATTCGAAAGAAACATAAAGTTTCATCATGAAATTCATGTTTACAAAATACAAATGTAGCATCTAAGGTGGGGGATTGATCTGTGGTTGCAGACTTCATTGCAAAGTTCACTTTTACCTGAGTTTCTTGGGAGGGTGATGTCCTGCAGGAGATCCAATGTCTGGGAGACTTGTCCTGATTATGGCTGGGCTGTGCATATGCACCCATGCTCACTGGGAAATTGAATGAGAGTAGCGAGGGGGTCTGCTGAAACACAGCTTCTTCATGAACTAGACTATCATGGGAAAGATTTGGAGGGGAGGCTGAAACCTCAACAACTTCATGCTTTCTTCCTGGTCTTGAAATTTCTGAGTCTCAGCCCTTTATTTTCCTGTAATTTGGATTTTTAAAGGCCTCTGCTGAATGGTTTAGTTTTAGGACTCCTACAGATCTTGCCTTGGGTCACTGCACCCGACCCAGGAGTGTGATGAATGCACATTTGGGCAGACTCTGAGAGAGGCTGAGGAGCTTTCAGGAAAGGTGTTATATGGGAGAGGACTGCAGCAAGGTATGCAACCTTCAGCCCTCTTCCTGCCTGTGTCTCAGGAACCCTCAGGAAGCCAGCAGAAGCTGAGAGCTCCTTGAATGTCTCTTTTGGAGAAACTAGCTTGTTCCTGGCCATTTTCCCAGATGCTCCTCAATAAAGCAGGAAATGGGAGCATGAGCTAGACAGTACATAGTAGTAAGTCTGATCATTTTGAGTGTGCTCCAAACTCCTGGCTGCAGTAAGGTACAATATTAGTCTGATTGTCTACGTGTATACATCTGCATCATTTAGTGCCCTTTAGGTTATACCTCAAGTCCTATTTACAGGCAGCTGTGAAAGCAGTCATAATCACAGTATGGACCATGATTCAGCTGCCTTCCATCTACAGAATTCCTTGTGGGCAACCTATCATTTGCCTGCAGGAGATTTCTCTTGCTCCCTGTTTTGGCCCCAGAAGCCTTCAGTGGCTAATACCACAGAACCTCTGGCAAGGGCTGCTCTTCAGGCTCTCCTGGAGCGAGCCTGGCAGGCATCTTAGGGCAGGCAAACCGCCCACCCACTGGCAACCAACTTGATGTGAGTTAAATAACTGTGTCCAAAGAGCTGTGAATGAACAAA
>PYHW01009542.1:4491682-4512053 GCA_013186435.1 Turdus rufiventris | reverse complement strand
ATAGGTTCATTTGAGAGAGAGCGAATCATAGGACAGTGCACCATTCTCTTGTGTTTGGTTTTGATGAACAATGGGATGAGCTTAAATACTTAATATGAAATACTAACTCAGGTAATAATGGCAGACTTTATAGGGGCCTATTTTGCATTACTTAAATGTCTTTTAATACAATATAATCTGTCTTCCAATGATGAGTGAAAGCTGGAAAATTTCCAAGTCCTTGTCGTGCGATAACTGTAGTTCAGCTGTGTCTAACCAGGAAGAACAAATTTTAAACACATATTTTAATTGGAAATTAAGGCAGCTGATCTTAGAAACCAATGCTACATTAACTATCTCTTAAATTATTCTATAGCAAGCTGGGCCTTCTGGAATTGCCTTTTTGGGATTTACCCATCAACAAAGTGAGATCAACATGTTATACTTTAGGAAGGTAAGACTGAAGATTGAAGTTTTATTGTTATAAGGCATGTTTTAAGTTATAAGGAGATGTCCTTCAGAAGAATTACATTTAAAACTATTCCAGGAAGCCAGCCAATGTACACAAGCATTTGTTGAAAGTATGTGAGAGATTTATAAAAATATTTCCTGGATGAAACATTAACAGCAGAAGTAGAACTGCAAGAAATGCAAGAAGGTTAGGTGAACGTCTTACCGAGATACAGAAAAACTGTGACAATCCAGGACACAAAGATTCAGCTGCATGGTTGTGCTTCCACTGAGAGAGCTAAAGGATGTCATTGATATGGAAAATAAACAGACATGTTTCTCCTTACCAGTCATTCCTCACACATTTTGTCAGGTCATGTTACCTGTACAGTCCTTCCATTTGAATTGCATATGTAGCATTAAATTACTGCTCCATGGCTGGGTACCTCTGGGCATGGAAAAACCCTGCAGTTTTTCAATATTTGTGCCACTGACCTTGCTGTTGGACGTTTCTTCTTCTCAGCTTTCAGCTGCATAGCCTCCTTCACTCTGTCCACTCTGCTTCCCATTTTCTAGCACCTAATTCCCTTCTCTGTCCTTTCACATTTTTTACTTCTATAATGTCCTTCATTTGTTTCTCTGCAACCACAAGGAATCATCTCTGGCAACTCATTGATGTAAATATGTACAATATGTGAAGCTTACCTTTATTGCTTAAACAACTTTTCCTACTTTTTTGTCTTTATCCTTCTTATATCAAAGCCACTGTGGCTTTGGAATTGTGACCCCATATTTTTACAGTAACAATGATACCAGGATAGTGCTGCCATGTACCGTACCTTGAGATACTGCCATAATAAGATAGCAAAAGAAACAAAGGAATGTGTAAAAAAAAAAAATAATACTGAATGAGGAAAACTCAGTGTCTATGGTGAGGTCTAGAGAAAGGCAAGAGAAGATTATTTCTGAGATATAAAGATTTAATCTGACAACTAGAATTGAGATGTACACTAGCACACCTGTAAAAAACCAACAAATATTTCTAGAAAACAATCTTCATCATAAATAATGCAACACATGCAACTACAAGGCAGTAATTTAGAATTCACCACGCTAATGTATTTTGGAGCAGCTGTAGTCAAAACTATTCCAATGTGTGTACATTGGGTATCATACCACAAAAATTTTGCAAGCAAAGCTTGTTTGAGAGCTAGGATTTCCTGGGATAGATATGACATATTCTTCCCACATTTTAAGAGAGCCTGGAGTATTTATACACACTGTTTAAGTTTAAAAGTACTTGTCAAGACAGTCCAACACCATGTTGCATGACCTAGTGCTCCATCTGGGGCAGTGAAGAGAAGTGTTGCCTGTCCAAGAGTTAAGGAACACATTTTTTTCCCCAATGGTCAATTTGAAGTTTTGGAAGCTATGACTTGGTGGTATAGAAAGCATCATCAACTTAGATATTTATAAATTTTGATTATTTGTCATGCCTGTTTCTGAAGAAAGAACTGTACCACAGACCTGAATTTGGTCTGACTGCTGCCTACTACTCACTCTTTTCCTAAAATACTTTATGCATTTCAAAAATTCTCCTGCATAGCTGTTCAGTGCTAATGCCTTTTCATGGAGTTTAGCAGACAATGGATTTTTCAAGTGGAAATAAATATGTAAGCTTTGGTGCAAAATGCATCTGAAAGAATGCTCACTCCAGCAAACTCAAGTACTCACTGCTTCCTGTGATCTACCAAAGCTGTGATGCAGACGTCTAGAAGCAAGTCAATGACCATAATGGCTATTCAAGACCATGAACTATGATCATCTGAGTGATACTCTGTGGAAAAAAAAAAAAAAAAAAAGACAGATTTGTACTGATTTTGGTGAAAAGTAAATATATATTCCTGCTGGAGCCAAACCCACTCTGAAAAATGCTGAATCAGTATTTTCAAACAATGCTGTGCGAGGTCTAATTGCAGCTTTGTAGAAGGCCATGGTTGCTATGAGATGGAAGCCTCTGAAAATCTCGCTGTAGACCTCCAAGAGGAACAGTGGTTCTTACTGGATCAAAGACTACGTCAGACCTGCAAAGCCTAGTCCAAATGGAAAGTCTTTCAACTATCATATGCTGCAGAACTACATTTCATACTGTACAAAAAAATTAGTTGGTGTGACAAGTCCTAGGTATTTCAAAGTGAGAGTTAAGGCATGTACAGAATTACATTCTTCTTTTCACACAAGAAGTCAGCAAAACCAATACACTTTAAGGTTGTGAGATGATGCAGGTGGAAGAAAAATCTCAAAGAAAGAGATATTCAGAATTTAAAAATGATGCATATTGTTTAGATGGTTATAATTCACATCGTAATAAAAAAATCGGCACCAGACACCTTCCTGAAATCTGTTATCCAGATTTGCAAAACATGGACAAGAATATGATTCTAGCTAGGTAATATCTAGAGACCTTATTCTAGAATGAAAAAAAAAAACAACCCTCAAAGGACCTAGTTTCTAGTTTGTCAGATAGCAGGGTTCAAGAGTGCATTAGATAACAATTTTATATTTCAAGATGCCAGAAGAGATCAGGACTGCAGCAGATGCTTCATGTCTGGAAAATGAGACTTAGCTCTGCTAATTTTAGATATGTTGTTTGGTGTCATAAATGTTTAGGGCCAGTATGAAAGGAATTTACTAAACAAATTACAGAGAACTTATAACAACAGCATAAGGAGAACCTTATTGCTTTTCAGAGTACGCTGTTTTGGAAACCAGATGCAGTGATTCAAACTGGATTCTTGGGAGGTTCTGTAGCTGTGTAAATTGCAATCATTGCTGCTTCGACTTGGTAAATTATTGTGCATAGTGCATGTGAAGTTGGCCTAATCTCTACATAAAATTTCACCAAAAAAATCATACACTTAAGATCAACTGAACAAAATAGTTTAAAAATCCTGTGTCGTGCCTTCTACTAAATTTCATATTAGCTGACACCTTGTGAGTAAATTTTTCGTGGCCAAAAATATCTATGTATCAATATAACCTTGCCTATATATGCTCAGCCAATGTTTTTTTTTCCTCAGAACAACCCAGTAAGAATTTTTAGAAACTAAAATTAGGTCAGTTGTCTTATAGTTTTTTTTGTAGAGGCTACCACAGAAGGAAATCTTTCTATCTGTGTTCAAATACAGTACTGCTGCTCTGCTGCTGAAGGCACTGGGGTTTCAGCCAGCTGTCCTGATGGTCACTTGTGGCAGGAAACCAGGAACTGCTCTGGTGTTGCATGAGCAGTCACCTGGTCAAGTTAATAGAGCAGCTGACTAAATGATTCCTGCATACAGCACAGTATGCTTTAAATCTACATTTGGACAAATATATTTTAAACAGGTTACCTCACCTTAACCAGGATATGGTTTAAAAACTAATAGAATTGCGAAGACCAAGAGAGAGAATTGTTAGAATTATTTTTTTTCCTGATGAAGATTTTATTCTGGCTACATAAACCCTGTCTTTTGCTGTGTAAGCTGAAGTATTTCCATTCTCTGTAAGTATTGCAGTACTATCTTTCCTAACAATTATCTCATTCTGCTTTTCCCTTTTTTTTTCCCCAAAGAGCTTTTTTTTTCCCTTTTAGCAAAGTCTAATTTGGCCAGATCCACCTACATATGCTCAGCTTTCAAATGATTCATTTCAGATGTTCCTTCTGCTTCTCAGCAGCATTTTTTTCCATCCTTTTCCATATGTCAACAGGTTATTTTCAAGCAGACTCTCTTCCCATTTTGTCAGTAGGGTTAGCAGTGTTTTTTGTGTGAGGACTGTGGGTATAAAAGTCAATTAAAAAGACTGAAGATTTAGTCTGTCATTTGTTCATAACTTTTACAAAAATAACAGATTAAAAAAAATCCCTGGTTTTCCTGGTACCTTACTGGCCATTCATTTGTAATCCTTTTCTTATTAGACAACAACTGCCTTTGATTTCTCATATTAATTTTGAGTTTGATATTGTGACAGGTGTCAAGCCCATGCAAAAACACATGTTTATTGTGTGGACTTTTGTTTCTGCTATACTGATTTTTGCTGAAGATACTTTCCTACTTCAGCACTAATTCTCAGAATGAAAACTATTTGGTATTTTTTGAAAATACAGAATTTGTTTTAATTGGCAAATACCACACTTTGAAAGGGGCTATAATTTGCAAACAAAGGTTTCATGCAAACACAACGTTGTTTCCAATTCAGTCATATTTTTTAATTTAAATTTTAAGGCGTACTTTAAAAGGAATCTGCTTTGCAGATAGCCCAGCTGGTAACAACCAGGCTTTGCATAATGCCTAGCACAAACTTTGTGCAGACAGCCAAACAATAGAAGGCCTGTGTCCAACTTGACAAATGTTAGATGCAGATTTCCATTGTCTCGCTCGTAGTTTAGATTGCGTCAGGGAATTTCTGCTGTGACTTTATTCATTGCAACCGATTGTTAAAAATCACACCCCAAATCCAAAGTTATTAATAACGCATTCAACAGATGGCAGATGATTTTAGAAGAGCAAAATGCAGTGAGTGTGACTTCTCCAAAATGAATTTTTAACTCACAGTATTTGGCTCTAAATCCAATCTAATCAAATGTAATTTAAAGTGCAATATGAAGCAAAGGAAAATAATTTTGTGCCTCATGTCGTATTGCCATCTAAATCCCTGAGCCTTAAAAAAATTGTGTATCATGTATTTAACAAGTTTATTGGAAGATGGAAAATAGCATTACTCAGCAGGAAAATGACATGCAAATACGAGTATAGGTATTTACTTTGAACATGTGGAAAACATAAGAGTTTTTTTAGTGAGTTTTATTAAGTTGTTTGGGATTTGTAAAGCTGGGATCCATATATATGGTCAACCATTCCTCCCCCAAAAAACAACACTAAGCTTTTAAAGCTCTTTGCAAGGCTGATTGAATGGGGCTGATCTTTTTTATCACTCAATACTAAAGCAGCCCCCATGAAAAATATTGCAGTAGCAGAAGTCCAGAGAGGGACAACTTTCTGAGCATCATCTCCTTTCTCTGTAGACCCAGAGGAAGCAGTACTTGTCTGTAACAGCAAATAGTTCTCCCCATCTCATCAGCTCTGCTATTCTTCTTGCTCTCCTGGTGATATATAAGCAAGTTTCTACCTTTCTTTGCACCTGATGAGAGCTCAGCAGCTGACGCAAGTGACTATTCCAGCACCTATGTACAGCACAGTCTGCATATGAATAACCTGCGCAGAAGCTTAGATTGCATTTTTCATCCCTTTATGCCTTAATGGGATAGAGAAAGCACCAGCTGGCTGTCAGAAAGCAGTACCCTGTGGAGCTCAGCTGGGTTGCTCCTTTACAACCTGAATGCTGAATTCAGTTCCTTCATGGTGCAGTCAGGGCAATATCAAAGGAAACCCACATGTGATGGAAACTGTGCTCTGGTTCCTCCTTCGGGAGATGTTACAGTCCTGTAACACTAATGAAAGGCCAACTATACTGTCAAAACATAATTAAAATGTAAACTAATCTCAGTGCAGAAAGGAAGGTACAGCACCTGCCTTTATCAGCCTCAGCCATGACTCACTGCTCTGTGGCATAATAAGCCCAAATGAATATGCAGTTGGAGCTCAACCCACACAATTCTGCTCTCAACTATCAGCAACAACACCAGGACACACATAACTTGCAGAAGCAAAAGGAAAGTTATTCTTCAGGAAATTTGATTTCATTTCTTGCTAAAATAGTAGCAGTAAATACGCATAGATAAAGAATTGTATACTTCTATGTATCTACCACAAAATCCCATAGAAAGTTTGATGTATGGTTAGCATGTGTTCTGTTAAATGGGAATATAGCTAAACTGTGTTAAAGCTGGCATCATATTTCTGGTGTTAGATGAATTTAGCATGTAACATTATCTCATATGAGAGTCAAACTGTAATGACTTGGATTTGTGGTTTGTATAAGGTCTGTGAAATTAATTACACTATTTCTATTGTGCCAGAAAAGATTATTTGAAGCAGAGGAAGCAGAGATAGCTTAAGTGACATACAACCAGCATACCGTGTGATGTAATTGTCCAGTGACAACTTTGGTCAAAATCATTCTTATTTTTCTTTGATTTTTTTTTTCTTTAGCATTATTAAAGTGCTTTTCAAGCATTACAGAATTCTCTGTTATACTGTCTATCTCCTTTCTCACCCTCTCAGCCTCTCAAGCTGCAGACAGGCAGCTCAAGAAACTCAGGAGACTGTGGGTGATATGCCAAGCTGCCTTTTGTAGTTAACCTGAGTCTGTCTGCAGCATTACCTAAATGAGTTATGTGTTGCTTTCATCTTAGATGCTTACAACATGGAAATTGTTTCCTACAAAGGGATGGCATTGTTCCCTGAATGCATTGCTGGGCTGATGGATTTAAAAACCTAACTAGATGTTGAATATATTTACCCTGACAGAGCATGATGACTGGCTAAGGAAATGAAATCATCAGCACATAAGCAAGAAACATAGATCTTGTTTGAGGGTGGTTCTTTGTACTTTTAGTCCACAGAGCTAATGATCTGAACTAGTTTTATAATGTCACTGTTCATGACCCTATTTGCTAGGCTCCAGTTCAGTAAGGTAGTCCAGCGTGTGCCTAGCTTCACCTGGGTCATTCTTAAACAGATCTTAAACTTTATCTTGCTTACCTGGGGTGTTAGTATCTTGAATCAGTTGGAATAGACTCTATATTGAGATAATTTTAAAAAAACCCTCTCAAAATAGTCTTGTGTTGATATTTTGAGAAAATGCATGTAAGTATTTACTATTGACAACAAAAAAGTAGACAGTCATTAAGGTTGTAAAGTTGTTCCCAAAATGGACTCCTGATTATCTCTTAATTTGATTATATTTCAACAAAATTCACTTCAACAACAAAACACATGATCCAGGGCATGGGTCTGAAGGAGACAATTGTTTTTTTCATCTTCCACTTATTTATACAGTGAATTCTTCTAAACATGTATGAGATTAACTATTAACTTTATGTAGATCCTAGGAAGATTTAGAGAAGCTCAGTTTCAAATTTCTGTTTGACAAATAACTTCAGATATAAGAAATAAGAGAAATTTTTGAGATGAGATCCTATAATCTTAACCACAAACAAGAGCTAAAAGTATCCTTCTCATCCCAAGGCCCTTGTTGCTCACACAAGAATGCAAACAACATTATTTGAAATAAAGAGAGCTTGTAAAACTCAGCAGGTAATGGCAAGAAGCAGGAGACAAAATATCTGCCTTTGAAACATCATGCTGTCCGTTGACAGAGGAAAATATAAAGTCACAGAGGCACATAAAACGTCTGGAAAGAAACTGGGAATGATGATCTTTTGGGCCAGTCAGTGGCCCTGGACAGTGCATCCTGGGTGTATGACCAAAGGCAGTGGTCACTGTTACATAGGTCCAGTTTAAACTTCCCAGTAGCTACTCTCTGTCTACTTCCCTTAAATTAGAACAGATTGAGGTGTGGGGGTTTTATTCACTTCCCTCCTTATCCTTTAGGGGCCTCTTGCAGAGCTGAGATTAGGGTACAAATGTAACAGAAACCAAGTTGGGAAAAAGCCCTAGAGCAGCCACATCCCTGGAAGTGTTCAAAGCCGGGTTGGATGGGGCTCTGAGCAAAAGGGTCTAGTGAGCAACCTCATGGCAGGGGTTTTGAACTAGATGATCTTTCAGTTTCCTTCCAACTCAAAACATTCCATGATTCTGTGATTCAGTTTGCACTCCCAAACCTCTGTACAAAATTAGGATGTTTCTTGCTGAAAAATTTGTGTAGAGGATTGTTAACATCTGTTCAAAGGGTTGTTGTTTGCAGCAGTTAATAACTTATAGATAATGTAAAAATACGCATTGCAGACTGCACAAGTGCATGTCTAAAATGTGATATTCAAGAAGATGAAATATTTCCAGAAATCTGATGCTGGATCTTATGCAAGGCCAGTGAGCTGCCAAATCAAGCAAAATTCTGCCCAAAACTTTGTTCCACTGCTTATGTGTCATATTTTCAACCTCACTTATTTCATGTGGCAACACTGAACCTGAAAATTTAGAAAGTATGAGTAACTACATTAAAACAACCTTATGATGATAGTAGGCTATGTTGAAAAAATATTCTAATAAATCTATAGCGTTTCAATATTCATCTGTATGTGCACAAGAATCATCTGGACCCCAGTGAGTATATTAACAGAACACACCATCATTTAAAACTGATGGTGGTATTTTGAAAGCTTTGATGGTTTGAAACTGACCTTTCTTTGAATATGGTGAAAGTTTACAGGATACCTGTAAAATTCTGTGTAGTTAATAATTATTTGTTGACTAATGAGTAAAGGCTGTTCCAAAGCACCAGGTGATAGTGATCACATAATGAAGGAAGTGATGAAATCATGGCCTGCTGTTTAACAAGACAGAAGTTTTCCTTTCAAGTCTCTTTACTATTCACTCCTGACAAGTTTTAACTCTGATTTTCTTCCCCACAACATATATCATAGTGCTGCATGATATTTTTTTAAAAAAAAAGTAAATTTTCAGTGTTCACTTTTTTTTTTTTAAATTCTGATTTAATATTATCCTTCCACCCAACCCCTCCTTAAAATATTTAGAACACTACTAATATAATGAGAATTTAGTCATTTCAGACAAGAATTTCTGAAGTCTACTTAATAATATGGGTCTGTTTTTACTCTTATGGAATAAACTCAGCTTGGAAATTATATTGTTTATATTTTTTAATTTTTTAAAATTTATTTGTCAATGTATGATTTACTTATTTATTGATTTAATGATTTTAAGAATCTTTCTACGAAATAACAATGGTTTTCCATAACTCATGGATCCTTTGCTCTATAAGAAATTTCACGAACTGAAAGTGGGCTGAGATTTGCTGTCTGATTTTTTTCAATATTTTTTTTCAATATATTTTCTGGATCCGTTTTTGTATGAATTTGTAGATTACCTTTATAGATTTAGGCTGGTGAAATATGGAGTGTTTGGGGCTTCTTAAAATTATTTTGGCTAGCTGTATGATATAATATCTGTAATTTCCTAGCAGAATTTATTGTACTTCTTATGGTATATTTTCTCTCAGAGATATTTTCTCTGTCTCTATTCTGTTCCAGTAGCTCTCCTTTTTATCAGAAGTTATTTACAAACTCACACACACACACACATACACATGCATTCTGACCCACCCATAGGCTGGTTTTGTGATTATCCCAGGGCTGGATTTCAGGTCTGTAGGAAAATAAATTGGAATTCCAACTCTGAACATATTCAGATTGTCAGTGTGTAACTCTGCCCAAAGAACAAATTTCATGTTATTCTGGGCAAGAACGCTGCAGAAAATTTTTTAGCATCAAGGGATTAATTGTAATAAAGAACTGTTAAATCAGAATGATAAACTCTTAAGGATGGAATTATGAATTCTAGAGCAAAGTGCAAGTAGGTGTCCCAGAACTAGTAATTCATATTGGCCACCAAAACCTCTTACTATTAAAACCAAACATGGATGTGCTCTGCCCAAGGCATTTTTCATTTACTCTAGCTTTGTCCTGGAATGCTCTGTCTCATTAAGTGACTGATCCTGATCACAGCGAATTTCATGCTACATGATCAGAAACCAAAAGAATCAACTTTCCTGAATTTCTTCTGTTACCAGAGCCATTTTTTATGAAAAGCATATAAATATGGTCCTATCTATAATCTGAAGTAAATTTAAATATTTATTTCCTCATGACTTCTTAGCTAGCTCTTCAGATCCTGACACATTTGGGGGTTTTATTTAGGTAATTTAGATAATTTTAGGTATTATAAACTACCTTTAAAAATTACATAAAAGTTCCAAAACTTCACTTCACTTAAGGTAACATGACCTGACTTTGTACAAAAGTGAGTTTTTAATAGTAGTTGTATAGCAGAAAAGATACAGAGAAAGAATTTTATGCCATGAAATATAAGAAGATTAACTATGGATGCTCTTTCAGTAAGAAAGCTTGAAAGTATGTACTGTTTGAAAGAGAATATTTTCCCAGCAGACAAAAAAATATCTTCAAGACTAAACCATGAACTGAAAGTCAGATCCTGGTCCTTTTAATTCAATTGCATGGATAATCCAATTCCCTGAAAAGATTATTTTCATGGAAAATGGAACAGCTAAAACCAATCATGAGTGAAAGTGAGCCTTGCTTATTGCCAGTGGTGTCTGTAACACATTTTCATCACTGATTTTCAGTAACAGCAAGAAACTCCCCACGGAGAAGGACTGTCTCAAATAGACAGCCCAGCTTTTGAAAGGAAAAGGTTGTCAAAGGGGAAGAGATCCTCACATGAGGCTGCAGAAGCAAGAGGAAGCTGAAATAGGGTGCCAGTGAAGCCCCCAGCTCTCCCAGCATTGCTTCTGCTGCTGAAGCTGGAGATGTCCAGATAGGGATAGTAATCAAAACCCTTGGGGAAGGAGCACCCTCATGGGAAAATATCTAGAAATTTTAAGTATAGTAAATCTCAGGAAAACTTTAAAAGAACAACTACAGTTACAGGATTTCCAGCAAGAGAACAAATGTGTGATAGGACAATATCCGTGCTTCTAACAGGCAAAAGTCCCCAGTACTGTAGTTACTGGTAGCATTCAACAAGCCCATCATCCTGGAAAACACTTTTCAGCCAAGGAGCAGGTTAGAAAACACTTGCTAAGAATCCCTCTTAGTAGAGGTGCAGTTTGTCAGGAGAAATTATTGTCTGTGCTCCATCAGTGTCACAAAACCCCCACACTCTCTTGCCACTCTTTGATTTATATTTGCCAATATGATACTGTTTCACTAGCTTAGATAAGCAACGCACTCCTATTTACCAAATGCAACCTCACATAGCCTTCTTGACAAGCAGTGCCATGTCAGCAAAAGCTCCTGCTGCTGCCGTGTAGGTTTGTCCTAACTTTATCTCCCTGAAGACTCCAGATACACCTCTGCATAATGTGCACAGGGTGGTGAAACAGTGACAGTGGATGGAGTCACACTCATGTCTACCAGTGGAAATTTGTTCCATCGTTCTTTTTTTTTAGCAGACTTTTTTGGGTTTATATCCCCAAACAGACCCCAGACCTTTTCTGCCTGTGGTCCCCTGAGAAATTCCTGTTGGCACCATTTAGCTGGTCTTCATGGTGTGCATAATGAGCTTTAAGTAGCACAAAGTGCATTAAACTGAACACACTTGGAAATCAGTCAATTTCCTTCTTTCTGCCATAGCCTCACCTCACTGCATAATTCCAGGGTGAAGATGAGCAACAATGTACAGTGGTTGAGCCTCAGCTGTTTATAAATTTTCCAGGAGTGAAGTCCAGAAGAAGTTCTCCTAACTTCTTGTATTTTATTAAAAGAGAACATTTTAGGGTTTTTTGGCTGTATCCCATTTTCTTGGCTAGAGTTCCCAGGCAGATTTGATGTTGTCAGATGGTGCTCACAATTCTGAGCAAAAAGGGAAAAAGGCAACTTTTTTTCTTGGGGCCTTGAAGGCTTTTCTTCCAAGCTGACTGATGCTTTTCTCACTGTCCTCTCTTTTCCTCTGAACAAGACTTTTAATACCTTTTAAGAAACCTCCTTTTCAGCCACCAGCATATTGTCAATTAGTTTGTTGCTTTCTAAGAAAGTTAGCTGTTCCTCTTTTGACACCAATGTCATTTTAGTGGGTGATTTCTGATCCAGTCAGCATGCTGCTTTGAGAATTTTTGGCAACTAAGATGCCAACTAACCATTCCAAGTTGGAGTCTCTAGGCTTCAGAAAACATCAAAGCCACACACCAATAATGGACACCTTCATGAAGTTTGCTTACATTTGTATGCTAGGAACCCACAGAGTTCAGGTGAGTCCAAGCCAAAACCATATCCCTCCACATAGCATTGGACATGGTATGAGTCATTTTTAACTCGACCTGAAGATGTGGGAGTGTTGAGTGCTGATTTACTGCCGGCCTGAGGAGCATTTTCAGCTAACTACCATCAATAATAACCACCAGGGTGCACATTCACACATCCAGCAGCAACCCCTCCTAAACCAGTGTTGCATTCATCCACAGAGCACCCTAGCTGCACGGTGAATACATTTTCTCTTGCTTATATCACATCTTGACAAGGCTCTCCAAGTCTGAGGAATCACTGGGACTTGTTACCCAATTCAGTAATCTGACCTAGATTCTTCTGCTGCATTTCCTGGGGAAAAAACCCATACATTTTGTAATATGATGTTCACTCAGACATCCTGGAGTGATTTCTATGACCTTGATCACAATTCTTCAGTCAATCTTACTGGGATGTAATACCTCATGTTCATTTCTCAGAGTATCTCACCACAGACCAGCATAGAGACACACACTTGGAAACCAGAGAACAGCACATTATGATCTTGAACTCTTAATGGTCTCAAAACTGACTTCAGAGGGAAAAGGAATATATTTGAAAGAAGTGCTAATTCCAACAAATACAGTTTTATTAGAGGAGGTTGATAGGCTTATTACCATGTAAGGTGCACCATGCACATCTTGGGTCATGCAATAGGGATACTCTTTGGCAGGCTTTTCATCCTCTGCACAGCCAGGAGCTGTTGCTGGCTCTGAATTCCACCCTGAGCTGCTAGTCACGGCCACTGAAGCACAACCAGAAATCTACAGCTTCCATGTTGCTGAAAGCTGCAGAATTTGGCCTTTGGCTGTGCAAGGTGTTTTACAAGGGGTGAACACATTGCCAGACTATTAGCTCTACTGAATTTCAAGCTCTTAATTTAGTTGTCTCCTAGGCTGCTTCTTTTACCAAATGGGAGGGAGGATCAGGTTGGGGGCTACTCTGAATTGCTAAGTTAGGCTTTCACACTCTGTAGAAGCTAAGTCTCTTCCCACTAGCTAAGACTTAGGCAAAGAAGGAGCTTCTCTGATCTGTTAAATTATTTGCATCTATCCTCTGAAAAACATGCAAACAAAAGTCACTAGAGAAATGTCAACCAAATACTTTTGAACTCAGTTGAAATTTATCTTGAGGAAGGCTTCAAGACACTGTCCTCAAACAAATAGGCAATTTATATCCTAGGAGATATATTTAAAACAGATAATTTCTCCAAGTGTTGCATACAAGATAATAAATAAATATCATATATACAAGTAAAAATAAAAAACAGTTACAAGCAATAAGCCTTCTCAGATAATTGCATAATTATGTATTTCATCCAGGAATTGATATTGTGTTGCATCTTCATGTTAGACTAGGAAGTACTTTTTTAATGGGAGAACAGGAAAAATATCAACTGAATGGAAAGCATTTTATTTCCTTAATTTTTTTTTAAATAATCCAATAGCATCAGAAAATCATAAAGCAACCTGGATGGCCAGATACAGCTCACATTCTTCTAGAAAGATCTGTATATAAATTACACTATTGATACTGGGTAAAGAACTTTGTTATCTTGGACTCTGTTATATGCTGTTGCCATGTAAATTATTTGGCTGGCACTACTGACACTTTGTCTAACTGGATTGCAAGTTGCTTATTAATGCAGTGTTGGAAAATCATGTGAAACTATCACTCTTCTGAGACCAAGTCAATATTTGCCTACGTTTGGATGATGCTGTGGTGATGGAGGGGCTGTGAGAAGGCGAGAAATGCCTCCTCAAATGTTTTTGAGGTCCTCAGTGCACACACAGTGCACTCATGTCCCTCTGGCAGGTATGTCCCCCATACAGCACCAGAAGAATCAAAGGTCCCAAGATGTCACTGTTCCCAGTGCTCATGGTTCCCTAAGTGTACCATTTTGTTCCTAAACAGACTGGAAAAGTTCCTGTACCTAGTGAAGTGGGGAAAAGGAGATGGTATTCCTGCTTCCCAAGATAAACTAAGGTAGTTGCTCACCTTGGGCCATATTCAACTAAGAGTCCCTAACCTTCTTTTATGGGGATTATTTCACATCAAGACTTGATTTTGTCAGTCTCATCTGTCCTCTTCCAGCATCCCTCCTTCTCCCTCTGCTGACTTTATAAACAGATACATTAAAAGCATATACATGAATCAAAAAATCAGAGAACAAAAGGTTTAGAGCAGCACTCAATCAACATAAAACACTTTCCAAAACCCATTCAACTTAGCAAACTCCAAGCCCATTCAATTTTAATTTACTTAAAAATTCCAAGATGGAATTAGAAGAAAAAAGAGTGAGAGAAAAAGGAGGAAAAGAACTAACATAATTGTTACTCTTGTTCAAAGTGGTGTTCAGCTGATAGAAATTCCAAGAGAAAACAGGAGCAAGACGTAAGCTTGCCTTCTGTCTCACTTTAAGTACCCTATGTCCTTCCTGGCCCTTCACCCTGGGTTTGAGCTCCAGAGGTGGCTGTGGAGCATTGCCTCCAGTGTGCCAGAAATTGGTGGCCACTGCAGGGCTGGCACCGAGGCCCAGGGGGGTGGGGTGTGAAGAGCATCACCTGCCCCTTCCCCTACACATGCACCCAAAATGTTTAAAGCCAGCAATCCTTCCAGTCTCTCACAGCCCCTAAGATCTGATACTGATAGTTTTTCCTGGGATGTTGCCACGACCCAGAGATGTTACTGAAGAGCTGGACATTGAACAGGGAGCTCACACTGCAGAAAGGACGTGGAGGAGGGAGGTACTCTGATCCTTTGGCCCACAAGATCTAAAATACCTGCCTGAAACTATTCTTACAGGATTTTGTGCCAAAAGAAGATGTTATCTTTCAGGGTGTTTCTCTGACCGACCTGATGTTATGCCCTGTTGATCAAGAGTGGGCAGAATCTGATGAGAGCAACACAACAACAAGGACATGTCTCTGGTGTCTCTGGCAGATGCCTTGGGGTCCCTGTGGATGGAAATCTCAGTTGGAGCTCTGACTTCAGAGCAGACACTGCTGTGTAAATCCAGCACATGGAGCACTCATTTGTTTTACAGTTAGAGACCCTCTGTCATAACAAATAGATTAAAATATACCTTTTTTTTTTTTCCCAAATACTTTAATTTGCATTAGAGTTTATCTATTTAAGAGCAAATTGAAAATATTCTTGCTCCCCTCCCCCCACCCAAGGAATATGAGAGCATTTTTTAGTTTTGAATAACAAAGGGATTAAAGACAAAATCTGACAAATGCCATACTAATCACCCAAGTTTCAGGCTATCCACCTGCTGAAATGTCTGTAGCTGTATGGGTATGTTCCCATACTAAAGGGAGAGAGAGAAAATAGAGAGAAGAAAAAGATTAGTAGATAAAGACCTCAAGATGTGAAACCAGATGAACACCACAGGCAGGACTGAGATGCCTCTGTGCTGAATAAAGATTTACACCATGAGTAATTCTGTAGATATTAGGTGGCCAAATGATGAGGAAAATAAACCTGTTGCTGTGCGAGAAAGAAATCCCAATTTGGCCAAAAGCTCTTATCAGCAAAAGAGATTAAAGATTATTTTTTAAAGCAATTTTAAAGTACTTTTAACATTCATTTGTATCCAAAACAAAACTACCGTAAGCCTTAATTTTTTCCAGTGTTTTCACTGTCAGGAAGAAAGCTTCACAGCTTTCTAAAACCTGATGCATAAACCACTGTAACTGTCAAGTGAGGTTTTCTTATAGTACATCATCATCCGGTTCTTCAGAAGGAAGAAGACAATGATCTGTATACAAAATAACCTGTGCATTATTATGTCTTGATCAGGAAAAGGAAAGGGTAATTTTATACACCTCTTTATCTGGCAGCTTTGCAGGATCTTAAGTAGACCATGAATTACCTTGTTTGAACAGATCCATATCAGATATTTAATTACACTTCCCAAGGACAAACCCACCCAAATCAAAGCAGGGATCATCAAACGTCATGCAACATCTAGTCTCCCCCTTGAAATTAAAAACATTGCAGTACTGAGAGCATTTCAATAAAGGGGAATGTAAACAACTTGACTGTCTTCTCCAGTTTCTTTCAGTTAGTTACACAATTTAGGATATGTTCTCCCCAAGTCCAGTAAACACTCTAGGTACTTGCCATCTTCTAGCTAAAGAAGGATATACTAAGGTATGTTATTGCCAAATGCACAGCATTATCAGCTTGGAAAAAAAGTAAAAATTAAGGTCTCCACTTTTAACTAGGATCAGGTAGAAATAGTGACGTGGAAAAAAAGCCCTATTCAAACTGATGTGCTGCACTGGGATGTAAGACAGAATTTATAAATCTTTTCTATGCATTCAAACTGCAAATATCTAACCCGTGATTAATCATCACATAATCGAAATGTGATGATTTAATCCTCAAGCTAATGGAGAAAAAATGATATGGATCGATAAAATTGTAACATCTTGACAGATGTGGTAGAGATACACACTAAGTTAAAGTAGCAGATCTACATTTAATTACAAAACTTATCTATGCATGTCATTTTCTCAGGAAGAGCATAGGTTTGTGTAACTCCTGTTCACTCCTACTCTAATGACACCATCATGTGAACCCTTTATAGCCTTTGGTTTCTTTCTCATGCAATGAGTAACAGGTCTCAGCCAGCAAGTGTTCACAGGGTAATGCAGAGGGTGGAATCCACTCTACTTCATCGATGCTTTAGGCATGTTTTTTTCAGGGCTACTAGAGTCAAGGAAAGGGCTGATACTTTGCATCTAAATTTTCTTTTTGCAAGGAAAGCACTTAAGAAAACATATCCCACCATGCTCAGCTTCTTCCATGTCTCCTGTCTTCAGAGCAGCTTCTGAGTTCAGTAGCATCAAGTTGCACCAGGGCAGGTTTAGGTTGGACATTAGGAGGGATTTCTTCACAGAAAGGGTGATTAGACATTGGAATGGACTGCCCAGGGAGGTGGTGGAGTCACCATCCTTGAAGGTGTCTAGGGAAAGACTGGATGTGACACTTAATGCCGGGCTCTAATTGACAAAGTGTGTTTGGTCAAAGGTTGGACTCGATCTCAGCGGTCTTTTGCAGCCTCCTTGATTTTATTATTCTACAAACTCTTCAAGGGAAAGCCAGTCCTTCCAAGTTTTTATCTTCATCTAATATGAGGAACTAGCACCAATTTCCAAATGTCAGTCTTCATGACCTTCTTCAAAGGACCTTGAAGAACATGCCTAGTCAGATGCTGCAGCACAGTCCCTGTGCAGGCTGGGAAGTGGAGCCAGGAAATGCACCCTGGGCTCTGCTTGGGGAGGGAAGAACCCCTACCCACTCCCTTGGCAAATGCTCCCAACACCAGAGCACAGGGGACCATAGCACAGGGCACCACCTAGCTCCCATGCTGCCCAGGGGTGACCATCAGGCAGGCACTGTGCATGAGGAAAAGCCCACAGGAGCTCATCAGCGCCCAGGAGGTGCCATTCTGACCCACGGTTCTTTCACACACACACTCTGGCCAGCAATAAGCGCTGGGAAGATCTGAAGAACATGATGTCAAAACTAGCTGGGGTGGGTGTCATGCGGTGGTAGTCCTATGTAAAAAATAAGTTATCCCAGATCTTTTCTTGGAGCACTAAACATTGCTACATGTGTTGTGACTTTTGTAACTAAAATGCAACCTCTCTTGCCCCTGCATTCTGCTTATCTTCCTCCACAGGAGGCCAGCCTTGGTGACACCAGGAAGCCCCTGCACAGCAAGGGAAAGCAAACACTGTAGTTTACAACTGTGCTGAGCACCTGAGCAGAGAATTTTCTTTTGGTAGTGGTGTCACTCTATAGCACTCACAGCATCAGTAAATTCCTCTTTGAAGAAGGCATCTTTAAAGTGCCAATTCAGAAACAAAAATTATTTCCCCCCCTACCCTGTTTGTTTTCCCAGAAATGTTAAAATCATTGAAGTGACATTCTGACTTCTCTTGGTATGCAGCTAAGAAAAATGAGTGATGCTATTTATTATTCCCACCAAAAAGAAACAGAACTTCAACAGTATTCAGTTAAATTATTTTCTCATCTCTTTTACTACAGGAACTTTTATTAATATTACTGAACATTTCAGTTCAGCCACTCTATAAATTAGTCTCATCTGAATGAGTTTCCACCCTTCCTTAATATATGGCTTTCACTGCGTTTGTATTTGTATCACAGCTGTTGCCTACATCAGTTTTTTTTCCTCTTCATTTAACCTTTGCATTTTCAGTTGCTTCAGAAAGAAATTTATGGCTGAATCAGCAAGGATAATGTCTGTTTAGGCATGGTCTGAGGGGAAAACAACTGGAGGCATGTTGCCTGGCCTCTGTCTTTCTTAAAGTAATTTCTTCTATAGAAATATGTATGCTGCAATGGTGATATTCCTGTCGAAATGGGTATGATAGCTGGAGAGCTGAGGAAGATGTGGAAAGCAAGGGAAGAGTGATGTTTTTGTTGAACAATAAGATCTTTAATACTCCATCACGGGAAAGGAGTGGAATGTTTTTGGCTAATGAGAAGGCACATCTGCAGCTTTGTCACATTGTAAAATGGAGCTGATATGCAAACAGGAGCCTCCTTGCTCTACTCATCAGTGCCAGCTCTTGTGGTTTAATGTGAGACCTTTACTATCAGCTGTTTTTCTTGTAGCTGCAACTCCTTGGGGCATCTGTGGGTGAGACTTTCAGCTTCTACTTGTAGGGTAAGGTTAAAGCTTTCTTGGTAGGGAAGGGGAGTAATAAACAAGACACAAGTGTATCCTAATAGCTAAGGAGTCCAGAGGCAAATAAAACATGCACAATTATTTTAATGAATATCATTATTTGTATGCCACTTGCAGGAATTTTGAACCAGGTTGATGATCTTTAGCTTGGCAGCCTACAAAACTCCTTAATAATGTCCTGATCAATCATAATTTATAAATATCTTTAATTTTATGATATTTCTCTTTCCATTGTTTGAAGCCCCCAAGTATATAATATTGGACTGAGTCATGCGAGACTCTGTTATCAGTCTCAGAAAAGCACTGTAGATATTAATCTGTTCATGCCTGTAAATACAAATAAAAAGTGTTACAAAATGCCATTTATACTGGCCACCATTTTGCCTTTTGCCTGATTAGAATTACCATGGTATTATCTATGCTAAGATGCCATGGCAACTTTAAACAATTGGAAATGGCAATTGCATACATGCTAATATTGAACATTGCATTATTAACTGGATCATGCACGTTTGTAGGGACAGAAACAAATTCAACAACATGAGAGACTTTGTATGAGAACTAAAGCACACAAAGAGAAAATAGGAAATCTGTAAGATTAAAAATCTGGGTGGCCCCTAATATCATGGGTTCTGTTCATTTCTGTGAATAAGTTCTGTATACTGTGAATAACAGCTACTGAAATAATAGCTAAGAAACCCATTGATGTCCTTCACTAAACCATCAGTATATTAATCTTCCCTCCTACATCCCCAGAAATGTGTCCTATATCTTCACTTAATGCTTACAGATATATATATATATATATATATATATATATATATATATATATATAAAGGGGGCAGGGGATTAGAAAGGAAGGCCAAGTCTTTCCAAGGAATGCTCAAGATGAATGGCAACAAAGGTTGTTCAGAAATTTTATTCATGTTGGACAAGTGCCAGCTGCACTTGTTTTTAATATTTGAAAAATTAATTGCACTTGACAAAGACCCTTTCAAGACAGATGCTTTCACTCCTTTTAAAAATGCAAGATCAAAACACGTATCATCAGTTACTTTATTTTGAAATATTACAAACTCCGTCCAAGATCAAATTTATAACACGGTCACACAAGCCAATCTTTAAAATCAAGGGCCTTTTGGACTTGAGCCTTTATTTATTTTGATAAGAATAGGCTGTTTTTCCATCATTAATATTTAGGAAGAAAGAAAAGAAAACAAAAAATATAATAGGTGTCTTTTTTATAGGGGAAAACCATTTCCTAGAAAGACAAC